>JBAIZL010000004.1:84189731-84649731 GCA_036971475.1 Prosapia bicincta | reverse complement strand
TTGCTGTGCTAACTACCATATTAATCGCATCAGCCGTTGACCTTCCTCTGCGAAAACCATACTGACTATCTGACAGATGCTTTTCAACTATTTCCTCTATTCTTGTATACATAATCCGCTCAAGAATCTTTCCCGCCGAGTCAAGCATGCAGAGTGGACGATATGATGATGGTTCGTCCGGTGGCTTTTTTCCTTTTAACAAAAGGACAAGTCTCTGCAGCTTCCATTTGGTAGGAAAGTGCCCTTCCTGTACGCATCTATTGTACATAAGTAGGAACATCCCTGGCGCTATATTTATGGCTCTTTTCAGGGCAATGTTCGGGATACCGTTGGGTCCTGGTGCCTTATTGTTTCTCAATCTTGAGCTCGCAGACATTAGCTCCTCTAATGTTATCGTCAGTGCAGAAGTTACCTATCTGTAGCTGTTGTTGTCGCGGGAAGAGGTCAGTGACAATCCTCCCCAATAGAACCGGACAGGTGGGTGAGGCCTGTGATTGAGGTTTTACTCTTTTCATAACCACTTTATATGGTCTGCCCCATGGGTCACCTTCTACCTATTCCACTAGTTCTTGCCAGCAGTGCACCTTACGGCTTTTGATGGCCTTAATCAGTTTGAGCCGCGCAGCTTTATAGGATTCCTTCCGGTCGCTATAGTTCGGTTTTTTCCTGCCTCTAAAGAAGCTTCTTCTTGCTCGGATGGCCTCCTGGCGACTGTTGGCGATGTCATTATTCCACCAATACATGGGAGGATGTGTGTCGTTGTGTGTGTGTGTGTGTATATGTATGTGTGTGTGTGTGTGTGTGAGAGAGAGAGTGTGTGTGAGTGTGTGTGTCGTTGTGTGTGTGTATATGTATGTGTGTGTGTGTCTGTCTGTCTCTTTGTGTGAGTGTGTGTATGTGAGAGTGTGTGTTTATTTGTGTTTGTTTTGTGTGTGTGTGTGTGTGTGTGTTTGTGTGTGTGTGTGTGTGTGTGTGTGTGTGTGTGTGTGTGTGTGTGTGTGTGTGTGTGTGTGTGTGTGTGTGTGTGTGTGTGTGTGTGTGTGTGTGTGTGTGTGTGTGTGTGTGTGTGTGTGTGTGTGTGTGTGTGTGTGTGTGTGTGTGTGTGTGTGTGTGTGTGTGTGTGTGTGTGTGTGTGTGTGTGTGTGTGTGTGTGTGTCTGTGTGTGTCTGTGCCTTTCTCTCCTTAACTTCTATTTTCCACTTCGACTTACTTCGTGCAAATTCATCCTCAACCTCCCACTCTAAGATGGTAAACCACACTTTTTTCATAGGAATGTAGTGATCTAAATCTCGGTTTCTAACTCTAATTTTCTCACCAGTTTATCGAGGGATTAGATCTTTCAGAAACAATTTGAATTTATAATTAAAACCAAATAGACACTTTTAAGCCTTTTAGGCTTTACCCTGATCATTGGTTCTTTGAGAAACACTCTGAATTAAAGAGAAAAAAGAATTGTTAGATGTGAAGGAATCTAAAGACTTTTTTATCTCTCTTAAACGACAAAGTAATAACTATAGTTGATGCCATATAGTTTTTCTATATTTTATTTGTTGTTTATCAACGCTCTGGCGTTGGAACTTTGAGCAAACTATGCATTTACAAAATCCATTTAAGTTTAAGGAAAGAGTTTATAATGACGAGAATTGTTTTTAGTGAGAATGGTTCAGTGTCGTCTCAGTATCCAAATACGACAGGACATTCCGTAGCGTTTGCTGAATACATTATCTGGGATGGTATTTGTAATAAATATTAATTGTTCAGCAGCGCAACATGTGACTTGTCGTGCTTAGTGATGTGTGTTTGTGGCAATTGTAACCGTAATAAATTATCTGGAAACGGTCTGGTTAAAGTCAAACCTTGAGTAATTACTTTATATTTTATGTGCAATACGTGGGACTATTTTTAATCTATTATTTTTTAATGAATATTTAAAAGTTGAAAGACAAATTGTAGGCTCAATTTTACTTAGAGTTAATCACATTATAAAATGTTTAAGAAGGAAAATTATAGATAAACTTATATACTTGAAATCCAAAGATAATCAATAATATTTCCGGCACTCGTTTGGCATAGTGGCACTCAAAGTTACACAGACAGGTTGTTGGGTCTATTGAATTATCATACCTTTTTGTGTATCACTGTACATAAGGGAGGTTATTATGTTTAGTTGCGTCGTGAAGGAGGATAGGACAAGGATCTGCATCAACGTAGACCAAGCGGGTGGTACAGGAAGGTACGGCGGTAAAGTACAATGATGTGAGTTCGTCTGCAAAAGGAATAACGACTCAAGTGTCTTTTATAACAACCGGTTGGAGTGGTCGTCGGAATGCAAGAAGGAAGGAGGATAGGACGAGTAACAGCAGCAACATATGCAGACTACGGTATAGTACGACAGAGGATTCATTTTGGGCTGGATTATGATTAATAACTTGAATCTTAAGCCTTTTATATAAGCATAAAGTGCGAACAAGACGACATCCGAGTGTAAGAAGGAAGGATAATACGTCAAAGACTGGAATCGGCATGGAACAGGAGGATGATACAGTACAATATATGATACTAGTTTTACTAGAGTTAAAATAATTTTTCCAGAGATTTGTCTGTAAATAAAACCTGAAAAACGCTAAAATTGTCAATTTGATTAGTGTTAGAAGGTTATATAAAGATACTGAAAAAACTAAAAGTTTTATCATTTTAAATATTCTGCCTTTCCAGAAGAAGTTAAACTATGAATACTAAATGCATTTTAGTAAGGTTTTCGTTTTAATAACGTTTTATCAGAATTTTTAAAATAGATATTGAAATATTTTTCCATAAATATACATTCTGATCTTACTGAGAGTCAGTTTGAAGGAAATCATGTTTCTCTTTGAATTTTTAAAGTTTTTTAAATATTTATTGCACAAAAATTGTAAACCTTTATTACTAAAACTTACGTTTATTTCGCTAAATATAAATATAATAACTTTTATTTTGATTAAAGTAAACTGTTTGACCGGGGGTTTAATCTAGAAATTAACACTTTTTCTGGAAGTATGAGGTTCCTTATACATTTAATACGCACCACTTTGGATGAGCACAGGTTTTGTTTGGGAGGATAACCTGAAACATTAAGACAAACAATTCGCATGTGCGCACTAAACTACTGTCATTACTATAATAAAACATGCTCAATCAACAAGTAATTCAGTGTAATACTTTCGTAAAGCCACAGGCCAAACGTTCTCCTTCTCGGTCAACTTCTAAATACCTTTTTAATTTTAATAATATATTTTCTTTTAGTTCACTTCAAGCTATGAAATGTTTTCGGACAATACTCTGTATCTGGAGATCTTTTTATCAAGATAGTAACTATAATGTTATACAGAAAACCTGAAAGCTTTCAATCATTTCGATTTATAGAAAATGAAAAATCATATTGAATGAATATGTTTTGTGTAACGAGTCACTATTGATATCTTTAGCTGTTATAAAATAATATATAATTATTATTAAAACACAAAAGTGTACATCCAATTATTTCAAGGCATAATTAACCTTGATAACGGGTTAGTTTTAATGATGATATTTCCTAGTAATAAGGAAATATAGGAAATAAGGACATAATATTATCATTATATTATAGTAATATCATAATGATATTATAGTAATACTAATGATATTGTAGTAATGATAGCATTAATTACTATAAATAAGAGGAGGTATTACTTTACAAATACTTTGTTGGCGAAGCTATGATGAGAGTGACAAGCACATTATACACTCACCCTAATAATGAAGCGTTTACTCGTATAAAGCGTGTAACACTCTTAAAAATAAGGTGTTACATATAAATTCATTTATATATTTGATTTTTATTTAATAATTATATCGTTCCAATATAAAAGAAAATTTTTGTTTCATGGATGCACATTGTGAAGCTAGCATAGATAGTAGCGCCCCTAGCGGGTAAAAATTTAAAATATCGTACGAGTGGTAATTTGGGGTAATTAACCCACATCACCTCATGTGACGTAAGCATGGTCTGATATCGCATGATCTGACGGACCAATCAGAATATTCAAAATAATAAGTAAGGGTGGGAAATTTCAGTTAGCGCGTCCTTGCAGAAGCCCCAGTTCTCCAAAAGTCTTTGAACGAGACGGACGTAATGGCACTTTCGGACATAACCTAGAAATTTATAAGCTTCCAGTATTCAAAATTTAAGATGTCAAGGCCGGTACCAAATTTTATTAACGAGCTAAAGAAGAAGTCAGAAGCGATTATTTATATATTTCAAATGAGTAAAGTTTATATAATTTTTGTGTAAGAGCGCTGATTCCAGGATCGATGTGCAGTGATTAGTGATTCCAAAAGCCATGAGCAATGTTTAAAATGTGTTTAAAGTGTTTTATAAGTAATGTGCACAAGTAGGTACGTTTTAGATAATAATAAAGAAAATGTATTTTAATGTTAACTAAGTTGAAGAATTTTTAATTGATAAACGGTTAACATATGAACGGTACAAATTGTCCCTTGAATATTCATTTCTAAAATTTAATTGGAAATCTTAAGTTACTATCTTCTCGATAAATATAATTTTAAAGGTTAATAAGTAATTAAAATGTATGGAATAAGTAGCAGTAATTAAAAGTAAATTACTCGACACATTGCTGTATTTTGTTCTTTTGTAATTTGTCACTGATTAATAAATTGTATGACTTTGTATTTTAAAAACTTCCAATTCTTATTTCATAAGTAAACTAGAATGTTACAAACTTTCAATTTTCATTTCAAGTAACCTAGTTCTACCTTCCAAAAAAATCGGAAGATCGTTTACAGAAAGACATTATTATGCCTGGCTGAAACGGAGAATTAGAAGCCTCTGGTAAGTAAGGTTAATTAATTTGTTAATTAGTAATTAACATACATTTTTAATAAAACCCTGATAAATACTTACCCCAGGAAAAAAAAGGCTTATCCGTTACAAGCGAACGATTTGATATTGAAGTACTCTTCGAGGTACCTTGTCTGTCACTTTATAAGTAAACATTCACTTAGTTTTTTCAGATAGAACCCAATAACAAGTTATATGCTTACCGCAATGTCCCCAATGGGAAGATTTACTTAACGATAGACCTGGATGTGGGATTTGTCGATTAACCAAGGTCATAAAAATAAATGTAAAAAGAAATTATATATACAGTTGTTTTAGCTACAAAACCCATTTTAAATGCTTTGATTTAATCTGAATTATTAACAAATATTTTCAGTTGCAGAAAGAATGTTTATTTATCGGCTAACCTTTACTAACAAATCCACAAGCATATACAAATATTATAGTACCTGATTAGATTTGGAGAAACTGTATCAAGCTTTCTCAACAAACCTAGTATCAAGGTTATTATTACAAATAATAGAGTATAAAAAAATTAGACCGTGAACTTTTAAAGTGCACATCTCTTGTGCAGTGAATATAATTTTATTCTGGAAAAATCACGGGTCGTTTCATATTTACATTGTATATTTCTTCTCACAGAAACTAACTATGTATATGTATTTTGCTTTGATGGCTTTGGATTGTTTTTTTTTTTATTGTATATGGAGAGGTTACAATCCTTTACATAGAGTCTTTCTATCCTTTACAACCTTTAATGTTTTTATTCAAAGTATGATAAAATTACAGACATTTTTGTGTATTTAAATGGTGAAAAGAAATAAAAGCTGTGGTAATTTTCCAAAAAAAAAAACTAATAATAGATTATAGATTTAAAAAGCAAAACACTAGGATTACACAGCCTAAGCGATATAATTCTACTATCCTTCGTTAGCTTAGTTTATATTTGCTGAATTCGCTTGGATTTGACTTCCAAATCGTTCTTGAGTATTGCCTATTCCAATAAACATGTTACTTTTTTACCTCCGACTTTCTTGCCTACAATAACCTTTTTGAATTTTTGAAAAAATGACAATTTTTAAATTATGAACCCCTGAATCTTAAAACTGTGTAGACCACGCATGTCCTGGAACATAATTGTCTCAAGAACACCTAAAAAGACGGCTAAATATTACAAGAGGGGAATTTTGTAGAAATGTTATTTTTTTTATTGAAGTTCCTTAATTACGTTTAGAATATTTATTTTATAGTTCTTTTCAGACTACGCAGACAGCGTGATTTTTAGACGCTATACTTTGACGAATAATGCCCAAATACAAGTACGCAGTAATTATTACTTATTTAAAGTAACAGCAATTATAAATGGATCATAGTGGAGTCATTTTATTTGTCATGTCTGATCTATTTATTAGGGAAACCTTTTTAATAACTTTCATTTAAAATGGCTTTGATGTTATGAATTGAATGTAAAACCGTTTTGTGTAACGTTTAAATATTGAATGAAATGTGTAGCTTTGATGTTGTCACGTAGACTGTATGGTTTGAAACTGAAAGTTATAATGACAAAAACCTCTAAATGAAATTTTATAGAAATATTTTATTTTTTATTGAAAGTTTTTTTATTAATTCGAAATAAAATTGAGAGAGATTTTAAATTTAGTCTAATGCTGCAAACCCTAGCACTGGTGTCCCGCAAGCCCGTTTGTCGTTGTCACAGGTAACTTTACCCTCCATTGGTAAACATGGTTTGTCTCTAGAAGAGTGTTTGAATACAACATCAAAGAAAACAGCCCCTTTAGGTAATAATTAATGGTTTAGGCTCTTGCTCGAGTTGGCTACAAGTTTAATGTAAGCACTTTAAGACTCGTTGCATGTGGACAACGCAAGAATTAATTTTTTTATTTCCCTGACATTTTTATGCGGCAACATTTTTTTGTTTACATAGCACTACTAAATAAACAGCTGTATAGGTAATAATTTAACCAATGCTTTGAAACTGCGCAGTAATTTAGGTAAGCGCACAGAGTGGCTACCTAAATTTCTACGCGTGAAATACACCTAACCTCTACCTGGTTGAACCATACTAATTGTTTTTTATTTTAAATTGTTAGTTCCATCCTTATTAAGAACGGACTGTTCAAATGTTCTCTTGTTTATCAATTTTACTACTTTCCAGTATAATGTAATTAAATATCAATAGAACTAAACACTTCGATCGTTTGATGAGATGTTATTACACGAAAAGCTACAAACATCTGTTTGCCCAGCTGTTGCTAACAAAGTAGTGATTTCTGTAAGTTACACAACTTGAGTTACACAACCTCACACAAAATATTTTATACGAAAGGACAATTTTTAGCGAACAATAAGTCAGCACTACTTGTGAGCACTACTTTCAAGTGCAATTATTGGTTTTTATAAAACTTTGATTGGATAGCTAAAAAATTTTTTGTTTGCACTAATTAATTTTAAAAGTTGATTTCTAATTAAGTTGAAATGAAATTACACTGCTTTGCATTTCAATTAATTAAGTTTTGCACTTTCAATAAGAATATTTGATAGATCGAAAATTTTCCTCTTGGAAGCTACGGAATAATTAAATTTAGTTTTATTAAGTAAAGCTTTTTTTTTAATTGTCACTAACATTGGCCTAGCTGTAAGTGGCTGCTAACAGAGCACGGCATGCATACAGGCATCGTTCATTGCATTTTACTCACTTCAATGAGACAATGTTTTTACTCAATCCCAATTATGTTTACATAAAGCGCATTCTTCAATGCACATCTAAATGAATAACGGTGTACTTATATGAGACGAAGGAGGTCAAATCTTTTCCAGAAGGCGAATTTATAGATTGGATTCTTATTTTCTAATAATCTACGAGAAGGAAGGCAGTATAGCTATTTTGAACTTATGGCTGACGGACCTAGTGAGTTCTTTCCTTATGTAAAACATAAATTTAAGAAAAGGAAATTGTTTGTTTCCTAAAAAGTGTGGTTTGGCAAGCAAATATATTTTGTTGAATATTCCGAAGCAAGTAAACATATTATTATTTGTAGAACCACCAGGTTGTCGGTCCCATTGAAAATGCATAACTCAATGTACTTATATAATTTTGAAGTGAGGAAACGTTTAATAAAGCACAGAAAGATAAAATACCATTTTTGCGATGTTTACGTCAAGATTTGAGAATAGAACTTTAAAATAGGCAACTTGAAATCTTTGTAATTTAATGCACGCATATAAAACAAATTGTACAACTCCTGTTAAGACTCTCCCCCATACGATTACGCCAATTGTCATGCTTATCCAAAGGTCTTAATTAAATATAAACTCACAAATTATTTTCCTTTAAATGCCGCATTCTCATTCGATGACCTTTTGCATCTTCAATATAATCTCTAACATATGGTTTCCAGTAGCTTGCTGCACATTTCTAACTCGCCGTGCATAGGTGATTGCAATCTCTTGCAGTTCAACTCCCTTATTTGCGATATCAAGCTGAGGAAACTCTTGTGCCATACATAGAGTTACAAGTGTTGTTTCAATCGAAGTACAAAGCTTTCGTTGATTTACTGTTCTGTTACGTGTTTCCAATTTACTCAATTGCAATTTAGGTGTTCTTCGCTTTACTTAATTTAGGGTTAAGTTGCATAAAAACATATTACTTATTATATATTTATTCTCTAATGGATTTTTTGTGAGTGGCTTTGCACTATAAAATTCATATTGTACATGCATGGATCTAGAAATAAAATTTATATATTGTATTACATTATTGTATTAACATTATTATATTGGGGGTTATCTGGAGGTTTATCTATATGTTTCATATTATTTATCTATATAAACCTACTACATCTAGAAATATTTTTCTTATGTAATAATTATTCCAAATCAAATAACCACTAAGTTTTATTCAAAAGTTACAAAACATTTACTAAAGCCACTTACAACTCGTATTTTGTTTTTATTTAAACATTTTTAAAAACTTTAATCTATTTTGAATAAATAACTATAAAACTTAGAGTGATAATTACAAAACATTTAAATATGAAAGGGATGTTTAGGCAAGATTTTAATGAGGTAGGCGAGAGATATGAAGTGCATTTCACCTGGAGCGTCATTCGTCTTTATTCCCGGCTCAGTCGTTAAAGTCTTCCCTGAAGTCTTGTTAGGCATTGTTCCTTAACAACTAAAACCCGACTTAGTATTTTTGCTTCGAAATTATTCCTATAATGAAGTACACAGAATACAAATGTCTATGTAAACAATTGTATTTCACCATCTAATTAGACGTATTATTTATTCGTGTGAGACGTTTAATCCATTGGCTATATTTATTTAAACTCTGAGGGAGGCGGTTAAATAATTGAAAAGATCATTTAGAAGACATTTAATAAAGAGGAAGTGGTCATATTACTGCGAAGGTAACGACTGTCAGTATTTTAACCTTCGTTCACGGTAGCGTTTAACTCTCCTTTAGTTCTGATCTGTCCCAAGTAAAGGGCAATTGTACTCTCGAGAACTACGTCATCACTTAGTCCCACATAGCTCTGTCAGTGGTATGTTTCTACCATAAAGCTGTTCAAATGTATCTCTATCTTTTCTTATCCTTTATTCTAGAACATAGATGAAGGGGTTTGTACCTTTCTATGGTCCTAATAATGGTAGAGATGCATCCGTGAACACTCAGATGCCTACTTTCAGACCAGAGGTCACTCATCTGAATATTAGCTGTAATTATCGGATCCGTGAAACCATAACAGAAGATAGTAGATAAATATAGCGTTATATCATATTCAATTCTGGCAATTAAGCATATAAACAATGTGTTAGAATAAAACAGTGTGTACATCCAAAACACCATAATTTAAATGTAATATGTGTTTTGATGTGAGAAATACGTCAGACTGATATCTGTTGTACCTAATACAAGAAGCTGTAAGAATAAAGAGGCAGCTTGCGTGATCAGTAAAATAAACCTGACCTCTGTCGGGATTTTAGGGAGTATCAAACACCCGTTATGAGTTTAGATTTTATTGTGAAATTTACAGGAATGGAATATACAACAGATATGCCCAGCGACACTTGTGACCATGAGGAAATGTGCGACAGTTGTGACCAAGCTACCCCAAATATACCATGGATTGGGAGACCCACATTATTTCCTGCATTAGGTATGATTATAGCCTCTCTGATTCCCATCACACTTTGCCCAGGCTTTGGACTGGCTAAGTGATAGAAAACAAGTTTCACCATTACTTAGAAACACAAGTCAGGTTTCTATCATTTAGGCCTGTTTAAAATCAGCTATAAGCTTCGTCATTTTTATATTTGTTTTTTTATATCATAGTTTAACATGTCAATATCTTTATTTTGTATTTTAATTTTTGTATTTTTTTTTGTTTTTTTAAATGAATTTCGTACTATTTACAAATATGGTCATTACTTTTATCATTATCCAGTTTGAGCTCAATCTAATTTTTGTAAGTAGGACATAGTTAAAAGAAATGTTCTTATGTCACCATTTTGTTCATAAGTCTTGAATGTTTTGTTAATGCCCTCGTCCAGTCTTATATAAGTAGATTTTCTCCTCTTCCCTCCAAGGTTCAACTGTAGCGTCATGTATGCGCGGGCTGCATTTTCCGCTTCAGATTTCAAACAGCTAATCAATTCTTTGATTCTAGGATTTGTTTTCCGAAGGGTGTTGTTTAGTCTGTTCTTCCATTCTTCAACAGCATTAGTTGTTCTATGACGTCTGTTGTGGCAGTTCCATAGTTCAATAGGGTAGTCATCATTTTCCAGCCATGTTTCTATGAAATAATAAAAAAACTCGCGTGAGACCTACCTCCTGCACTCTTCTCCACAGACACTTCTTCATGTGGAAATAACACCCCTTTACCACAACCAAAGGGAACACCTCTTTTAACGCTGATATCGCTGTTATTTCGAAGTCAACGTTGACAGTTATTGGCGTCTAGCTAGGTATAACTTCACGTATAATTTGAAACAGCCTAATGTATGTCTCTTTCTTTTTATTCGGCAACAGTGCAAACGCCACAGGGTATACATTTGTTTCTTCTGGCGGACTTACAAAATCGGCGTGGATTGAATACGTATATCTGCGAAAACTGCTTGCTTGAGCTCTTGAACGTTCCATCCATAAAAAACTCTTTTTGGAATTTCAGCCTCCCTCCTCTGTTTCCACAGAACACTAAAATTCTTTCACCAGCATTGTCGCCAGCGAGAAGAAAACTGCTGACATCTTTCATTTTCAATATCTCTTTATCAAGGATGATGTCTTGGCGTGTTTCGGGCTCTGTTTGGTTTCCTTGAGATTTGTACCGTTGACGATGGAGATCTCTCTTCGCCGCACGTTGAGATGGCATCTCGGTGACAAATTCATATCCTTTGTTGTGAAGTTCGTCTAATTCTTCATTATATATTTTCGAAATAGATGTATCTTCATCTCGAGCCCTCTTCTTCGCTTTTTGAACAGTTTTCTTCACCTCCAGCCTTGCAACATCTGGAGCTCCACAAAGATGATCGGTTTCACTCAATACCTCACCGTCTCGGCTCTTGATAGCACCAAAACACTTTTTTGAGTTCACCTTTGAACATCGCCAAGAAATCACACCATCCTCATTTTTCCGCTTGAAGTAATAGCAGTAGCCTTCGTATAGCGTGCACTCTTTAACCTTCGTTGTCGTAGAGAGCTCCATGGTAGTATAAACGTCAATGAATACACTATACGAACAGTCCGAATACTAACACCAAGACAACCAGGAATACTAATGAACACCAAGACAGCCAGGAGAAAGTGTCAAGTGACTGGGGCATTCGGCTTAGCAGCGTGTCAGGGTGAGGATTGGGATTTCCAGTGTATCTTCCCCCCACCCCTTGAACCAATGTGGTCACAAATGACGCTGGGCACATCTGACGCGACACCACAGGAATGTACCACGTTATTGAGTTTAGGAGAATCTCGGACAGATTATGCGGAATCGCATCCCTATAGTATAGTTTCGTTATATTTTATCCTTCATTTTATTTTACTCTCTGCATACAACCTATTTATTCTATACAAATACCCTTAATAACAGTACAAAGTTTAGTAAATTGAAGTGCGAGCAAAAGAAAAAACATTTCAACTCCCACAGGCAATAGTTTATAGGAATTATTCCAAAAAAATCATGGCTTATACAATAGAACTACAATGATAGCTAACTTAATTTGTTTATAATATTAATTGGTTTGTTCTTTCTAATACACTGGGATGATAATAAAACAATTAAGTGAACTTTATTAATGTTATTGTTCCTTGTTCTTGCCACACCGGACGTATGATTAATAATATAATCATTTCCCTGGGCTACCAAATTAAAAATGACGGTAGGAAGAAGGAACAGTACGTAAAGGAATGGAAAATCCGAGGAAATATTTCGGAACAGACATTTTCACTCATGTTTTACAAAAACCTGTTTATACCGAATAGCTTACTGAATTTTGAGATTTAAGATTTATTTCAAATGTTTTGATGAGAAGATACCAAAATCTTTTCCCTTTACGTTCCACATCAATTCATTTTTCAGCTTCATCGTAGTGTATAGGCTATTCTTCCTATGGAGTTCATTTTCTCGGCTTAATAAGGATTTATGCTCGGCCGCGTAGACAAGATTTAACGGTTAAATAAGGCTATATTAATAAATCTATGGGACAAAAGAAGTTTTTAATTTAATTTTACACCTTTGTCTAGAGATTTAATTAAAACGTTTTCTCGCCTACGCTATCGAGAAAACGTAATATCTCTATAAAATGAGCGCTAAAACCTTTTCTGCACATATTTTCAATGATTAAAAACTGCCAATGTTATTCTTACACATTATTCTTGACAATAAAAAACAAGGTACATTTAAAGCTTTAAAATTATATCACTTCAATTTTGTTTAGTATAAACTTCGAAAGTAAATTTTGTGTAAACAAATACACGTTTGTTATTAGAAAATATTTGACATTTTTAAAATTTTTTTGAAGTTAGATTTATTGCCGTTGACTATGTGCTGCAGAAATTATTTTAAACAGATAATTGACTTTTGTGATTTTGACATAAAAATATATTCCTTAAAAATTGTATCAATTTAAGTGTATAGATATGCCAAATTGTCTAAGGCCATAAAATAACACTAATATGTTCTTATTTAATGTAAACATGTATTCTTATAATTGTTAAACATGCCCTAGGATATTAACTGAAAACATTTGGGGGAAATAATAGCAAAATATCCACTTTTTGATACTTTGTTATTCCAAGGAATTCTTTTGGAGAAACGGTAATGAAATCTATCCTTCGATATTCATATAGCCTTTTTGTTAAGCATAGTGTCAAATTTCAGGTTCGAATTTGCCTTTTTCATATAAGAAACAATGCTTTTTTAATTCTCATGGAACGAACTGTTTTTCAGTTCCAAATTAGTGGTATAATCACTTTTATAATAGTGTAATAGGTTTTAGTAAAATAAATGATTAACTTTGTAATATTATCTTGAACCTAAATACATTCAGAAACTTTGGGCAAATTTAAAAAATTAATTTCATTTTATTTTTATACAAAAATTAAGCTGTTACTAATTACATTTTGTCTTGTTAAGGCTAATGTTATAGTTTGGAATGTATTTTATTTCATTTATAAAAGTAACAGGTGTAGCAACATACAGCTAGTAAAATATGCACACAATAATGCAAACTGATTTCCTACAATTTCCAATTTTTCACTGAATGGGGGCCTGTTTGGTTCTTTTAAAAGTCCATAATCTAGCTGTTATTCCAAAGTACACATTTCTTGCAAATATACAAATAATGTAGAAGACAAATCACTTGACGAAAATCTGTATATTTAATGAATACTTTACAGTTTACAGGCTTTGCCCTCAAAATCCCTTACAAATTATTTTTATTTCTGACTTCCGAATTTACCTGAACACGATATTGTCTATCATACTTAAAAAAACATTCTTCTTGTTTTATGAAACATTTATCTACAAAAATATAAGATTTAAAAATATTTCAACAAATGTTACAGTTAAACCATATGTAGACAGATGGAGATGCGTTTGTATGTGCAAAGTTGAAACGGGAAAAACCATTGTACAAAAATTTCGGGGATTTCGATTGACAAAAAATAACCTTAAATCTTTTTGACAAATTTTTTAATTTAAAAACTTTCTACAAGGTAACAATATAAATTTTTTACAATTACAATAAGAGATTATTGTTGATAAATATCTATAAATTCAGCAGTTCAAAAATTATTACTAATTGTGCTAAGATAAAACGTAAAACACATTTTTAAGCTGATAATATGGGTCACATTTTTTCGCAGTAATAGTGACGTCATAATAATCAATTATATTGCTTTCTATCTTCCAACACTCAGTTTAACCTTACCGAGCTGTTTAGTAAACGAGTACGTGTTTCGTGATTTCTCGGAGAGTTTTTATGAGTTAAACATTTTGTGGCTAACATAAGATTTTATCCTATCTATAATTCCTTCTAGTAAACTTTATTTATATTGACATTCTTTATTAATATTCTTACTACTTGGTAGAAATGTTTAAAGAATTACGATAGTGATCTCAAGAAAATAACCTGTCTATAACGGAGCATGCTAGACCATGTGCAGTGTAGACCAAAGTCTCCCCACGTATGGAAGGTGGATATTCTGTTAAACCTCCGTATGGAAAGGAGGATAAGGAAGGACGTTTGGGATGAATGACTAAGAACGGAATTTAATGCTTCTCTGGACCTCGTAGTAGGAGAGTAATATTGCTCGCATGGTCAGAGTCGTTTACATAAAATAAACACACTCTCTAGTTGGTTAGCAATGGGAAATCAAGATATTTATTGTTTATTTTATATGCTATATGAAATAGCGCTTCAAACTATTATTCAATATTAAATATTTTCATTGAATTTTATTAAATTAAACTTATTACAAATGTTTAAATTATTTTAAAATCAGTTTAGTTAAACCAAATAAAATGGTACCTGGCTCACATTGAGGTAATAAATGGTAAAAGTGATACAGTTTGGTTATATTCATAGAATGTTTGGTGTAGAAGTAAAATTGTTTTGGAAAACGTGTGTAAATAATATAAAACGTATTTTTCTTCGTCATCATTCATCAAATTACGATCTATATTACTGAGCGGAGGAAAAAATTACTAACTTTTTTCAAAATCGTTTGGCAAGAATTAAAAGAAAATTTTATATCCATACACATTTCATATTTTTTAACCTGACTTTTTTTATTAGTCTACAGTAAAACCAGT
This sequence comes from Prosapia bicincta, assembly GCA_036971475.1. NCBI lineage: Eukaryota > Metazoa > Arthropoda > Insecta > Hemiptera > Cercopidae > Prosapia > Prosapia bicincta. The sequence goes on along the minus strand of JBAIZL010000004.1, from coordinate 84,634,524 downwards.
TTTTAACATTTTTATATCATATTTTGTTGTCATTTTTTTCTTAAATACTTCAAAACAAATCTCAAATATTAACAATGATTGAACAGATCAAACATCTTTTATCAATGGTCAAGCAAACAATCAACACTAAAAGTAAGGCTTCTATTACTTCGGTCATGAAAAAACTGTTTCTTCTCTTCTACAAAGTTGGAATATAAATATTTCACCTGCTTTGCAATTCTATTACTTCCAGTAAAAAGTAATTCAGTCTAAAGAGAATTAAGTTAAACACTTGGCTCGTTTGCTAAACTCTTGACGTTTGCAGCCCTTAAATAATTTATCCTCCCAACACTACCCTCTGGTGTTACTGGATATGCACACAGATACGCCTATTCTTTGTAAGTGAATATTGAGCCTCCCTGGAATAAATGCATGACAATATAGGATTACTCGATTTTTTCATTAAAATTTGCTTTTTAAATTTTGAAATGAAATAGTGTCCTGAAACAGGAGTGCGTTTTTAAACTTAAACAAATGTATTTTTCTGGTAATCCATTCCTACTATTTGTGGCAACCACATATATTAAACACCCTAGTAAATAGATAATAACTTTTTTTAAGCATCTATTCATGTAGAGTTCGTGTTTTCCCAGGGTGAGTTGTAGGTATGTAGGTGGTACTCCTGTTAAACTGACAATTAAATGTGAGTAAATAGGCGTAAATTGTTTATAATGCCGTAGTAAAATTAAAGAACAGTTCAATAAAATTTAAAAGTTTAATAAATTGTAAGTAAAATAAAATGTATACATTTATTAAAAAAGTAAAATACTAGACTAACGAACTTTTAATAAAAGACTCTAAATACACCAAATTTTATTAAACCATAAAAATCGAGAGAGAAGATAAAGAAATCATGCAGTGTTAACAAAAAAGATTTTTACTTTTTGCTCTAATAAAGGAACTAAAAATGCAGGTTGAATTAAGCCTCTTTCTATGGGTAAACGTATTATCTTACAAACAAATTATAATTTTAAAAACTATAAAGACTTCAAATTTCATGAAAGCGCTAAAATTTATAAACCAATTTCATATTGTATAAGCAACAAGATGCTGAATCAGAAAACTAAGGAATCAATATCATTTAGCCCTTATACAAACGATTCAATCATTTCAAAAGAGTAAAGGTATGTGCGTACTTCATTTAATTTTGCAGAAGAAATCAATGCCAATGAAAACATTTTTTTAATAAGGTTAATTTCAAATTATACACAAAAAATAAATAAAGTAAATGCCATTCCTTGATACGCGTGTAAATTACAAAACGTGTATTCACATGGTTAGTATAATTTCCAAGGGAGACGTTTGCTTCTCGGACTCTCACTTTCCCGATCCAATAAACTCGGGAAAAGCGGCAATATATTGAACTTATGGCTGACGTGGGTTCTTTCCCTGGACAGAAGGTAAACCTAATTCGGAGGCTAAATTGTTTGTTTCTTTACCCTTCACTTGCAAGGATCTAATGTATCAAATAAAATTAAATATGCTTTTTTTAGTGTTAAACATTTTGTCATATTTTTTGATGTGTATAAGATGTATCTTGCAGGAGACTACCGAATAAGTATGGGATTGGTGGCTCACCTGAAATAAAACTTGCTTAAATTTAAGAAGTTTTATAATACGTTGTTATTAAAAAATAGTTTAAAAATAAAACTATACAAAAGTTAAAAGTAAATCCACACACTTGTATGAAATAATGCAAAACAATTTTTCATATTTGTAAAATAAGGCTTGACATCTATCGTAAAACACAATCCTATTCAGTTTCGGGATCTACCTTAGTAATAAACTATGACATTTGCCCTACTTTAGAGGATCTTGTATAAAACAGTGTTACAATAAACTGAAATTAAACTACCATTAACTGTGTAGGTGTGTTCAAGGCTGATGAAGATTGCTCTCAAAAACGAGAAAAGAAAACAGAAGGCTTAGATTACGGATTAGAGCCACCAAAGTTTAAAAAAATAGACAAATAAAAATACCATGTATCGTCCAATACATATTTTCAAATTCAAGGTTTAAAAAATCCCTTGTTCGCTCCAAAAAACAACTTTTTAAATGACCCTGTACATGAAACATTGGAACTATTTGTTTTCGGATATTATGAATTTTATTAATCTGTAGTAAAAGGTAAAATTATAGTTCACGAAAAATAATATACGAATTTTAAAGGTGTTTAACTAGAGGTTTTGAAACATGAGAGTACAATTTTGTGGTTATCTCATTGCGAACAATTACACCAATAATATTTTGATATTTTGTAAAGGTACATAATGTTAAACAAACAATGATTAATAATTTTAAATATTATAATATTGAATTGCAGAAAAGAATGAAAATTAACTGACTTTTTCGCATGCACTATAATATATTGAAATTTAGTTTTAACATTTTTTTACTTCACGTGAAGCTTATATCAAGTATACTTTTAGGAATAGAAAAATGTAATCGAATAATGGTTTTCTGTAGGAATTGAGTCATTTGGATTATGTTGAGTGATAGTTACAGAATTTTTTGAAATATGAGTAATGTGTTATGTTATTCTGAAGAGATAGAATAGATAGAGAGGGCATTTTATTTGAAGCTTCATACATCTTTATTCCCGGCTCAGTCGTTAAAGTTTTCCCCGAAGGCTTGTTAGGCTTTGTTCCTTAACAACTAAAGCCCAACTTAGTATTGATTGCATCCACGCTATTCCTGCCCTAAAATACACAGAATACAAATCCCAAAGTATACAATTGAATTTTACCATCTAATTAGACAAATTGATTATTTCTTCGTGTCAGAAGCTAATACTTATACTCGTACTTACATTTATATAAACTTTGGAACAACTGTAATTAATTTTGTTACTGTAAATAAACAAAATCTTTTACTCATTAAAAGTTCTTATTTAAATATCAATGTACATTTCGATTGCGAAGCATTCATCTTAAGAGGAAATCATTAAAAAGCTACTCTGAGATGTAGTAATTTCCTCTGAGATGATTTCGCTCTGCAATCGAAATATAAATTAGCATTTAAAAAAAAAACTTTTTTTTGGTTAGGACGTTTTATTTATTTATAATTTTGAAAAAATAATAAATAAACCCTGAGAGTTTAATGAAAACGGTCAGTTTTTTTAAAACTTTACTTAATTCAGAGTGTTCATACAGTTATCAATTTTACTCGATGTTATCATTTTTACATGATGTTTCCCCTTTGTTTGTCCCTGATAGAATCACTATTACTGTCGAGAAGTGACCCTGTTACTCGTAAACTCCTTGGTTTCACAGCAACTCGGAAGCTTCATGTTTCATTGTAAAAGCGTCAACATCTGCAAGCTTCGTGGAGCCTTATACCTGTTTAAATATTTGTCTATATTCCCTTACCCCTTGGTGCCAGTACATAGGTGAAGGGGTTAGAATTGGGATCTATAAACATTCTATGATCCCAATAATGTCTATTAGAGAGATTCATCCGTGATCACGCTGGTGCCGAATTCAGACCAGAGGTCCCACATCCCAACCTTTATGAATATTAGTTATAGTTATCGGATCCACGAAAACGTAATAGATGATAGTAGATAAATATAGTATTATAGGGTAAACATTTCTGACAATAAATCATACGCACAATGTGTTTGAATAAAACCAGTGTACATTCAAACAATTACATTTCAAATCTACTACGTTTTTGATGTGAGAAATACTTCTTTGCTGACATCTCTTGTTACTTATAAAAGAGGCTGTACAAATGAAGCTTGCGCGATCGGTAAAATTACCTGACCTCTATCGGGATCTTAGGGTGGTATCAATGGCCTACTCCCATTGTTAATATAGACTTTATTGTGCCTACAGGAACGAATCTCATTGATGAGAGTTGGGGAGAATCTTGGACACTTTGAGCGGAAATATATCCCTGTAGGAGAGTTTCGATATAATTTTGTAATGTATTCTTCACTGTATTCAACTGTCTAGAATACAATAGCCTTAATTTAATAAAAGTGCAAACCATAGTTAATTAAAATCCAAACAAATAAAATTAGATTTCGACCTCCTAAGGCAATCGTCTATAGACATTGATAGTAGGAAAACATTTTTTATCCTTTACAACCTTTAATGTTTTTATTCAAAGTATGATAAAATTACAGACATTTTTTGTGTATTTAAATGGTGAAAAGAAATAAAAGCTGTGGTAATTTTCCAAAAAAAAACAACTAATAATAGATTATAGATTTAAAAAGCAAAACACTAGGATTACACAGCCTAAGCGATATAATTCTACTATCCTTCGTTAGCTTAGTTTATATTTGCTGAATTCGCTTGGATTTGACTTCCAAATCGTTCTTGAGTATTACCTATTCCAATAAACATGTTACTTTTCTACCTCCGACTTTCTTACCTACAATAAGCCTTTTTGAATTTTTGAAAAAATGACAATTTTTTTCATTATGAACCCCTGAATCTTAAAACTGTGTAGAACACGCATGTCCTGGAACATAATTGTCTCAGGAACACCTAAAAGACGGCTAAATATTACAAGAGGGGAATTTGGTAGAAATGTTTTTTTTTTTAATAGAGTTCCTTAATTACGTTTTAAATATGTATTTCGTATATGTATTTCATAGCTCCTTTCAGACTACGCAGACAGCCTTTTTTTTTATAGATGTTATTTATTGAGGAGTAATTCCCAAATACAAGTACGCAGTAATTATTACTTATTTAAAGTAACAGCAATTATAAATGGGTTATAGTGGAGTCATTTTATTTGTCATGACCCATTTATTTACTAGGTAAAAGTTTTAATAACTTTCATTTAAAATGGCTTTGATGTTATGAATTGAATGTAAACCGTTTTGTGTAACGTTTAAATATTCAATGAAATGCATGGCTTTGATGTTGTAAAAGACTAAAATATTGTTTGGAAATGAAAGCTATAATGACAAAATCCTCTAAATGAAATATTATAGAAATATTTCATTTTTTATTGAAAGTGTTTTTATTAATTCGAAATAAAATTGAGAGAGATTTTAAATTTAGTCTGATGCTGCAAACCCTAGTACTGGTGTCCCACAAGCCTGTTTGTCGTTGTCACAGGTAACTTTACCCTCCATTTGTAAACATGGTTTGTCTCTAGAAGAGTGTTTGAATACAACATCAAAGAACACAGCCCCTTTAGTTAATAATTAATGGTCATGAATCGTGCTCGAGTTGGTTACAGGTTTAATGTGAGCCCCTTAAAACACGTTGCATGTGAACAACGTAAGAAATAATTTTTTTTTTATTTCCCTGACATTTTTTATGCGGCAAAATGTTTTGTGTAGACATAACACTACTAAAATAAACACGTGTATAGGTAATATTTTAACCAATGCTTTGAAACTGCGCAGTACTGCAGGTAAGCACAGACTGGTTAATATACGCGTAAAATACACCAAACCTCTACCTGTTTGAACCAAACTAATTGTTCTTTATTTTAAATTATTAGTTCTATCCTTATTAAGAACGGACTGTTCAAATGTTCTCTTGTTTATCAATTTTACTACTTTCCAGTAGAATATAATTAAATATCAATAGAACTAAACACTTCGTTCGTTTGATGAGATGTTATTACACAAAAAGCTACAAACATCTGTTTGCCCAGCTGTTGCTAACAAAGTAGTGATTTCTGTAAGTTACAGAACTTGAGAACTTCAACCTCACACAAAATATTTTATACGAAAGGACAATTTTTAGCGAACAATAAGTCAGCACTACTTTCAAGTGCAATTATTGGTTTTTATAAAACTTTGATTGGATAGCTAATGAAGTTTTTTGTATGCACTAATTAATTTAAAAGTTGATTTCTAATTAAGTTGAAATGAAATTACACTGCTTTGCATTTCAATCAATTAAATTTTGCACTTTCAATAAGAATATTTGATATATCGAAAATATTTTTTTCCTCTTGGAAGCTACGGAATAATTACATTTAGTTTTATTAAGTAAAATTTTTTTTTTAATTGTCACTAACATTGCCCTAGCTGTAGGTGGCTGCTAACATAGCACAGCATACATACTCGTTCCTTTCATTTTACTCACTTCAAGTTCCTTAATTACGTTTAGAATATTTATTTTATAGATCTTTTCAGACTACTCAGACAGCGTGATTTTTAGACGCTATACTTTGACGAATAATGAACAAATACAAGTACGCAGTAATTATTACTTATTATAGTAACAGTAATTATAAATAGATCATAGCGGAGTCATTTTATTTGTCATGTCTGATCTATTCATTAGGGAAACCTTTTTAATAACTTTCATTTAAAATGGCTTTGATGTTATGAATTGAATGTAAAACCGTTTTGTGTAACGTTTAAATATTCAATGAAATGTGTGACTTTGATGTTGTCATGTATAAAAGACTAAAATATGGTTTGAAACTGAAAGTTATAATGACAAAAACCTCTAAATGAAATTTTACAGAAATATTTTATTTTTTATTGAAAGTGTTTTTATTAATTCGAAATAAAATTCAGAGAGATTTTAAATTTAGTCTGATGCTGCAAACCCTAGTACTGGTGTCCCACAAGCCTGTTTGTCGTTGTCACAGGTAACTTTACCCTCCATTTGTAAACATGGTTTGTCTCTAGAAGAGTGTTTGAATACAACATCAAAGAACACAGCCCCTTTAGTTAATAATTAATGGTCATGAATCGTGCTCGAGTTGGTTACAGGTTTAATGTGAGCCCCTTAAAACACGTTGCATGTGGACAACGTAAGAAATAATTTTTTTTTATTTCCCTGACATTTTTTATGCGGCAAAATGTTTTGTGTAGACATAACACTACTAAAATAAACACGTGTATAGGTAATATTTTAACCAATGCTTTGAAACTGCGCAGTAATGTAGGTAAGCACAGAGTGGCTAATCAACGCATGAAATACACCTAACCTCTACCTGGTTGAACCAAACTAATTGTTCTTGATTTTAAATTGTTAGTTCGATCCTTATTAACAAGGGACTGTTTATCAATTTTACTACTTGCCAGTAAAATGTAATTAAATATCAATAGAACGCAACACTTCTTTCGTTTGATGAGATGTTATTACACAAAAAGCTACAAACATCTGTTTGCCCAGCTGTTGCTAACAAAATAGTAATTTTTGTAAGTTACACAACTTGAGAACTTCAACCTCACACAAAATATTTTATACGAAAGGACAATTTATAGCGAACAATAAGTCAATTATTGGTTTTTATAAAACTTTGATTGGATACCTAATGAAGTTTTTTGTTTGCACTAATTAATTTTAAAAGTTTATTTCTAATTAAGTTGAAATGAAATTACACTGCTTTGCATTTCAATTAATTAAGTTTTGCACTTTCAATAAGAATATTTGATAGATCGAAAATGGTTTTCCTCTTGGAAGCTACGGAATAATTAAATTTAGTTTTATTAAGTAAAGCTTTTTTTTAATTGTCACTAACATTGGTCTAGCTGTAGGCAGAGCACGGCATGCATACACGCATCGTTCATTGCATTTTACTCACTTCAATGAGACAATGTTTTTACTCAATCCCAATTATGTTTACATAAAGCGCGTTCTTCAATGCACATCTAAATGAATAACGGTGTACTTATATGAGAAGAAGGAGGTCAAATCTTTTCCAGAAGGCGAATTTATAGATTGGATTCTTATTTTCTAATAACCTACGAGAAGGAAGGCAGTATAGCTATTTTGAACTTATTGCTGACAAACCTAGTGAGTTCTATCCCTATGTAAAACATAAATTTAAGAAAAGGAAATTGTTTGTTTCCGAAAACGTGTGGTTTGGCAAGCAAATATATTTTGTTGAATATTCCTAAGCAAGTAAAAATATTACTATTTCTAGAGCCACCAGGTTGTCGGACCCATTGAAAATGCATAACTCAATGTACTTATATAATTTTGAAGTGAGGAAACGTTTAATAAAGCACAGAAAGATAAAATACCATTTTTGCGATGTTTACGTCAAACCTTGTGAATAGAACGTTAAGAAAGGCAACTTGAAATCTTTGTAATTTAATGCACCCATATAAAACAAATTGTATAACTCCTGTTAAGTAAGACTCTCCCCCATACGATTACGCCAATTGCCATGCTTATCCAAATGCCTTAATTAAATATAAACTCACAAATTATTTTCCGTTAAATGCCGCATTCTCATTCAATGACCTTTTGCATCTTCAATATCATCTCTAACATATGGTTTCCAGTAGCTTGCTGCACATTTCTAACTCGCCGTACATAGGTGATTGCAATCTCTTGCAGTTCAACTCCCTTAGTTGCGATATCAAGGCTGAGGAAACTCTTGTGCCATACATGGAGTTACATGTGTTGTTTCAATCGAAGTACAAAGTTTTCGTTGCTTTACTGTTCTGTTACGTGTTTCCAATTTACTCAATTGCAATTTAGGTGTTCTTCACTTTACTTAATTTAGGGTTTAGTTGCATAAAAACATATTACTTATTATATATTTATTCTCTAATGGATTTTTTGTGAGTGGCTTTGCACTATAAAATTTATATTGTATATGCAAGGATCTAGAAATAAAATTTATAAATTTATATATTGTAATACATTATTGTATTAACATTATTATATTGGAGGTTATCTGGAGGTTTATCTATATGTTTCATATTATTTATCTATATAAACCTACTACATCTAGAAATATTTTTCTTATGTAATAATTATTCCAAATCAAATAACCACTAAGTTTTATTCAAAAGTTACAAAACATTTACTAAAACCACTTTAAACTCGTATTTTGTTTTTATTTAAACATTTTTAAAAACTTTAATCTATTTTGAATAAATAACTATAAAACGTAGAATGATAATTACAAAACATTTAAATGTGAAAGGGATGTTTAGGCAAGATTTTAATGAGGTAGGCTGGAGATATGAAGTGCATTTCACCTGGAGCGTCATTCGTCTTTATTCCCGGGTCAGGCGTTAAAGTCTTCCCTGAAGTCTTGTTAGGCTTTGTTCCTTAACAACTAAAACCCGACTTAGTATTTTTGCTTCGAAATTATTCCTATACTGAAGTAGACAGAATACAAATGTCTATGTAAACAAATGTATTTCACCATCTAATTAGACGTATCGATTATTTGTTCGTGTGAGACGTTTAATGCATCGGCTATATTTATTTAAACTCTGAGGGAGACGGTTAAATAAATGAAAAGATCATTTAGAAAACATTTAACAAAGAGTAAGTGGCCATATTATTGCGGAGGTAACGACCGTCAGTTTTTTAAACTTCATTAACGGTAGCGTTTAACTCTCCTTTAGTTCTGATCTGTCCCAAGTAAAGGGCAATTGTACTCTCGAGAACTACGTCATCACTTAGTCCCACATAGCTCTGTCAGTGGTATGTTTCTATCATGAAGCTGTTCAAATGTATCTCTATATTTTCTTATCCTTTATCCTAGAACATAGATGAAGGGGTTTGTACCTTTCTATGGGCCTAATAATGGTAGAGATGCATCCGTGATCACTCAGATGTCTACTTTCAGACCAGAGGTCACTCATCTGAATATTAGCTGTAATTATCGGATCCGTGAAACCATAACAGAAGATAGTAGATAAATATAGCGTTATATCATATTCAATTCTGGCAATTAAGCATATAAACAATGTGTTAGAATAAAACAGTGTGTACATCCAAAACACCATAATTTAAATGTAATATGTGTTTTGATGTGAGAAATACGTCAGACTGATATCTCTTGTACCTAATACAAGAAGCTGTAAGAATAAAGAGGCAGCTTGCGTGATCAGTAAAATAAACCTGACCTCTGTCGGGATTTTAGGGAGTATCAAACACCCGTTATGAGTTTAGATTTTATTATGACATTTACAGGAATGGAATATACAACAGATGTGCCCAGCGACACTTGTGACCATGAGGAAATATGCGACAGTTGTGACCAAGCTACCCCAAATATACCATGGATTGGGAGACCCACATTATTTCCTGCATTAGGTATGATTATAGCCTCTCTGATTCCCATCACACTTTGCCCAGGCTTTGGACTGGCTAAGTGATAGAAAACAAGTTTCACCATTACTTAGAAAAACAAGTCAGTTTTCTATCATTTAGGCGTGTTTAAAATCAGCTATAAGCTTCGTCATTTTTATATTTGTTTTTTTATATCATAGTTTAACATGTCAATTTCTTTATTTTGTATTTTAATTTTTGTATTTTTTTTTGTTTTTTTAAATGAATTTCGTACTATTTACAAATATGGTCATTACTTTTATCATTATCCAGTTTGAGCTCAATCTAATTTTTGTAAGTAGGACATAGTTAAAAGAAATGTTCTTATGTCACCATTTTGTTCATAAGTCTTGAATGTTTTGTTAATACCCTCGTCCAGTCTTATATAAGTAGATTTTCTCCTCTTCCCTCCAAGGTTCAACTGTAGCGTCATGTATGCGCGGGCTGCATTTTCCGCTTCAGATTTCAAACAGCTAATCAATTCTTTGATTCTAGTATTTGTTTTCCGAAGGGTGTTGTTTAGTCTGTTCTTCCATTCTTCAACAGCATTAGTTGTTTTATGACGTCTGTTGTGGCAGTTCCATAGTTCAATAAGGTAGTCATCATTTTCCAGCCATGTTTCTATGAAATAATAAAAAAAACTCAGTTAGTTTTGCATTGTAGTCGCGCGTGAGACCTACCTCCTGCACTCTTCTCCACAGACACTTCTTCATGTGGAAATAACACCCCTTTGCCACAACCAAAGGGAACACCTCTTTTAACGCTGTTATCGCTGTTATTTCGAAGTCAACGTTGACAGTTATTGGCGACTAGCCAGGTATAACTTCACGTATAATTTGAAACAGCCTAATGTATGTCTCTTTCTTTTTATTCGGCAACAGTGCAAACGCCACAGGGTATACATTTGTTTCTTCTGGCGAACTTACAAAATCGGCGTGGATTGAATACGTATATCTGCGAAAACTGCTTGCTTGAGCTCTTGAACGTTCCATCCATAAAAAACTCTTTTTGGAATTTCAGCCTCCCTCCTCTGTTTCCACAGAACACTAAAATTCTTTCACCAGCGTTGTCACCAGCGAGAAGAAAACTGCTGCCATCTTTCATTTTCAATATCTCTTTATCAATGATGATGTCTTGGCGTGTTTTGGGCTCTGTTTGGTTTCCTTGAGATTTGTACCGTAGACGATGGAGATCTCTCTTCGCCGCACGTTGAGATGGCATCTCCGTGACAAATTCATATCCTTTGTTGTGAAGTTCGTCTAATTCTTCATTATATATTTTCGAAATAGATGTATCTTCATCTCGAGCCCTCTTCTTCGCTTTTTGAACAGTTTTCTTCACCTCCAGCCTTGCAACATCTGGAGCTCCACATTGATGATCGGTTTCACTCAATACCTCACCGTCTCGGCTCTTGATAGCACCAAAACACTTTTTTGAGTTTACCTTTGAACATCGCCAAGAAATCACACCATCCTCATTTTTCCGCTTGAAGTAATAGCAGTAGCCTTCGTATAGCGCGCACTCTTTAACCTTCGTTGTCGTAGAGAGCTCCATGGTAGTATAAACGTCAATGAATACACTATACGAACAGTCCAAATACTAACACCAAGACAACCAGGAATACTAATTAACACCAAGACAGCCAGGAGAAAGTGTCAAGTGACTGGGGCATTCGGCTTAGCAGCATGTCAGGGTGAGGATTGGGATTTCCAGTGTATCTTCCCCCCACCCCTTGAACCAATGTGGTCACAAATGACGCTGGGCACATCTGACGCGACACCACAGGAATGTACCACGTTATTGAGTTTAGGAGAATCTCGGATAGTTTGTGCGGAATCGCATCCCTATAGTATAGTTTCGTTATATTTTATCCTTTATTTTATTTTACTCTCTGCATACAACCTATTTATTCTATACAAATACCCTTAATAACAGTACAAAGTTTAGAAAATTGAAGTGCGAGCAAAAGAAAAAACATTTCAACTCCCACAGGCAATAGTTTATAGGAATTATTCCAAAAAAATCATGGCTCACACAATAGAACTACAATGATAGCTAACTTAATATGTTTATGGTATTAATTGGTTTGTTCTTTCTAATACACTGGGACGATAATAAAACAATTAAGTGAACTTTATTAATGTTATTGTTCCTTGTTTTTACCACACCGGACGTATGATTAATAATATAATCATTTCCCTGAGCTACCAAATTAAAAATGACGGTAGGAAGAAGGAACAGTACGTAAAGGAATGGAAAATCCGAGGAAATATTTCGGAACAGACATTTTCACTCATGTTTTACAAAAACCTGTTTATACCGAATAGCTTACTGAATTTTGAGATTTAAGATTTACTTCAAATGTTTTGATGAGACGCTAACAAATCCTTTTTACTTTACGTTCCACATCACTCCATTCTTCAGCTTCATCGTAGTGTATAGGCTATTCTTCCTATGGAGTTCATTTTCCCGGCTTAATAAGGATTTATGCTCGGCCGCGTAGACAAGATTTAACGGTTAAATAAGGCTATATTAATAATTCTATGGGACAAAAGAAGTTTTTAATTTAATTTTACACCTTTGTCTAGAGATTTAATTAAAACGTTTTCTCGCCTACGCTATCGAGAAAACCTAATATCAATATAAAATGAGCGCTAAAACCTTTTCTGCACATATTTTTAATGATTAAAAACTGCCAATGTTATTCTTACACAATTTCTTGACAAAAAAACAACGAGGTATATTTAAAGCTTAAAAATTATATCACTGCAATTTTGTTTAGTACAAACTTCGAAAGTAAATTTTGTGTAAACAAATACACGTTTGCTATTAGAACATATTTGACATTTTTAAAATTTTTTTGAAGTTAGATTTATTGCCGTTGACTATGTGCTGCAGAAATTATTTTAAACAGATAATTGACTTTTGAGATTTCGACATAAAAATATATTCCTTACAAAGTGTGAGTATAAATTTAAGTGTATAGATATGCCAAATTGTCTAAGATAAAAAAATAACACTAATATGTTCTTATTTAATGTAAACATGTATTCTTATAATTGTTAAACATGCCCTAGGATATTAACTGAAAACATTTGGGGAAAATAATAGTAAAATATCCACTTTTTGATACTTTGTTATTCCAAGGAATTCTTTTAGAGAAACCGTAATGAAATCTATCCTTCGGTATTCAATTAGCCTTTGTGTTAAGCATAGTGTCAAATTTCAAGTTCGAATTTGCCTTTTTCAGATAAGGAACAATGCTTTTTTAATTCTCATGGAACGAACCGCTCTTCAGTTCCAAATTGGTGGTATAATCACTTTTATTATAGTGTAATAGGTTTTAGTAAAATAAATGATTAACTTTGTAATATTATCTTGAACCTAAATACATTCAGAAACTTTGGGCAAATTTAAAAAATAAATTTCATTATATTTTTATACAAACATTAAGCTGTTACTAATCACATTTTGTCTTGTTAAGGCTAATGTTATAGTTTCGAATGTATTTTATTTCATTTATAAAAGTAACAGGTGGAGCAACATACAGCTAGTAAAATATGCACACAATAATGCAAACTGATTTCCTACAATTTCCAATTTTTCACTGAATGGGCGCCTGTTTGGTTCTTTTAAAAGTCCATAATCTAGCTCTTATTCCAAAGTACACATTTCTTGCAAACATACAAATAATGTAGAAGACAAATCACTTGACGAAAATCTGTATATTTAATGAATACTTTACAGTTTACAGACTATGCCCTCAAAACTCCTTACACATTATTTTTATTTCTGACTTCCGAATTTACCTGAACACGATATTGTCTATCATACTTAAAAAAACATTCTTCTTGTTTTATGAAACATTTATCCACAAAAATATAAGATTCAAAAATATTTCAACAAATGTTACAATTAAAACATATGTAGACAGATATGGAGATGCGTTTGTATGTGCAAAGTTGAAACGGGAAAAACCATTGTACAGAAAATCCGGGGATTTCGATTGACAAAAAATTACCTTAAATCTTTTTGACACTTTTTTTAATTTAAAGAATTTCTACAAGGTAACAATATAAATTTTTTACAATTACAATAAGAGATTATTGTTGATAAATATCTATAAATTCAGCAGTTCAAAAATGATTACTGATTGTGCTGAGATAAAACGTAAAACACATTTTTAAGCTGATAATATGGGTCACATTTTTTTCGCAGTAATAGTGACGTCATAATAATCAATTATATTGCTTTCTATCTTCCAACACTCAGTTTAACCTTACCGAGCTGTTTAGTAAACTAGTACGTGTTTCGTGATTTCTCGGAGAGTTTTTATGAGTTAAACATTTTGTGGCTGACATAAGATTTTATCCTATCTATAATTCCTTCTAGTAAACTTTATTTATATTGATATTCTTTATTAATATTCTTACTACTTGGTAGAAATGCTTAAAGAATTACGATAGTGATCTCAAGAAAATAACCTGTCTATAACGGAGCATGCTAGACCATGTGCAGTGTAGACCAAAGTCTCCCCAAGTATGGAAGGTGGATATTCTGTTAAACCTCCGTATGGAAAAGAGGATAAGGAAGGACGTTTGGGATGAAAGACTAAGAACGGAATTTAATACGTCTCTAGTCCTTGTAGTAGGAGAGTAATATTGTTCGCATGGTTAGAGTCGTTTACATAAAATAAACATACTCTAGTTGGTTAGCAATGGCGAACCAAGATATTTATTGTTTATTTTATATGCTTTATGAAATAGCGCTTCAAACTATTATTCAATATTAAATATTTTCATTGAATTTTATTAAATTAAACTTATTACAAATGTTTAAATTATTTTAAAATCAGTTTAGTTAAACCAAATAAAATGGTACCTGGCTCACATTGAGGTAATAAATGCTAAAAGTGATACAGTTTGGTTATATTCATAGAATGTTTGGTGTAGAAGTAAAATTGTTTTGGAAAACGTGTGTAAATAATATAAAACTTATTTTTCTTCGCCACCATTCCTCAAATTACGATCTATATTACTGAGCGGAGGGAAAAATTACTAACTTTTTTCAAAATCGTTTGGCAAGAATTAAAAGAAAATTTTATATCCATGCACATTTCATATTTTTTAACCTGACATTTTTATTATTAGCCTACAGTAAAACCAGTTTTTAACATTTTTATATCATATTTTGTTGTCATTTTTTTCTTAAATACTTCAAAACAAACCCCAAATATTAACAATGATTCAACAGATCAAACATCTTATAACAATGGTCAAGCAAACAATCAACACTAAAAGTAAGGCTTCTATTACTTCGGTCATGAAAAAACTGTTTCTTCTCTTCTACAAAGTTGGAATATAAATATTTCACCTGCTTTGCAATTCTATTACTTCCAGTAAAAAGTAATTCAGTCTAAAGAGAATTAAGTTAAACACTTGGCTCGTTTGCTAAACTCTTGACGTTTGCAGCCCTTAAATAATTTATCCTCCCAACACTACCCTCTGGTGTTATTGGATATGCACACAGATACGCCTATTCTTTGTAAGAGAATATTGAGCCTCCCTGGAATAAATGCATGACAATATAGGATTACTCGATTTTTTCATTAAAATTTGCTTTTTAAATTTTGAAATGAAATAGTGTCCTGAAACAGGAGTGCGTTTTTAAAGTTAAACAAATGTATTTTTCTGGTAATCCATTCCTACTATTTGTGGCAACCACATATATTAAACACCCTAGTAAATAGATAATAACTTTTTTTAAGCATCTGTTCATGTAGAGTTCGTGTTTTCCCGGGGTGAGTTGTAGGTATGTACTCCCGTTAAACTGACAATTAAATGTGAGTAAATAGGCGTAAATTGTTTATAATGCCGTAGTAAAATTCAAGAACAGTTCAATAAAATTTAAAAGTTTAATAAATTGTTAGTAAAATAAAATGTATACATTTATTAAAAAAGTAAAATACTAGACTAACGAACTTTTAATAAAAGACTCTAAATACACCAAATTTTATTAAAACATAAAAATCGAGAGAGAAGATAAAGAAATCATGCAGTGTTAAAAAAAAAGATTTTTACTTTTTGCTCTAATAAAGGAACTAAAAATGCAGGTTGAATTAAGGCTCTTTCTATGGGTAAACGTATTATCTTACAAACAAATTAATTTTAAAAACTATAAAGACTTCAAATTTCATGAGAGCGCTAATATTTATAAATCAATTTCATATTGTATAAGCAACAAGATGCTGAATCAGAAAACTAAGGAATCAATATCATTTAGCCCTTATACAAACGATTCAATTTAAAAGAGTAAAGGTTTCTGCGTACTTCATTTAATTATGCAGAAGAAATCAATGCCAATGAAAACATTTTTTTAATAAGGTTAATTTCAAATTATACACAAAAAATAAATAAAGTAAATGCCATTCCTTGATGCGCATGTAAATTACAAAACGTGTATTCACATGGTTAGTATAATTTCCAAGGGAGACATTTGCTTCTCGGACTCTCACTTTCCCGATCCAATAAACTCGGGAAAAGCGGCAATATATTCAACTTATGGCTGACGTGGGTTCTTTCCCTGGACAGAAGGTAAACCTAATTCGGAGGCTAAATTGTTTGTTCCTTTACCCTTCACTTGCAAGGATCTAATGTATCAAATCAAATTAAATATGTTTTTTTAGTGTTAAACATTTTGTCATATTTTTTGATGTGATATAAGATGTATCTTGCAGGAGACTACCAAATAAGTATGGGATTGGTGGCTCACCTGAAATAAAACTTGCTTAAATTTAAGAAGTTTTATAAATACGTTGTTATTACAAAAATAGTTCAAAAATAAAACTATACAAAAGTTAAAAGTAAATCCACACACTTGTATGAAATAATGCAAAACAATTTTTCATATTTGTAAAATAAAGCTTGACATCTATCGTAAAACACAATCCTATTCAGTTTCGGGATCTACCTTAGTAATAAACTATGACATTTGCCCTACTTTAGAGGATCTTGTATAAAACAGTGTTACAATAAACTGAAATTAAACTACCATTAACTGTGTAGGTTTGTTCACGGCTGATGAAGATTGCTCTCAAAAACGAGAAAAGAAAACAGAAGGCTTAGATTACGGATTAGAGCCACCAAAGTTTAAAAAAATAGACAAATAAAAATACCATGTATCGTCCAATACATATTTTCAAATTCAAGGTTTAAAAAATCCCTTGTTCGCTCCACAAAACAACTTTTTAAATGATCCTGTACATGAAACATTGGAACTATTTGTTTTCGGATATTATGAATTTTATTAATCTGTAGTAAAAGGTAAAATTATAGTTCACGAAAAATAATATACGAATTTTAAAGGTGTTTAACTAGAGGTTTTGAAACATGAGAGTAAAATTTTGTGGTTATCTCATTGCGAACAATTACACCAATAATATTTTGATATTTTGTAAAGGTACATAATGTTAAACAAAAAATTATTAATAATTTTAAATATTATAATATTGAATTGAAGAAAAGAATGAAAATTAACTGACTTTTTCGCATGCACTATAATATATTGAAATTTAGTTTTAAATCCCTATTGATAGAGAATATATATAAGTGACATGTAACTTTATAATTGGTTTAAATTAAATTTGTCTGAATTTTAGCTTACAAATTCGCCTAAAATACTCCTCAACATAAAAATAAACACACATACACGAACATGAGCAGGATGTCCACACACGCAGACATTTTTTTACTTCACGTAAAGCTTATATCAAGTATACTTTTAGGAATAGAAAAATGTAGTCGAATAATAGTTTTCTGTAGGAATTGAGTCATTGGGATTATGTTGAGTGACAGTTACATAATTTTTTGAAATATGAGTAATGTGTTATGTTATTCTGAAGAGATAGAATAGATAGAGAGGGCATTTTATTTGAAGCTTCATATATCTTTATTCCCGCCTCAGTCGTTAAAGTTTTCCCCGAAGGCTTGTTAGGCTTTGTTCTTTAACAACTAAAGCCCAACTTAGTATTGATTGCAACCACGCTATTCCTGCAATAAAATACACAGAATACAAATCCCAAAGTATACAATTGAATTTTACTATCTAATTAGACGTATTGATTATTTCTTCGTGACAGACGTTAATACTTATACTCGTACTTACATTTATATAAACTTGGGACAACTGTGGATTAATTTTGTTACTATAAATAAACAAAATCTTTTACTCATTAAAAGTTTTTATTTAAATCTCAATGTACATTTCGATAGATCTTAAGAGGAAATCATTAAAAAGCTACTCTGAGATGTAGTAATTTCCTCAGAGATGATTTCGCTCTGCAATCGAAATGTACATTAGCATTTAAATAAAACGTTTTTTCGTTAAAACGTTTTATTTATTTATAATTTTGAAAAAATAATACATAAACCCTGAGAGTTTATGAAAACGGTCAGTTTTTTTTAAACTTTACTTAATTCAGAGTGTTCATACAGTTATCAATTTTACTCGATGTTATCATTTTTACATGATGTTTCCCCTTTGTTTGTCCCTGATAGAATCACTATTACTGTCGAGAAGTGACCCTGTTACTCGTAAACTCCTTGGTTTCACAGCAACTCAGAAGCTTCATGTTTCATTGTAAAAGCGTCAACATCTGCAAGCTTCGTGGAGCCTTATACCTGTTTAAATATTTGTCTATATTCCCTTACCCCTTGGTGCCAGTACATAGGTGAAGGGGTTAGAATTGGGATCTATAAACATTCTATGATCCCAATAATGTCTATTAGAGAGATTCATCCGTGATCACGCTGGTGCCGAATTCAGACGAGAGGTCCCACATCCCAACCTTTATGAATATTAGTTACAGTTATCGGATCCACGAAAACGTAATAGAAGATAGTAGATAAATATAGCATTATAGGGTAAACATTTCTGACATTAAATCATAAGACAAATGTGTTTGAATAAAACCTGTGTACATTCAAACAATTACATTTCAAATCTACTACGTTTTTTATGTGAGAAATACTTCTTGGCTGACATCTCTTGTTACTTATAAAAGAGGTTGTACGAATGAAGCTTGCGCGATCAGTAAAATAAACCTGCCCTCTATCGGGATCTTAGGGTGGTATCAATGGCCTACTCCCATTGTGAATATAGACTTTATTATGCCTACAGGAACGAATCTCATTGATGAGAGTTGAGGAGAATCTTGGACACTTTGAGCGGAAATATATCCCTGTAGGAGAGTTTCGATATAATTTTGTAATGTATTCTTCACTGTATTCAACCGTCTAGAATACAATAGCCTTAATTTAATAAAAGTGCAAACCATAGTTAATTAAAATCCAAACAAATAAAATTAGATTTCGACCTCCTAAGGCAATCGTCTATAGACATTGATAGAAAAATCTGTATACTTTATGGGGAGTCGCAACCCTAAATGAGACTTTCCTGTCTGTATTTAAATTGTATTTGATTTAAACGACTATTTATTCTATTCAATTAATCTTAATAAAAGTCCAAAGTGTAATTATTTAAAATACGAACGAATAAAATTACATTTCAACCCCCTCAGGCAATTACGTATAGTAATGTATATAAAAAGTCATCATTTATCCGTAGACAGTTTTTAAGAAACAATATGTTTTAACCTTATTTAAACTGATCGCGGTATTGTAGTTTGCCATATTCATTACACTACGATCACATTAGGAATATTTAGCCGACTTCATTAACTTTATAACTGCTTGCTCTAATATTTTTTAATTATAACCGAATCCAATATATAATTAATATTACAGTCTACTTTTCCAGCTTCAGAATTATTATTCGGGGTAAGTGTTCAATACAAATTCAATTTTTAAATTAAAAACGAAATTATTTTTAAATTAAATAAAATTTTATTTTATTAATGTGTAATAATTAAGTTATTGTGTTACCTGAATGTTGCAATGCCTATTATTAAATTTTACTCTAATTTAAGGAAGGTGTTTAGTTATTTTGAAATAAAATATTTGTTCAAACTGGAATCGATTTATTTAGCTAATGTCCTGGAAACTTTTGTTCTAACTTTTCTAGGTTTAGTACCAGAGAAGGGAGAAATCTATATTTCACTATATATATATATATATAGAACATAAGTCAAAATATAAATACAAGAATTATAATTGAATTTTGTACTTCAATTGTAATACAAATTCAATTATAATTCTTGTATTTGTATTTTGACTTATGTTCTTTATTAATACACAAGAAAACATATTGCGTAATTTATATATATATATATATATATATATATATATATATATATATATATATATATATATATATATATGAAGTTAATATATTACTATTGTAAGTAATTTTATCCACCATTAAGTGCAATAATTTTACCTTGAGTGATGAGGCACCTTTCGGTCACTTGACCATTGTCGAATCACTGATATTTTTCTGGTGTAGATGTTCGGTCCGTGATATTGGTATTTGTTGACGTTACGCGCAGTTTCTCTTGATCTGTGTGTATGATGTTTTTATATAGTATGTCTTCTGTATATGTTGTTTGTAGATTCATTAAATTGTTGTGTATGTTTTTATAAATGTGGTATTTTTCTAGTGAGTTTAGTTCTATTGGGTTATTATTTATTTCAAGTATGATTAGGTTATTTTCGTAATTTGTTATTTCATGTTTATGTGATATTAGGTGTGCTGCAACATTTGATACTTTTGAATTTTTATTTTTGAATGCTCTATAATGTTCTTCAAATCTTATTTTAAATGTTCTGGTTGTTTTTCCTATGTAAAAAGCGTTACAGTTGTTGCATGTAATTTTGTAAATTCCTGATAGGTTATGTTTTTCTGAATTTGTTTTGTGGTTTGTGTTATTAAGATATTTTATTATTTTGTTTTTGGTTTGTATGTTGGAGTGTAGTATTCTTTGTTGTATATATTTGTTATTTTTTCTATTTTGTTATTGGTGTATTTATATTTTAGGTAGATTTTTTTATTTTCATTATTTTTGTGTTCCGGTTGTAGTATTGTGTTGAGGTTAGGTTTTTTTGTGATTTTATTGTATATATTTTGTATAATGTGTTTGTTGTATCCATTTTCTATTGCTATTTTTGTAATGTTATCTAATTCTTCATTTAATTTTTGTTTGTTATCCTGTGTGTATTTAATGCTTTATTTATCATGTTACTGTAAGTGTTAATTTTGTGTGTCCAGGGGTAGTTAGATTTGTAGTGTATTGTGGTGTTGTTGGAAGTAGGTTTCCTGTATACTGTAGTTTCTATTTTATTATCATTTATATTTAAAGTGATGTCGAGAAAGTTGATTGTTCTATTTGTTTCTGTTTCAACGGTGAATTGTATGTTTTCGTTGTATGTATTTAGTTTGTTTAATATTATGATGTGTTCGTTGTGAATGGTAGGTTGGTATATTACAAGTATATCGTCTACATACCTTGTCTATAGTGAAATATTGTGTGTGTTTATTATAGGTTTAATTATTATTTGTTCAAAGTGTTGTAAATATATTTCTGACATGAAAGATGATATGGGTGAACCCATGGGGAGTCCTGTTGTTTGTTTATAATATTTATTGTTAAATTGGAAGTAATTTTGGTTACATATGTGTTTGGTTAGCGTAATGATACTATCTATTATGTTTCTTTTTTCGTAATAGTGTATTAGTTTGTTTTTTATTATTTCTATGGTTTCTTCTATTGGGATACTAGGGTACATGTTAGTTATGTCATAACTTATTATTTTTGTGTTGCTGTTTGTTTTTATCGTTTTTTATTTTATTAATTAATTCGTATCCATTTTTTATATTGTATGTGTTGTTGATATGTATTTTAGATCTTATGATTTTGTCTAGTATTTTTGCGATTATGTAAGATGGTGCTGTTGTGAAATTTATTAGTGGTCTAAATGGTGTGTTGGGTTTGTGGATTTTAGGTATCCCTGATAATATTGGTGCGCATGGTTTGAATGGGTATAGTCTTGTGTGGTATTTTAATTTATTGTTATAGTTTAGGGTATTTCGGTGAGTGACTATTAAGTTTTTTATTGTAATAAGGTATTTGCTAGTTGGGTCTGGGATTTGTTCGTATTTATTTTCTTTTATGTAGTTAGTCATTGAATCGATGTATTTGGTATTTTCTATTATTACTGGTGTATTTGTTTTATCTGATTTTAATATTAAGTAGTCGTTGTTTTCTAGTTTTTCTCTGAGTTTTATAATTTCTTTTTTATTTATATATTGTTCCGTTTTTTTGTTTTTTTCTGTTTTTATTAGGTTAATTTTATTATTAATATTGTTTCTTATGTGTTCAGTATTTTGGTGGGTAATTTTGTGGATGTTAGATTCTGTGTCAACTATTAGGTTTTTTATTATTTGTTTTTTGTTGAAATTAGGTAGGTTATATTTGAAGGAATTTGTTATTATTATTTTTTCTTTTTCAGTAAATTGTGTTTTAGTTAAGTTTATGAATTTATTGTTGTTAGAGGTGTGGATTGGTTCTAGGCTATTTTTTAGGTTATGTTGTTGTTTTGATGTGTGGATTGGTTCTAGGCTATTTTTTAGGTTATGTTGTTGTTTTGATAAATTTTCGATTTTTCTGTTTTGTCTGTTTATTGTGTTTGTTAAGCAAAAAATGCTTAACACTTAATATAACACCAAAATACGCTAAATTACACATAAAAAATAAACAAAACACTATTATCATTAAAGCAACAAAAATAGCAGAATCACACATAATTAAACAAAACATTAAATCTGCCTACCATAAAAAATGCCAAATCAATTTACAACTATACACAACCAATTTGGAAATAATGAAAAC
This sequence comes from Prosapia bicincta, assembly GCA_036971475.1. Taxonomy (NCBI): domain Eukaryota; kingdom Metazoa; phylum Arthropoda; class Insecta; order Hemiptera; family Cercopidae; genus Prosapia; species Prosapia bicincta. Next base: position 84,611,631 of record JBAIZL010000004.1, on the reverse strand, counting down.
TTTTGATACTCTCACACCTATTATTCACGAAAAAACACAACAAATTATAATAAAACATAAAACAAACATTTTCATTGTCTACTGAGCAAAAATACCAAAGCTACGTTACTCCAAAAAAAAAGAAGAATAGTAAAGAAAATCTTATCCTGCTGGCCCATCCTATTGAAGAGAAGATAGGAAATGTATAAAAGGTTAAAAGTTTATAATTTCAACATTACTTTTTGAACGACTCATTAAAATAACCTAGGACAAAATCAAACTCCAAAACCATCGCTTGAGCAACGAACTTTATTAACTAATGTTCCCGTTTCCTCATTGAAACTCAGTCTATAAAAATTTATTGCATTTTTAAAGTGATAACATTTTTACGCGCGGTGAACAAAACATTAGATTAAATCCTCGCTGTTTCTGAAATGCATAGTTTACAGTTTATATGATAACATATGATTTCATGTAACAGCTGATTTTGTGTTATAGGTAATGTTGCAGAAGAGCGGTGATTAGTATTAAATAGTTTTGTAAAGTTAATACAAAAATATAATAAATTGTTTAAATTTTAATAAATCTCAATACAAATAATTCAATATAACGATAGTAATACGATATGTATTTCTAGTTTAATTTTTGAAAGGAAATCATTTTCATACCCGTTTTACTTTCTTAAGAACTGATTTGAATTAAATTTGTTTAAAACATTTCTATTCAGTAAACATCTAATAATTGTTTCTTGTTGTCCATTTGCTTTTATTAATTACAATAAATTTTTCTCTTTATTAAATACATTCCTCAAATAAAAATGAAATATTGAATGTAACATGTATAAATTCTTATTTTCTGTGATTTTCGTTTAAACGATTGCGTAACTATTAGCTATATATTATTATCACTTATGTCGGAACTCCCCCGAGTGCCAGTTTAAATTTTTTTTTTACTAGCTTACTTTTTTAATCATTCTTTTAAAATCATTTGCAAAACTTTAACTACCTAATTGTTCACAGTGCATCGAAATCCTATTAAACTCCATCCCTGGTATTAAACAACGCCTTAAGAATGGCTGTTTAAAGCCACCACATTGCCCAAGCGTGTAATATCTACGAAGAAACGCTGCATTCTGACTTTAACCTCTTGTGTCTCGGGTAGCCTTTAATGACGTATCGCCCAGACACATTAGCATAACTCACAGAATAGTTGACATTCTGTTCTGAAATAGCGTTCCGTTGTTTGTGTAATTTTTGGCTCAATAAGTCGGTTAAATTTCATTTTATAAATAACTAGCAGAGTACCCGTCCTTCAACGAGGTTTACATATATTTGTATTGATTTAATTTGTATTTGTATTTAGGTTGAATTTAATTTTCTGAAATAAAACACAAGAAATATATACAACTCACAAATATAAAACTTTAATCTCAAACGCGTTTTAATGACAATATCCCATCAACATCAGTGATTCTATCACAAAAATATAACTTTAATTTAAAAAATGAAACATAGCCTATAATATTTTAACAAATGTTAAAACCGGATCTGTACATTGCCTTGAGTAGTTTCCTTAACACAACACAGGCAATGTCCAGATCCGGTTTTGACTTTTTTTTTAATATTATAGGTCATGTTCCATTTCTTTAATTAAAGTTATTTGCTTGTGATAGAATCACTGATGATGACATATTGTCATTGAAATGCGTTTGAGATTAAAATGTTTTAATTGTGATTTTATAACATTAACTCCCAACGCAGCGTGAATATTGTTTATATCAAACTATAGTTTATACATTTACCGATTATTGTCTGAAAACCCAAAAGAAGGAAAATCTTCTGCTTCTTACATGACATTTGTAAAGTATAACTAAACTTGAAAGATGAGTAAACGCGAACATTTAATATCACCTGTTTGATTGCATTTAAAAATAACTTTACAGAGGATTACTAACGCATTTACTATCAGCTTATTAAGCCAAGTATGTAATGAAGTATAGATAATTGAGTTTTAAGGAGATTTCAAGGCCAGTGAGGTGGTGCCATGATAGAATTTCTAAATAAAAATAAGGCCTATGTGTTAACCAGCAACCCTAAGAATGGCAATGTAAAATTTCTGCTCAATGGATCCAGTAGATTTTATGTGATTTAGTAACACATACACACACCGTTAGTTTTTTATATAATAGCATAGATGTATATACTTATCACTATGTACCTTAATGTCATTTTTACGACAGTTGATTTATTTATAATTTCCAAACCGTAGGTTCTAAATATTTAAACTTTTGCAAAAAGTAGTGAACAAATTAAAATAAGTTATCTGTCAAACATTTTAAATTACAATAAATATTTAGTAACGTAGAAATAATTTTCTGCGATCTGACTTTAAAACTGTCAGAGGGGCAACAATTATGAATACATGCGCGCATCGTGTGGGCTATTAAGCAAAGACATTGTTTCTCTTATCTTGCAGGCTGGATTGTTATATATTTGTTTAATTCTAGTCACATTACGTGCATAGTATCTAGTGTTTTCATTACAAGTTGCAGAGGTTTCAGTTAATTAAGAGTTCTCATAATATACCCACTTTAAAATACTTTTTATTTTAGGCTTAAACATCTAAAATCTTAAACTAGGCTTTTTATATTCAAACTTCAACCAACTCAAACTTTAACATATATGTATATATATACATATATGTCTGTGTGTGTGTTTCGTTGTGTGTGTGTGTGTGTGTGTGTGTGTGTGTGTGTGTGTGTGTGTGTGTGTGTGTGTGTGTGTGTGTGTGTGTGTGTGTGTGTGTGTGTGTGTGTGTGTGTGTGTGTGTGTGTGTGTGTGTGTGTGTGTGTGTGTGTGTGTGTGTGTGTGTGTGTGTGTGTGTGTGTGTGTGTGTGTGTGTGTGTGTGTGTGTGTGTGTGTGTGTGTGTGTGTGTGTGTGTGTGTGTGTGTGTGTGTGTGTGTGTGTGTGTGTGTGTGTGTGTGTGTGTGTGTGTGTGTGTGTGTGTGTGTGTGTGTGTGTGTGTGTGTGTGTGTGTGTGTGTGTGTGTGTGTGTGTGTGTGTGTGTGTGTGTGTGTGTGTGTGTGTGTGTGTGTGTGTGTGTGTGTGTGTGTGTGTGTGTGTGTAAATAAAAAATATTTCAAATACAAGAATTTTTTAATCTATATATTTTTTAAAGCTTTTCGTTATAAAATGTACTATCATTTTCAGAAAAAATAAGTAATAAAACAATTTTTGTTTAGTAATATTTTTTTAAATATAATTCATGCGTTTGTGTGTGTGTGTTTACAACCCTTTTTTGGAATGAAACTTTCCCATGAAAATGAGTTTTCAACCACTGGTTTTCCTCAACAAATAGTTAATTAGGGTGTTAACCAACTACTAATAAAGGCAACATCGTCACCGAAACTAGACTCTCTTATTAAACTTTAAGTGAGGTTTGAGTGTACTCTATTAGTATTTACCTCTGGCAACTGATACAAGTTTTAATGTACAAGATTTTAACTCTTGGATTTTCAAGGATTTCGTGATAAACTCCGTGTTATTTCCTTAAAGCAGGAATTAAATAGGAATCTCGTAACACTAATAAATTCCATTAATAAAGTGAAGTAATCATGTTTTCTCTTCTTATTTGAGCAGCGAACTCCTCAAATGTGTTGACAAGTGTTGTACAAACATTACAAATCTCATTCAATATTAATAGAAATAAAAAGGAATTACCAGCAAACGTGCAAAGTATATTGTCGTATTTGTAGCTTTATAAATACTTTATCTTAACAATCATCCGAGGTAAAATTGTATGTTACCTCCGAGGTTACAATTTTAAACCTTTATAAAATCAACAAGTATTGATGTTGATGTTGACAGCGCCTTATACGGTGTTGACAAATTGTGCTAATTTAAAAATGGAAAGGCAATCAAATGTAATCAAAGACTATATGTTGTCTGACAAGAGTAGGTCTATTTCTTTTATGCATGTTAAATAAAAATAATAGAAAGCTCTTCTCTTCCAAACTGCGAGTTCAGTGACCATCACTAGCAGCTAAGAGTAGAAAATATAGAACTATTTTCCGTTTGCTGTAGATTTTAGAACTGAACGAAGTACTGATTTGAAATTAATTAATTTACATAATATAGTAAAAACAATTAAGTTGGAAAACATTAAACAATAAAATTGGCTAGTTTTAATCCTTTGTCCCTTGAAGGGTGAGCTCGATATTAAAAACCAAGCCCTTAAAAAACTAGAAAAGATTTCAACAAGTTCCAGGCTCGAAATACTCTCCTTAAACCTATTATTCTGTCAGGAGGCAATTTTGGGTTGGGATATAGGTTGTTGCTTGGTATTGTCAATATTTCACTATTTTATTTAAACTAATAATTTAAAATTCTTGCTTGAGTCTGAGGAATAGAATTTAATAACATTTGGAATCACACGGTCCATATGGGCTTTGGTATCTGTTTAAATTCTACCAAGTATCTGTGTTAGTTTCGTGAATTTTTTTGTTTAAAGCATTCTTAGCCAACAAAGCCACGCACACACGATATCCAAACGTATATCTACACTGGGTAGATACGACCCCAAGCACGACAGACACGTGCTGCTGGTATTGGCGGACCAACTCTCTTCTAACCATGTTGAGGTGTGCTGGCAACAATGTTTCAGGCCAGATGCACATCCCAAGGGTCGCGAGTAACCCCCTAGCCTCACTAATATATTTTACATGTCCATTCGAGTTTCGAGCATTCAGCAGAAGATACAATGCATGCCACCCCGTCCATAGCTTCACTAACAAAGTATTTGTAAGATAATCTCTCTCCTGATCTTTTAGCATAAGGATGTCCCGTACTCAGGTTTCCTGTATTGTCTATCGCGGGATTTTTCCTGGCAGGGACTTTTTTGTCAAGTTTTTTATCCCGCTGTTATTGTGACCATTTCACTATCTTGTAATTTTCAATGGAAAGAGGTCATTATCTCAGAACATGAGCAATTCTTTCACTCGTTTTAGCTATACTAATGACATGCACCTTTGCTGAACCATAGCTGCCGCGAGTTTTAGTGAGTTTTAGGGGGCCAGGTGATTAGGAATGGTCAAAGCAAAACGCCTACTCTCAGAATAATAAATGTTTTAATCTAAATATTTTTTTATTTCCTTTACTTAAAATCTTCCTCCCCGGCTGTACAGAATTTATGTATCAATATAAAATAAATTAATTTATGTACAATAGAGCAGGTGTTCTGCATGAATATGTATCCAAAGAGAAAGAGATAACATATAGAGGTATACTCAGAAAACTTTATCTTGTGATATTTAGAAGTTTAAACATAGAAAGCAAGATTTTCAGTGGCAGTATTTCAGCTGCTACTAATGAATGGATGTTCCGACGTAAAGACGCCACTTGGTAATAACTTCTTCCTTTTATCATTGTTGCTGTTTCCGTGACAATAACAGAAATTAAATGGTGTAACAAGTATGTATGCTACGATTGGTTGAATAAAATGCAAACTAGTATAAAGGTACAAATGTGCTATTTCAGTATAATCAGCATTTGCCGGGTATAATAAGGACTTACCACTTCAAAGGATTTACCACTCCAGTTCCTGGTAAACCGGAACAACTCTCAAAGGGACTGTAAAGTTACAAGTTTTAATAGTTTAGCTCTAATATCCAGATCTGTAATTACTACATTATGTCTGCAATCCCGAGTGTGCACTTTCATCAACCTAATGGAGTGATAATCACATCCAATCGTTTAGCTTCAACAATAATACGGACATAAATTTAATGAAAATCGATTTAACGGTTCTTTATAATGTTTTAACGTTCGTGTGAACAAAATAATAAAGTTAAAATATTACCAAATATGTTCATAATAGTTGTAAGATTTTTAACAATAGTTAAAAGACTGTAATATATTCATTTCTATGTTGTTCTGTATTCTGTTTTTGTAAGAAAAAGAAAACAAAATTATTTACTTACTACGTAGCGCTACAGCCCGGGGTGGGCCACGGATCTCTTAACAATGTCCTTCTATGTACTTCTGTCTTTAGACTTCCGTTTTCATGCTGTAGCGCTTTTTATCAGAGTTTCCGTCTCCTAGCTTTGTTGCCTTCTCTGCGGCTAAGAACCCAAGCTATCCTTGTTTTTATTTTGGAGTTCACTCTCCCAGAGAAAGAGAGGAGTACTAGCAGTACTACTGCCGGACTGAGTAAACATTCCGCGCGGAAAGTACGAGACTAACAGTCGAGTAAACAATGAGGCCAAAGAGAGGAGTACTAGCAGTAATACTGCCGGACTGAGTAAACATTCCGCGCGGAAAGTACGAGACTAACAGTCGGGTAAACAATGAGGCCAAAGAGAGGAGTACTAGCAGTAATACTGCCGGACTGAGTAAACATTCCGCGCGGAAAGTACGAGACTAACAGTTGAGTAAACAATGAGGCCAAAGAGAGGAGTACTAGCAGTAATACTGTCGGACTGAGTAAACATTCCGCGCGGAAAGTACGAGACTAACAGTCGAGTAAACAATGCGGCCTAAGAGAGTAGTACTACTGCCGGACTGAGTAAACATTCCACGCGGAAAGTACGAGACTAACAGTCGAGTAAACAATGCGGCCTAAGAGAGGAGTACTAGCAGTAATACTGCCGGACTGAGTAAACATTCCACGCGGAAAGTACGAGACTAACAATCGAGTAAACAATGCGGCCTAAGAGAGGAGTACTAGCAGTAATACTGCCGGACTGAGTAAACATTCCACGCGAAAAGTACGAGACTAACAGTCGAGTAAACAATGCGGCCTAAGAGAGGAGTACTAGCAGTACTACTGCCGGACTGAGTAAACATTCCACGCGGAAAGTACGAGACTAACAGTCGGGTAAACAATGAGGCCAAAGAGAGGAGTACTAGCAGTAATACTGCCGGACTGAGTAAACATTCCGCGCGGAAAGTACGAGACTAACAGTTGAGTAAACAATGAGGCCAAAGAGAGGAGTACTAGCAGTAATACTGCCGGACTGAGTAAACATTCCGCGCGGAAAGTACGAGACTAACAGTCGGGTAAACAATGAGGCCAAAGAGAGGAGTACTAGCAGTAATACTGCCGGACTGAGTAAACATTCCGCGCGGAAAGTACGAGACTAACAGTTGAGTAAACAATGAGGCCAAAGAGAGGAGTACTAGCAGTAATACTGCCGGACTGAGTACACATTCCACGCGGAAAGTACGAGACTAACAGTCGAGTAAACAATGCGGCCTAAGAGAGGAGTACTAGCAGTAATACTGCCGGACTGAGTAAACATTCCACGCGGAAAGTACGAGACTAACAGTCGAGTAAACAATGCGGCCTAAGAGAGTAGTACTACTGCCGGACTGAGTAAACATTCCACGCGAATAATACGTGATTACTGTTACTGTGGTGATAGTATTCTACTCTTTGGCCAAAATGTTTACTCGGTCAGGTAGTAATATATACATTAATACCAGTATATAGGCCTATACTATATTATGTCTGTCATTATTAATACTACACATTCATGTAGTACAGTCCAAAAATGACTGGTTTTATAAACAAGAAAAGTTACATTTCGTATTGTATTTTGTTAATGTAAACGTTCACTATTTCTAAACCTTTTCCATGAAACAAATATTTCAACAATGAAAATGTTCAATACGTACAGTTTTCCTTAGTAAATATTGACCAACACTAATAGACTACTAATACGGTTGTAAATATTACAATTGTTTTTAATATATTCATGATGACATAATAATTTACATTCGGTGATGTATTAAGATTCAAAATACATGTTCTATACAGGCTTTTAATTTTACATCTGGAGTAATTTTTATATGAAGCAGTCTTGTGTCTGTGGTTTCACTTTGTAATAAGAAGAAGTTTTCACTGCCGTGGATTCTTTTATGTTAGGTAATTTTTAAAAACATTGGCGGCCACAAAGAGTAAATTTCTTCACAGTTATTTCGTTTGAGTTTAATTGTCAGCGTAATTTTTCATTTTTTCCCCTCTCTACTCTGATACATAGTTGATTTATAAACACCATATAAAAAACTCTTTTCAACGGCTCAGAAGTTATTGTTAATTTATTAGTTAGATATGCGTTCTCCTAACTTTATGACAGGCGTATTAAAAGGTAGCATTGTCGGCAGGAAGCAAACACAGTTTGTAAGCTTGTCGGAAAGCTGTCATTTGCAGGCTGGAAATACGTGTAAAGGATATGCGCTTTCATGACTACGCTTAGTCAACTGTTGTTACTAACAAAACATTATGGCCGTAGTCCTAATGTATTCCACAAGGGCCAAATTATATTTGTTTGCTTTTCTCATTTCCTAAGCTAATCCGACCAAACCGAAACCTAACCTAACCTAACCGATCAGATTCACTTTTGGGGAAATAAAATGTTTAACGCGTTTTTATATTGGCCCTGCACTAAATACACGGAATTACAATAAAAATATTGGCTGAAACTCTAATACCACAAAAATATATAAAAATAACTAATATTGACTAAGTGGCTTAAAATTAAACCCTCTGGATTTATTAATCTTAGGTAACCTAATTATTATTAGGTATGTTTTATTATTTTTATGGTTTATAATGATTTGTTGAGTAGCTGTGGCCTATGTTATAATATTTTAAATAATAAACCCAATAACCACAAAATAAAGTTATTTTGTAAAAAATTTATTTTTAAAAAAATACTATTTTTATGGTATTGAGGTTTTTGGAAATATTTGTATTGTAATATGTTGTACTACTGTGCTCTTGATATTGTATAAATAATCGAAGGCAAACACTGATATTTTTAACAGGTCAAGGTCCTATACCGATAAATATACCATTGAATCTAAATAAAACGACATCTTTAAATTCCTTGATTTAGCCATTACGCATGTAGAAACAACTACATAAATTCAGGATATCCAACTTTCCCTAGATATTCCGCTAGGATGTAATGTTTAACATATAGTTCTTCCTAATTTCAGATGTATCGCATCGTCAGTCTGGTACGAAGCATGGTTTCCCCCATTTACATATAAAATACTAGATTTGTTTCTTCGTACTAGCTTTAACCTTCTTCATCTTTAAACCTCTTTTTAAGATGGAAAGTATATACTTAAGTAACCCGTTAACGGAGAACGAAAATGGTTTCTCAGTAAAGTAATATGTAGGTATCCCACGGTGGGAGCTTAAAGATCTCCCACCATTAGAGAAATGGGAGATTATAGGTAAGTTAAGTATTTCAAGACGAAATTCGATCATTGTTTGCCGATCAGGTTCTCCAATGACTTGGACTTACCTGATCACAGAACATCTACTTCATTGCCAATCTAATACGCCCTCCATTTATACTATATCATTCCTGTCAAACCTCACTCAATAGCAAAAATGCTATTTGTCTTAAAAATAATCGTAATTCAAATGGAACATTCAAATAACTTAGGACTTTACCAAAATTATAATTTAATAAGTCATGATTTTACTATTTATAAATTAAATATTTTTTAACCGGTTTACAAGCTTTACGAAATTGTATTTGAGAATCTTAAAGCTATTATAAACACATTCTTTTAAATATATTAATCTTATTGTTTTGATTTTATTATTCTAAGAACGTTGCAATATCACAAACAACCTATGAATCGATTTCCATTAAACATTTGTCTTATCATTGTTCCAACTAAACAGTTTGATGTGATTATCTCCCCGTAATGCTGGTAACAGTGCTCACACGAGATAGCAGGCAATATATAGGATTTAGGACTGGATATTAGCGTTAATCCATTAAGCCTTTTAACCTTACAGTCCAATAGACTGGAATGTTAAATCCTTTACAGTTATTATCCCTGGCGCTATGCCAACATTATAATGACCCATTCGTACTTCTACTTGTCTGCATTTTATTCAACCAATTGTAACACTTCTTACACGTTAACTTTCCGATACTGTCACGGAAGTAACAACCCTAGGTAGTTGCCGGGACAATCCCTGTCGGGATAATCCATTCATTAATGCCAGCTTATTTACTGACAGCAAATGGCAACCTGGTTTCACGTTGTAAACTTTTTCTATTCTCAAGAATAAGATTTCCTGAATTGTCTTTGTTAATACAATCATGACCAGCTGTTATTATTTTAAAGACCGGAAACCTTATTGACGAAAGTGATTTGTTATTTTAATCGCTAACCTATACACATTTTAAATTCCTAAAACCTGTGAAGTTAAATTATGCATCACAGAAGTAATATTAAAACGCCGGTATTAATAACTAAATAAAATTTAATTTAAACCACCATGCTTTATGATAAATTACAATTCACTTATAATAAGCATTTCATAAATCAATCTGTGCTTCTAGACTTAAAGTTTAATTCTACATAAAGAAGTATTGTAAACAATAATTTGTAATTTTTATAGGTTTAAACAGCCTACTTTGTTAGCAATCATTTCCTAAAAATTACTCTAAAAACAATAATGTGTTGGACAATTAATTCGCCTTTATTCGTTCATTAATGGTTCAATGCAATTAAGTAATCCTATGTACAACGCATTTAGAATTACAATGCAATCCTTGTATATCAAATAACAGCTGCACGTAACTGTCAGCTGACCATTCCTGGAAATGTCAGTTGTTCATGGAGCCGCCTCTAATTTGGCCTACAATTGTAAGGCTACTTTTACTATATACACCAAAAAATTGCAGAGAAAACAAGTTCAAGTGCCAGATTAGGTTTGATGTCGAGGCTTTCATCAATAAACATTTCATGAATCCAAATTCATTAAATTAAGAGTTTGTGACAGATACTGCTTATATTCTTAAAATAGACGGTACATTATGGGATGTTACTTTAACTTGCTATACTAATCTATAACAAAACCGGAAGTATATTTTTATTTTAACAATAAAGTATTAGAAAAACCTACTGCCTTGAGAAAGTTAAACGTTTAATATCTAAATTAAATAGGATTATCATTTTGGTGCCAGTAGTTATAGAAAGACCTACTGAACAGTTTCATTTGTTGTTACATTATATGCGGCTGCTAATGAATGGAATGTATCCGAGAGGGTGACACGACTTGAAAATAACTTCTCACTTTATATTCGTTGCTGTTTCCATAACAATATTGGAAGGTTAATGATGTAGTGAGTATTTTTGTTACAATTAGTTTCATAAAATGCAGACAAGTAGAAGTGTGAATGGGTCGTTCAAATATTGGCCTGGTGCCAGGGATAATAACTGCAGAGGATTTACCACTCCAGTTCCGCGAAGCCTGTAATTATAAGTTTATGGGGTTGTAAGGCTACAGGGTTTAATGGGTTAACTGTAATATCCAGTCCTGTAATTCTTATATATTGCTATGTCGTGTGATCATGGTTACCAACATAACGACATAATCACACAAACTATATAACTTCAACAATAATACAACAAGGTTTGTTGGGAATCTATATTTAACTGTTTATAAATTTATGGAAACTGATGATAAATTAGTTACATAAATTACTATTCACGCTATTCTTATAAAACAGTTAAATAGATGCTATCACAAAATTTATATACAAAATTACCTCTTTTTTACCTTACAATATATCTAAATATAAATGTTTTTAGTCAACCTATATATACTAAACCTTTAAATGTGATACAATGTGTTTGGGTTACTTTAGCTTGACCCAGTTAATTCGATATTTTAAACGTTTTTAAGAAAGGAATAAACCATCTGTTCGGTAACCTTTTTAAATTTCTGTAAAAAGTTTAGGTGTTAAATATTCTACTAAATATTTTTAAAATCCCTATTTTTTAAAATTTCTGAACATAAATATTTAAAAATAGGGTTGAAAACAAATTTTATTTATATAAAAATATTTAAGGAAAATAGATGAGTATACAAAAATATTTAATTTGGTTCCTCATGTTTATGTGGAGTTGCCTGTTTAAAAACAAAATAAAAGAATACTTGTCTGGAAAAACATTTTCCGCTATGTTTTCAAAATAACACTGTTTTATACAATAATAATGACTGAACCACGTGCTCTTTATTTCACAGCGATGAAGGGGAGGCTTCATATAAAGTTTCGATCTTTAAACACAAGTAACGCGTGCATGAGAGTGGATGAACCGTGAAAATATATGGTGTACATTTATATGTCAATAAATAAAACTTTTGTATGTAACAGCAAAAGAAAATATTTAATTAGTGAATATCAAACTGTAGCCAACATAAACTTATGTGCGAGAAATTTTCGTGCCAAAATAGCTCAAAGTAGTTTCCCGCTTCGAGAATTTACATTTCTGTCCATCACTAAGCAACAGGTCTCTTGGGACCCAATTCTTACTTTTAAATGTATAAATACACAAATACACAATAGCCGCATATAACCTTTGAATTCATTTCGTCGGGTAGCTAAAAATTTGTCAATAGCATTTTGCCAACGACAGTAGTTCGGCATTCATCTAGAAAGTGTTTAAATACTTTTAAAAAAATAATAAAATAAAAGAACGTTTTTGGTGAAATATAGGGGGTTGAATGTTCTACCATATCGCATTACTCATTTGCGCTATAAATGTAAAGACTTTTGTTTCTCGTAGCACTAAAGGCTTAAAAATGGCAACAAAATAGTTGCCGAAACGTTGCACTCATTAAATAAACGACTTGGTATTCAACCGTTTTATCATTTATACAAAAAACGAAATAGTTTTGATGTTTAATTGTGTGTGAGATTAGAGAATATGTTCCACATATTTCCCAGTTCTGTACATTTGGAACCACTGCAAAGTAATAGAAGGTATGCACATAGGGCTATTGTACATTAATGGATTACGATAGGCAATGCATTTCATCGTTTGCAGTGTTGGGGTGGTCGGATCAAACTTGACGTCTCATCTTTAGGAAACCATTTATTTTAATAAGTGTACCCCAATGTTAAATTAAAACCAACGTGATCATTTAATATTGGTGACAAACGTATTTTTCGCTGTCGTCCATTTGTTAAATATCTTTCTTTCTGGTGTGTAAATAAAGAAACTATTAAGTCGATTTAATTTCTGCTTAATATTTAGACCTGGTGACCAGCTTTAAAATATGTTTTAATGAATGTTCAGGTAGAAATTTTAAAAATTTGAAAATAACTCAGTAACTCAAAAAACCAATAACTCAATAGCCCAATATAATTGTATTAGCTAAAGATTCAACTACCTAGTCCATGTTAACTTGATTACAAACAGGTTACAAAGTTTTCACCGATCGTACAGACAATAAAACCTATTAAAAAAAACGTGATTAAAATTTTGAAAATTTTCTCTGACGGAGTACAAAAATTGTAGAAAGGCTATAAATAAAAAAGAAACAAACAACGCGTGTGAGTCTTTGTTAATTTGGTTGATGCTGTTCAGTAACCTTTCTTTCCTAACTAACGTACAACACACACGAAAACACTGACCTACAAACACATTCTATTTTGCAGGCAACACGTTTTAGATAACGGGTAGGCTTCAACAAATGGAATTATCTTCAGCCTAAATTCGAGCTTTCAGCCTTTACACAAAATCTCTAATAATACGACTTCATAAGCGGATACAAGAGATAAGAAGATGGGAAATACAATCTATCCTGTCGTTTGGAGATGGTGAGCACGCCTTTCTGCGACTTGGCGAAGCACAGTATCTGAAGCAACAGCATTTACACTCAGGTTACAGTATTGCGGATACACTAAGAGCAAGGGTTGTTGAACTTCTTCAACAGAAAGACCAGTGTGACGGACTTAATAGCCTACACAACCATAATCTATGCGGGATCTAACAACCGCGCGATACTAGTTCTGTCTGCTCCCTAATTCGTTCCCCTAGGGACTCTTAACATATCCAATATCTTGCTGCATCGAATCTTCAAAACACGGGCCTCCATGAGAGGTGAAGTCCATAAAAGATTTTTATCAAATAAAAATCTAGTAAAACAGTAACCTATCTTACGTCTTCGCCAGTGAAAGATCACAGCACCTTCCCTGATCAGAGGTTATCAAGCTCTGGCCCGTTTAGCATTCCTAGCGCGCAACGATTCAGATCAGTTCAAAATTCCTAGAGAAGATGTAAATATTATGTTGTTATTGATATGTGAGTGGAAAGTGTATAACCGTGTTTAGTAGTGAAGTCAATGTTGCCAATAGTGTTTATATAAGTGTTGGCTACTAATATCTTAGAATTAGGCTAATATGTGATAAATAGTGTCAATGCTCACTGATTAATATTCTAAATAGTAAAAGCTTTACAAATATCGTTATTTTCTATACATACAGATATGGCAATACACAACCTTTCACCACAATATTTACATACAAATCGGACGCGTTTTATTGCTATATGGCATGGGCTAGTACATACACTTCCCGATTCTGATTTCCTAACTGAACTCAATTTTATAAAACAAAAAGCTGTTAACAATGAATATAGGCAAATATCTATCCAAATTTTAATCAAAAAAAGTGGTTCTCATACGTTTAAAACAAAGTCTACCTACAAATTTGTTTACTGTAATAAAGAATAAACAGTTCTGCAGTAACACTTATTTTGCTTCTGTTTCAGACAAACTATCTAGTATCTTTAAGCAAATAGTAGATGTAAATATTGCATTTAAAACTCAATAGTCCTGGGAATGTATATAAATAATGGCGAGTCAAGAACAGACAAAGCACATAAATCAGACGTGTACGAGCTTTCATGTGGCTATTGTGATAAAATACACATTAGTCAAATACATCGTTCATTTGAGACGTATGAGTTTGTAGGGTCATGAGTATAGTTATAAGTATATGGATGATAAATCTAACCATGCAAAACATATTACAAGGTCTAAATCAAGGGTGCTCAACCTTTTTGGAATGGTGGGCCAACTAAGTGTTCATTTTTCTCGAGCCGGGCCACAGGATTTAAATTTCTTGAGTTAGCAATTGGAATACGTCTTATCTAGTTGTGGTTAACTTTCAAATAATATAGCCTACATTTTAAATTATAATGTAAGCGTACATCCCATATATACACAGCCACTATATAATTTATGATAGCTACATACCTGTAGCAACGTATTCAGTTATAAAATTCTCTATC
Source organism: Prosapia bicincta (assembly GCA_036971475.1). NCBI lineage: Eukaryota > Metazoa > Arthropoda > Insecta > Hemiptera > Cercopidae > Prosapia > Prosapia bicincta. The sequence goes on along the minus strand of JBAIZL010000004.1, from coordinate 84,596,535 downwards.
TTGTTAATGTTACAATGTTGATACTTGCAGCAAGTATCTAAAGTTTACTACACTTAATAACCATACTACTCCAGGATTCAAAACATAAAACGACGTTTAACTTCAAAATTTAGAAAAACATGAAATGAATTCTGAAAAGTGTTTATTTTAGTAGGAAATTTGACACTGTTTTTCTTTTGATAATTGTTCAATGTCTCTTTCTCTTTTGTAGTTACTATTTTCAATGTTGATTCCAAGTGAATGTCAGTTAAACGCGTACAAGCTTTAGATTTGATAGATTTCTTTCATTAACGAAAATGCATGCTCACAAATAAAAGTACCACTAAACAAACACGAAATTTAAAAAAAATATTTCTCGCAGATTAACCATTTCTACAAGCTTTTTGTAGAAATCCAATAATGGAGCTTCACAAAATTGTTACTTTAAATGAATCATATGCTGCAGATCAATAAGCTCCATTTGAATATTGCGTAGTGCATTCATACAATCAACACTGAACGGCGATGCAAGCATTTCAAAACACTTTTCAAATTTGTTTGGATCATAAAATCTGTTTACAAAATCTTCTTTCAAACATTGTATTATATTGCTATATTTCGAGAAGTCCAAGGTGTTATCAGCATCTGTTGAATTCATCTCAATAAGCGAAGGGAAGTTATCCAGAACTCCATTTCCCATTTGGGTGTCCCACACTGACAACTAATTTTCAAACGCTCTTATAAGACTCACTGAAGAATGAATTGAATTGTTTTCCCCTTGACGTTTGGTATTCAATTCGTTCATATGATGCATAATATCGACATAAATGCTAATTCACATAACCAGCCTTTCTCTATTTGTAAATAACAATACTGTAATACCACAATCAGAAAGAAAAATATCAAACTCTTCACGAAGACTAAACACTCTTCTTATAACTTTGGCGGCACTTAGCCACCGAATACGAGTATAATAAATTACATCAAATGTCTGTCACAGAACGTCTTACAGTCTCGGCAAGAGATAATCTTCTCGGTTACTCATACATATAGAGTACATTAAGATTAAATATTCCATAACCACGACAGTACTGTTGTACAATGTAAATAGGAACAGAATGTGCTCGCTTATGCCTTTCCCTATGGAATAGTATTACATTTCACTACATTCGAAAGCAAATTTTAGAGCTGCCCTCGAGCCGCAAAAAGCATGTCGAGGGCCCGCGGGCCACGGGTTGTGCATCCCTGGTCTAAATCTTAATTATAAGAAAGACTTTAGTCCTTTATATGTAGAAAAAAACGCCATAGTCTTAATTTATTATAAATGTTGAAATGACTCAGTTTAAAAACTGAAATGTTTTATTAAATGATCAGTTAGATTAAAAATCGTCATCATTATATAATTTGTTATTCAAAAATTATAATCACATTTTTGCTAGGTATTGTGCTTTGTATAAATCAATGTAGTACCTTACTAGTATATAAGCATATTAATATGTACACTTTTCATAAGAAACCACTTGTTTTTTTATCGGTTATAATTTAGTATGTTTTAGTCAGCACTAAGACCACCTGATAAAGACGGCGATGTCGAAACAGCACACATTTTTTTAAATTGAAGTTAATTAGTGAAAATTTGAAGCATTGTTTTATTTTATATTATAATTTACTACATTATAAAATTTTACATAGCTGCATACATCTGCACGACAAAATACCATAATAAAGTATAAGTAATGAGTTCTTAACAACCACCCACTTACAAACTTTCAAGGTAGCGTCAGTAGGGTTCAGCCAGTAATTGGGCATAGCGGGGCTGTCAAAAACAAATGTAGAACTTCCAAGTGATTGTGAGGTTAGAGGAGCGATGCTAAAATGTTTTAAGGGACAAATTGTTCTTAGTTATTCCTTGTTATTCGTAGAAGACAACTGCAGTAGTGTCCATCTACAGAAAAGATAAAAGACATCCGCATTAATAAAAGGTAATTGCTACTACACTTATTTACGCTAGAGTACTCTCTGTTGTATAACGAAAATAAAGATTACAGGTAAGAGTATTAAGTGTTCTGTGGTAAGAGACGGTCACATCTTCTGAAATATCATACAGAACCGTTATGTTTCTTATATTTATAGCTAATAATTTTCGTGTTCATATATAAATATATATAAATATATATATATATATATATATATATATATATATATATATATATATATTAAATATGGTGATATGTTTTCTTGTATATATAGTTAATAAATTAAAAATATTTCAAAAACAAGAATACTTTTAATGAATATATTTATTCAAAGCCTTTCGCCGATAAAATAGTATCAGCATCTTCAGAAAAAAATTATCTAATAAAATACTTTTACAAAATTTGTAAAAGTATTTTATTAGATAATTTTTTCCTGAAGATGCTGATACTATTTTATCGGCGAAAAGCTTTGAATAAATATATTCATTAAAAGTATTCTTGTTTTTGAAATATTTTTAATTTATTAAATATATATATATATATATATATATATATATATATATAGATATGTGTGTGTGTGTGTGTGTGTGTGTGTGTGTGTGTGTGTGTGTGTGTGTGTGTGTGTGTGTGTGTGTGTGTGTGTGTGTGTGTGTGTGTGTGTGTGTGTGTGTGTGTGTGTGTGTGTGTGTGTGTATGTGTGTGTGTGTGTGTGTGTGTGTGTGTGTGTTTGTGTGTGTGTGTGTGTGTGTGTGTGTGTGTGTGTGTGTGTGTGTGTGTGCGCGCATATATATATATATATGTATACTCACACACACACACATATATATATATATATACACATAATATGTATACACAGACACACACACACGCGCGCGCACATACATATATATACACGAGTATTTGCTAATTATTTAGGGTTAGAAAACAAAATTTATTCTGCTTATAAAATTAACAAGTAGCCATTACATTCAAACCTATTTTCTAACGGCGCAGGTATAATAATGTGCTTCAGCTTTAAAATTGTAATAGTGTTTTCATGAATTCATAAAATTATAATTTCCTCACATACTTCAAATATGTTAATGGCGCAATGTAAAAACTCTACACTTTTAATTTCTGGTTTTTAAACGGAGAACCCTCTGATAGTGTTTATTTATTGATTAAAACACATACATCTCTATGTATACGTTTGAAACGCAAATGTCCTGACTATATATCAACTTTCATTACAACTTATTAGACTTAAAAACATTAAATTTCCAAGAGATATTGTTTAGACAAACTCTAGCTAGAAATATGTTTTAAACGTCAATTTTAAAGGGATAAAAATATTACTGAACTCTCATGAATACCTAGATCTAGGTTATTCCCGAAGCAAGATGCTGGCTGTAAAAAGTACCACCAAATAAGGGGTAAATAAGGTATAAGCAATCAATTGCCTACATCTTGCGACTCATTGAGACGTTTTCTTGCTCTTTGTTCATTAAACGTTGGTGATAACTGATGTCTAAAAATCAATTTATGATGCTTTTCAATTTTGTCTGAAGATTTATATATATATATTCAGTAAAATTTGAATTTTAAAAAAACACTTCTCTATGTTGAGTGAAAATTTTATTTTCGGAAACTTAATTACAAAAGTTTATATATAAAACAACAAAAATATATCGTAGGTAAATATTGAAATTAGCAGTACATACATACTTTACAGAAGATATTATTATGTTTAATTTTTTTTTTATAATTGTTTAACAAAACCGAAAAGGAAAAACAAAGATATCTGTTTACAAACTGATCCAAAAACTGTTTCTAAACTTTAATATAAAATAAATGGACTTTTTTTAAGTTTGAAAACAGAACTTAAGTTACGCACAACTGTCATTCAGAAAGCATTTTTCGCACAATTAGTTAAAAAAAAAAAAAAACAATTTCTTCTCATAATTAAATTTACTCTGTGCCCATTGAAAAATCCCACGTCACCCATAAGTTCAATATACACCTCCGCTTCTCGTAGTTTATTGGATTGTGCAAGTGGGGATCCGACGAATAAATGTCTTGTTTGGAAACTCTTTCACCCTATGTAAATATACGTTTGCTGATTTACATGCACATCAGCGAATGCTCATTTAATGGACTTATTATTTCAGATTAAGATTAAAATTGAATTGAAATTTTTTTAAAAAATTAGCTCTAATTCATATTGTTAAACTTAATTAGACCTATTCCGTAGTTTCCAAGAAGAAAACAATTTTCGTTCTATCGAAATACTCTTATTAAGAGTAAAATACTTAATTAATTGAAATGCAAAGCGATGTGATTACATTTCAACCCCATTAGAAATCAACTTTCGAAATTAATTAATGCAAACAAAAACCTCATTAGCTATCTAATGAAACTTTTATAAAAACCAATAATTCCTCAAGTAAAACTCTTGAAACTAGTACTGACTTATTGTCCCGCTAAAGTTTTTACTTTCATAAAAACATTTTTTGTTGATAAATGAATAGAGTTCAGGAGTTGCTTAACTTGTTACGCCAGTATTTCCGAACTGCTACCGCTTGGGAGTATTCGAAAACATAGGTAGATGTACGCTTTAGCCAAACGAAGATAACAAAAATATTACAAATTACGCACATCTTAGTATACTTTCTTGTTCTCATGAAATTTATTTTGAATACAATTTGCCCTTCACTTAAGTGCTCTAAAATCATATATAAGAGAAATTTTCCACCCCCAGGCAAAAGTATGGATCATCACACATTTACTTTTAATCCTCCTGCAACATAATTGGTTTGGAAATCGAACAACTAATTGTAATTTATGTGATACATCCCTTAAACATGAGTTTATAAGTAACTAATTAATATACATAAGGATCAGTGTTCTGAACAAAACAACATTTTAAAAAACAAAGTAGTAAAACATTTTTTCAAATTTTTGTATAACTAAAATAAATTTATTTGCCATAGATATCATCGTTGTTGAATTTTCGTTTATTCATCATCCGAATTACAGAAATCTCTAATATGACTGAAAATATAATGACCAATTTATATTAAATACTAATAATTAGGTAAGGCTGAAGTTCTGTGGGGGTAGTTATTGTCTACGAGGGGTTCTTTTTTTTGAACGTCAAATTGTTTTGTTATCTTTGTAAGATCATTTTAGATGAGTAAAAATTTAACTAAAGTTTAAAATAGAGGTTTGCATCTAACAGTGTATCATTTATTCATATTACCTAGTTAGTAATTCATACAACATTTGATCCTGTGGAAATGTATTAACATTCTAGTAAATTGAAATAATTATTTATATTTTGTTGCTTCTCAGAAGTATATTTTGTGTGTGTGTGTGTGTGTGTGTGTGTGTGTGTGTGTGTGTGTGTGTGTGTGTGTGTGTGTGTGTGTGTGTGTGTGTGTGTGTGTGTTGCAACGTCCTCCTTACCTCTCCTAACGTCCCTACTACCGCTGCTCCACGCGGTCGTTTGGTGTTTAAATCCTTTCTTGCAGAATACTAAAATTTAATTGTTTACAAGAAAAACATATTTATAAACAACCAAAAATCTGCCTATCACCCTGCTGGTAAAACCGTGCTAAACTCCCAGAGTTAAGTGTATGTTTCCTGCTCGTAGGGCCAAACCCACAACAAGCCTATTCCCGCTGACTACTTTTTAAAATACATATAAACACTCCTAAATAAGTTTATCAATTGTGTATGGTCTAAGTATAGTCACACATGTCAAATTAATAGTCAGCTGGAAAGAAACACATTTAGAATAATACACATAATAAACACAGAGTCTTACCACCTGATGATGATCTGCAGAAACAGCAAGGGAACGTGCAAAATATGATTGTGTTTAAAAATACCTATTTTAAAAGGCTCCTGTGTCCTCTTAAACACAATCTGCCAGTAGATAAATCTCTGGACTTTTATTACAAAAAACCAACTAATCTTTAGACTAGCTCATGAAATTAGTAGAGAGAAACTCTTTAAAACATTAGGCTTTATCTATTGCCATTTAATGAAATTTAATTAAATTTGTTTACTGATTTGATAATCATTTTTATATTAGTTGGAAAAAGCTAAACAGTTTTTATTGGTTATTTGACACAAGATGGAATGCAAATAATGATGATTTTTATGACATATTTAACTCTATTTATTGAAATAAAAAAGAAAATTTATCCTTCAAAGTATTACACAATTATATTAGCAAAACAATTCACTGAGTTACTTCTTGTTTCTTATGCTTTAAAAAATTATACTTTGCATATAGATTGATTACATAGACATTAACATAAAATTATTTTCAAAATTACACATAATAATATTTTATCTCCTATATGGAATTGGTAAATTCATATTTTATGACCTTTAATTTTTAAATTTATAATATTCGAGAATTCCTCATTTCCTTTATATAAACGGCTTATGGCCAAAAACCTTTTTGTAATCTTAATATTCATTATTTAGATATTCTGAACACATAAATTCATTTACTTAGCATACAATTTATTAAAATTTTATAAAGAGTGAAGTCATTGTTTTAAGCTTGTAGATTTGTTTGAATTTAATAAAATTAACTAACTAAATTTGACGTGACGGTATCGAATAAAGAAAAGGACTTGCCAAAGATGTTCCTGCCGGTCCTTGGGGTCCCTCGTCTGGATTCCCTGGTCCTTGGACACCGGAAGTCGCCATCCCTGGTTCGTCGGTGGTGGTTTCCCTCTATTCGAGCGTCCTGGAGGCTGAGTCTGGAGCCTTCATCCTTTGGTGGTCCTGGATGTCGAAAGCGCTGAGGTTATGGTCCATCTGGCCTGCTGACGGTTTCTACTCGCGGTCCAGCATAGCGTCCCGCGGCACCTCGTGTTAAAAAATTATTACAGACTGTCTCTAAAGGCTTAGAGACCAAGTATATATAGCGGTGAATTTAACCTACCGCACCCCGCCTGCAAAGTTTGCTATCGCTCGATTTATTCCTTGTACAGGCAAGTCGGGCAACGAATCTGTTTTAGCTTGCATAGTTTGATAATTAATTTTAGAACACTGAAAAATGTCTATTTTATTTAAACGGCTGTAACTTTTTTGTTTCTTAAGTTTTTTGAATTCTGTTTTCTCTAATGTTCATTCTAGGTTATTGTGGTTCTTTTAAAATGTCGATGAAAGTTCTACGTGGTTTGGTTCGAAAAATAGCTTTTTTAGGCACTTAGAATTTTTTCGCTTCACTCTCGATGTTCAAATTTAGTTAGTTATTACAAATTTATTTTATAACATTCTTTAATGTGGCTTAACTATTCTATTTATTGTTTTATTTAATTTTTCCCTCTTTAATAATTGTATAATTCCCTACTTGATTATTTTAAAAACAGCTTTATTTCTAAAAAACAGGAAATTACTTATTTCCCACTTGCGACGGTCCCCAGCCCGTTGCAGTGTGTGTGTGTGTGTGTGTGTGTGTATGTACTTATACAAGAATCTTACTTGGTATTTATGCGAGTTAACTTTCAAAGACTTGTTTTGTCTCCGTCATCGGGCACTGACTCAGTCTACTACAACCCCCGGTCAGTGCCCAATGACAAAACCAGTCTTTGAAAGTTAACTCGCATAAATACCAAATAAGATTCTTGTTTAAGTACATATAGTAAAAGTGATAAGCGAATACAAGAAAACAGTGTTGCAAAGCTATATATATATAGGCTATGTGTGTGTCTGTGTATATATATATATATATATATATATATATATATATATATAAAGAACTAAGTCAAAATACAAATACAAGAATTATAATTGAATTTAAAATTCAAAGCTTTTCGTTGGCTAACAGTACCAACATCATCAGGAATATTATACAATTAAAATTCTGTTGTTGTTAAAAAAAACGAGAATTAAAAACGAGAATTGTAATTGTTTAATATTCCTGACGATGTTGGTACTATTAGCCAACGAAAAGCTTTGAATTGTAAATTCAATTATAATTCTTGTATTTGTATTTTGACTTAGTTCTTTATTAACACACAAGAATACATATTGCGATATATATATATATATATATATATATATATATATATATATATATATATATATATATATAATACATTAAGAGACTTGACTGTGAGATATACCAAGGGGTGTTCGCTGACAAGAGGAGGTGGAAAGCCAAACAGCTGTCTACCTCTCATTCGAATCTAACCACAGCGGGCAACAAGAAGCCATTGTTTTTATGATGGCCTGTTGGACCCCGGGTCCGGGCCCCGAAAAGTCACCCGAACCTCGTGACAGCCATCCTCTAACAAGCTACTACTAATGCTCATGATGCTCATGCCCATGAGGGTATTAACCCTGCCGCGTATGAAAGAATCTGATATATTCCCCATTTACCAACCTAATAAGAGCTTTATGGATAAAATTTCAAAACAGTAAAATGAAACAGTATGATAAGTGTCGCACTAAGAGCTTGATGATAAAACCTGGCAAGAAAGGAACCATACCAAAAAAAACCTCGCGATGGATCATCCAAGGAACCTGTGGTCTAGGTTGTCCTTTGCTAAGGGATAAAGGATGGGTATTACAATTCGAATATCTTGTTAGTGAGGCTAGGGGGGAATGACATTCACTTCTTCTGCCTTCTCGAAACTGAAATAGGGATACGATATAAAATTAGTACTTCCGTTGTTGATAAGCTGCGTCCTTCAGAAGTAAAACTGAAACAGAACTGTAAACCAGTTTGACAATAATAGCCCTGTGTACGTTGTCCTAACAGCCTTACAGCCTTATAAGGTCAGTAGGGACAGTGGACGTATTCGCTACTAATTAAAACATTTACTGATTTTCGAATCGTATAATTAAATTTGACAAGTACGCTTTAGCATTGTATTTAAAATTGAACACAATCATTTTCCTGCTTAAAAGTTTTATACTAAAATCAGTTTTTTTAATTTTACTTAAAAGAATGTTAATATTTGACATTGTATTTCTGTCTTTAATGTCCTATTATGAATTCATCTGCAGTTGCCATTTTTTTTTATTACTAAACAAAATAAAAAAAACAAGTAATTCAAAGGTGTGGTGACATTTCGTACTGAAGCGAAAACTCAAATAGCATTTTCATAAAATATGTTTGAACGTAAATGTTCATTTTACGTGATTTATATTTCAGCACTTTGTTCGTAAATTTATTAGGTTCTCAACTAAACATGACTTGTCAAAATGTATGTCTCTGATATGCTCTGTTTGTTCCTTTATGGTACATTAACCAACAATAAAGTGTCCGAAATACGTTCGGATGCACTATTTTTACGGTTCATGAACTTTTCACAACTATAAACTACGAGTACGAATGTGTAGTTTGAATTAAACCCGCCACACTGTTGTTTTGTTAATAACAATTTCATTGCTTTTAATAATTGAAAATACCAGAGTAAAACGTCTTATTTACTGGTTTTTTTTCATAAATCACTTCTCGCTCGAGATAATCGCATTGTTCAGAGTTCGAGGTACACACTAGCCTACTCACTCTCGGGAGTTTAACACTGGTTGCTGTGTGTTGTGTTGTGTTGTGTTGTCTATTGATCTGTCTGTCAGATGAATAAACAATAGATGTGATCACAGCCAGCATCCTTCTGTGACCGCTTTATTATTATGTTCAATACAAAGATTGCAAATAATCTAGGGTCACAGATAATACGACAAAGCAACCACAGATAAATAATAACACAACTAAAAATAGCAACTATATTGATACTAAATCAGTGGGCAAAAGTATTGCTAAAAGAATTGCAAATACTTATTTCGCTGAATTGTAAAATACTTCTTTTGAAAAGGCCATTACAAAAAAAGGTATACAAGCAGAGTAAACAATTTTAAAGTGCCACGAGTTCGATCTGGAACATTTGGGATTGCCTTAGATGCTTTATATTATTTGTCCCTCTGAAGAAAATGAATAAATATCCCCTATTTTTTTTTTAAATTAACTATTATCATATAAATTTTAAGTAGTGCAAATCTAACTTTTTGCCTATGAGCAGATTCCTGAACTACGCTTAAATGAGAGTGTTTCGAGTTAAATTATAATTGTTTTAATTCTTTAACGAGAATAGATAAACTAATTTTACCAGACATTTTTCTTTGGAAATATTATTATAAAACACATAAAGCAAATCCTTTTTCCCAGACCTGATACCCTTCTCTATAAATAAAAAAAGATTTAAATTTTTGAAAGTATAACTTTTGAATACATAAAACAACGTTCTTGGAACATTTGTAGCGAAACTTTTTGTTTTGAGGAGGTCTTAAATAGGTCTTGTTTATTCTCGAAGTATTAGTGCGGTGAATTAGTGAAGAAGTCAACATCAGTAATTGAATGGTCTTAGTCAAGTATTTTTAAATATTAAAATAATTATTTACAAAAAACCTTCACAAAATAAATACTAAAATTTTTGCGTATTAATTGAAATGAATGGCAACATTTGCATATATGTTGCACTGCTGTCTCTTTTCTGATTATTCAATATGATCATTTCATTAAACGGGAAAAGAAATTTAAAGGATTATTTTCATAGAGCCTGTTTTTGTCACAACCAGAAATAATTTTCATAGAGACTGTCTTTCTCACAACCAGAAATAATTTTAGTTACTTCATTCATATCCCAACATTTGACGATGTTCAAAGTCATTTAAAACTTTCAACGCTTTAATTCTATCTTCATTTACTCAATATTTGTTCCACTGGTTCCTTTTTACATTTCACAGGACATGGGTTTGCGAACAACCTTCCTTACTCAATCATTTTGCTGAGTCCATTAAATAAAAGGGATTCGATAATGGCTACAGAGAGGATACACTAATAAAAAAAAACCATTTCTCTAAAGACTTAACCAGTTCTTGATCGAACTTTTACGTTTACAACTAAACATTTTATCCTGATCTACTCTTCATTTTATTTGAAGGCGAAAAACAAAATAATGCTTAAGGATATGAATGTTTACTGATGGGAAATTGAAGAGAGATTCATGGGTAGGTCACTATCCTCTAAAAGGATAGGTAGAAATTGAAGATATTTTTAAAAACACAATTTATTATTTATTTTGTGTGAGAAAAAATATAGTAAATTACAGATAAGATTAAAGCAGCCACATGAAATACACTTGAAAGTGGGAGAAAATCATTGCTCATTTATTCGCTGTCGAATCCATGGTGTAGAGTTAACTATCGAGATAATTGGAGTTGATCAAACCCTATATTCAACGTGGAAGTAGCTGTATTCAAAGATTAACGGTAAAGCTGACTAGAAAGTTTATAGGTAGCTATGTGTAGCGGGTTGGCTTCGTGAGGCGATTGTTTCGAAACGCGTCAGTAAGTTGAAAGTTTTCACTCAGTTACTCAATAATTACTTATGATTTATTCAGTGAATTCAAGATGATTACAACAAGTAACTTCAAACAATTCTACAAATTACACTATAAATGGGTTTGTGTTCTTGTTTCTAAATCTTAGCTCTTTCAATGTTTTCGACTAGAGCCGCCTATGAGAGGGCTTCTCTTCTCTTATTGTACTGGGAACATGCCTAATAGGATACATGAAACTAGCATTTACATGAAACTAATACATGGGCTAAGGGAGAATCACCACTCGCTTAGTCATGGTCGCTCTTATGTCTACCTGCTTCTTTATTTCATAATTCAGTACACTCTGAAACGACAGCATATTAAGGAGGGCATTTGGCTTCACACCCCATATTCGTGGAGAAATGGTACGACTTGGCTGAACGCCAACAATATAACTAAATATATTTTTAATGTTTCTATCGAAATTTAAATGAAATATCCAGGTAATAATGTGATTAAATTAGTTTAAATAATTTTTAAACATATAATTATTTCAAATGAATAATTTTTAAAATGACAATGAAATAAGAAAGGTTTTTATTACAACTTTGAATTGTAATGGTCATTCATCAATTTTATTTGTTCCTCATACCAAGTGTATTTTCAAACAAAGTGGACGCATGTGTCCGTACAATGCCAGTAAAATGAGGTTAAATATTGTAGTACAACACTTGCAGGCGAGGGACATAAATTTGGAAGACAAAATACCCTGTTAGCGCCCATGGTGACAGTGAATGAGTTGTGATTTATTTGCTTGATTTTCAATCTGTCATGTTGGCAACACTACTCCGCTTTTACAATGAGGCCAACATACCAGAGCGTGAAAACACAAGGGACCCTGGTGTTTGTAATTTGTATTAGTCATACACAAACTTGATTAGCTATTTGTCAGCATAATGTTTTGTTTATGTGGACAATATTATTGTTTATGCATTATGACCATTATCATGGGTGTCGTTCTGAAAATAGTAATTGTGAAGAAAGTATTTAAAATGATGTTATTCGATGTCATTTGATAAAAGAATCGAAATAGGGCCTAGATACTGTTGAAGTGGTTTTTTTTGTTCCCTGAACGAAAAGCATATACAGTAAACTCCCGATTATCCGTGGGCAGATTAACCGGTTTGCGGATTATCCGGGGTCTGCCATTGTTTTACAAATATCCAATTTTTATTCCAATCAGATTCATGTGTTTAAATTTACAAACGGTGAATTACGACGTAAATACATATAAGGCTTAATAGAAGTTAAGATGAAGGGAATAGTTATGTAAATATGTACTTACTAATTTTTACATTGAAAGGGAAGCATCCCGACGCGGGCCAACGAAATAAAAGGGGCGAGCAGACTACTGTATATAAGAGACAATGACAAAATGCTTGGACGCCCGAAAACTTAATGTGTATCATAAGATTGTAAACAAATGTCAGCTAATCTCGGCTATAAACAGTCTAGGACGTGACATATGCATTATCCATGTCTGTCATATACATTATCGATCTTTATGGCTTTGTGACACACGTGATACAAGTAGACACTGCGCGACAAAATGGTTCTCAAGAAACTTAGATCGCACATTAAAGCTAAATCAATGCTCACAAAAATCAGACGAAAGTGACAGATTTGTTTGGTAAAAAGTGAAAGTATTATGTGTAAAGGAAATTACATATGTACATACATACTTACTTTTGACATATACTTATGTACGTAATGTAAATAGTTAGACATATAAATGTACATATTATAATCGGTCAAATACATCGCCATTTTAAATTATTTTCTGTATTTATTTTGTCCTCTGAAGATTATTTGTGAATTGCATTAATCGGGGTAATTATTTGTGTAGCTTATGGTATAATAATCGATTATCGATCGTTTTGCGTATTCTTTGTTCATAGCGGATTATGCGGGGAATTCCTTATCCGGCGTTGCCGGGCCACCCTATTCCACGGATAATCGGCAGTTTACTGTACAATCCTCACCAATCGTAGCTGAAAAAAATAGTGATTATGTAACGGATGTTATAAAATGAAACAAGCAGAGTTGCGCAATTTGTGGCAACGGTTTATAATTTTACAAATTGGATTTTATTTAGTTATAACTCTTAAAACATTTAATATTCACTTCTAGCTTACAGTTGAGGCGTAATGAAACGTCTGTCTGTAACGCAAAAGAAGCTATAACTCCGTTACAGTTAAAGTATTTTAAATTACCAAGTTAAACAATTTAAATTAGCAGAATATTCTTAAGGTTTATTTATTTAAAATGCAAGGAATTGTGCGGTGGCAAAATAATGACATTTAAATTCAATTAAAGCAAATTATAAACTTTATTTAAGATAGACAGATAAAATAAATTAAAATCATGACACATAAATTTCTTTAACACTCAGTTACGGATTATGGTACATTTTTAATTTTACTAATAAACATTTTTAAGGATAGCAATCCTTCAATTAATTAATTAATCAATGGCTGAAAATGAACATATATTCGAGTTTACTTGCCTTTCTTGTATAATCAAGTTTAATAATTTAATATGAACATATTGGCACCAAAAGGTGCGTAATTATAATTATGCTTATTAATTAAAAAGTTCAATGTTCATAATTTAGAAATTCTGCTCCGAAACATTTTAAATTTGAAATTAAGTTTTAAAAGTTTTAAATCGCCCACTTAGCTGTGTTAACTTGTCGCAACTTCCCTTCCACCTCGTGGTAAATCTCGGTAAAGCCTGGTCTCATCTTCGTGAATAAACGTCGGGAAAACCATGAATAAATCTGCAACCCATCTTGTATCTGGTATCGTAAGCCGCCTTCTATGCCATGATTTAAAAAAAAGAAATACTTTATATTAATTAAAATAAGAGGAAACTAAATACATCTTCTTGCCATTTGGAGACGTCCTTCCCTGGTTACATCCTGGCCTAATGAGACAGATAAATTAAATACGAGCAACATTCCTACCTATTGCGCATCCACGGGGCGCACGCATAGCTTAATTACTTATTTTAAGTTTTTCTCGATAGATGTCACTATCAGCCAGAGATCTCATTAAAAATATTTATCATACATAACAATTTTTTTTTACATAGTTATACATTATTACAATTTGGAATTTATTCTCGTTTGTTTTCTGAATTTTACTATTTTAATATGTAACACCGTCTAAAGTGTGTTACATATTTTTCCCCCCTTTTGAAAAAAAAAAATTGTGTGTTTTCACATTTCATTTCTCCCTTTTAATTATTTTTATTAAATGTAACGATTTACTAACAACTCTTAAGTTAACAATCAAATTATTTTCTTTGGGAAAACATATCATAAACCTATTTGATTCTATTATTAGAACAAACTTAACTCGACATGAAGCATAACATAAACAATATTAATTCTGGCATTTAATCCTTTCCAAACAAAAAAAATAATAACATTTTAAATAAATTTATATTCAATCTTCCTTTTATATTCATAAAAGATTTTATATTGACACATACTCTTCATACCATTACATAATGTTCTATATTTGTTTAATTACTTTTATCTTTAATTTATTTTGTTTTTAAAAAAAAATGTGTCTTTTAATTTCAATTTAAATCTCATAATTTGTTACATTATTTTTTTAATCCTTTAATTTACATGATTAAGTTTTAAAATAATTACATACACTTATCAGTTGCTTTGAAATTTTAACTTCTTTATAAACTTTTCATTTCTCAAACTTTATGATTATATATTTACATCTCTTCAAATTTTTAAAACTCATTACTATATTTCTTATACATTTTTACTCACAATTAAATTTTTCTTCAAATTATTTCTTATTATAATTCTTCAATTCATTTATTAATTAAAATTTTCTTCAAAATTGTCTCTTTTTGTGTCAACAAACCTAACCTACTGGCTGTATTTATCGCAGTCCACTACCTGGGATCTGCAAAACTGCTTACTCCCTGTAAGCCACGAATTACCACATTTAAACGACGCTATATATATATTTTCAAAAATTCTCTCTCTCTATTTACCACTAAGAATGCACCATTGCCTAATAACCTCTCTTTGT
Organism: Prosapia bicincta; assembly: GCA_036971475.1. NCBI lineage: Eukaryota > Metazoa > Arthropoda > Insecta > Hemiptera > Cercopidae > Prosapia > Prosapia bicincta. The sequence goes on along the minus strand of JBAIZL010000004.1, from coordinate 84,581,130 downwards.
TATTCTTACAATACTCGTACATCTTAAAACCATTGGATTTCAAATCCCATACTTTGAATCCAAATACTTTTTTCTTAAATCAAATCCCATACTTTGATTTAAAAACCATACAGCCAGTTGTTGACTTAAAAAGGACTTTATTCAATTCATCATTCTTAAATTTTCTTTCAAACATTACTATGACAATTTGATATTAAAATTCGTTTAAGCTCTTGCATTAATAAAATAAGAATTAAATCAAACAGAAATTAGGATTGTACTTTCACATGCAATTTTTGGTCAAGTGTTTTAGTCTCTTCGTGTAGTATTATGTATTTTGAGATTTTGTCAGTGTCTACCTCGTGTATAAGTAAGATTGCATGCCATTTGGGCCCTTTGACACACAATATGCCAGTGTCGTCATGAGTTTCTAAAATTGCATATCAAGGCACTTACCACTTCCTTGTTGATCAATTACCATTTTAAAAATGAAAAAAGCCTTTAAATTTCTTCCAACAATAACTTTTCTAAATTTTAACCATTTTTGAAGTTATAAATTTGCTTGTAAACCTTACACAACTTATACATATATTTAATTTTATCAAACATTGTTTTAAATCCATTTACAAAAATTTCTTTTTATTATTATAATTCATCAGATTATAATTCATCAATAATATTACTTTTGTTAAATTGTTTATCAGACAGTATTACATTTACTTTCAAATTATTTTAATATTAAATCATTTTGATTCTGCAATTCATACTAGTTTAATAACCTCTTTTATCGTCTGATAAATTGATTTACTACAGGGGTTCAGAAAACAAACGGAACGTTGATGGCATAACAAAGCAAAGCAAACTCGAAATATTTGAACAGGCTCGCAGCTGTGTCAACATTGGTAATCTACAACTGGCTTTCTCAAAGCCATGCACAAACTTTCAAAATTCTAAAACTCTACCAAGCATATTACGATTAATATTTTAAACAAGAGTCTCTAACCTTGAAACTCTACACTACAAGTAAAAACTGGTTATAACTGGTTTCTTCCCTATCTTTACCCAACTGTTTACACAAGCTACGTCCTTTTACTTTCAATTTATACATTTTACAAAATCTTACAAAACTTTACACTATGAATTTACCTTTTGAATATGTTTACTGAAATCGATCATTTTCAACCATTTTTAAATTTTCTTTCTGCCAACACACAAATTTACATTTCAAATTTATAAAGCAGAGTCGCGCATTTATGTAACGGATGTTATAAAATGAAACAAGCAGAGTTGCGCAATTTGTGGCAACGGTTTATAATTTTACAAATTGGATTTTATTTAGTTATAACTCTTAAAACATTTAATATTCACTTCTAGCTTACAGTTGAGGCGTAATGAAACGTCTGTCTGTAACGCAAAAGAAGCTATAACTCCGTTACAGTTAAAGTATTTTAAATTACCAAGTTAAACAATTTAAATTAGCAGAATATTCTTAAGGTTTATTTATTTAAAATGCAAGGAATTGTGCGGTGGCAAAATAATGACATTTAAATTCAATTAAAGCAAATTATAAACTTTATTTAAGATAGACAGATAAAATAAATTAAAATCATGACACATAAATTTCTTTAACACTCAGTTACGGATTATGGTACATTTTTAATTTTACTAATAAACTTTTTTAAGGATAGCAATCCTTCAATTAATTAATTAATCAATGGCTGAAAATGAACATATATTCGAGTTTACTTGCCTTTCTTGTATAATCAAGTTTAATAATTTAATATGAACATATTGGCACCAAAAGGTGCGTAATTATAATTATGCTTATTAATTAAAAAGTTCAATGTTCATAATTTAGAAATTCTGCTCCGAAACATTTTAAATTTGAAATTAAGTTTTAAAAGTTTTAAATCGCCCACTTAGCTGTGTTAACTTGTCGCAACTTCCCTTCCACCTCGTGGTAAATCTCGGTAAAGCCTGGTCTCATCTTCGTGAATAAACGTCGGGAAAACCATGAATAAATCTGCAACCCATCTTGTATCTGGTATCGTAAGCCGCCTTCTATGCCATGATTTAAAAAAAAGAAATACTTTATATTAATTAAAATAAGAGGAAACTAAATACATCTTCTTGCCATTTGGAGACGTCCTTCCCTGGTTACATCCTGGCCTAATGAGACAGATAAATTAAATACGAGCAACATTCCTACCTATTGCGCATCCACGGGGCGCACGCATAGCTTAATTACTTATTTTAAGTTTTTCTCGATAGATGTCACTATCAGCCAGAGATCTCATTAAAAATATTTATCATACATAACAATTTTTTTTTACATAGTTATACATTATTACAATTTGGAATTTATTCTCGTTTGTTTTCTGAATTTTACTATTTTAATATGTAACACCGTCTAAAGTGTGTTACAATTAAACAGTTTTAAGGTAGTGATATGAAACTAATTAGATTTGAAGACAAGGGTAGAAACACTAATACACTCTACGTGTAGTGTTGTATTCCTGTGGCAATCTTACACTCGTCAAATCAAGGTGATTTAGAGCTGTCTACCTAATACCCCTCTTACATGAAGAGTAACAGAGAAAGGTAAGTAGGCAAGACAGGAATATTTAACAAACTGTTAGTACAGTAAAACTTGTTCAAAGCGGGACGTTATTAAGGCGGGATCTTATACAACGCAGAAAACTTTGCTGCTCCCGATATATACTAGTTACAATATGCATTATTGTTGTTTACTTTGTATCAAGCGTAATTTATTCAACGCGGAAACGGAAAGAGAAATTCATGGAATCTGTCAAAAAGGACGTGTATAATACGGTATTTAAAAGGTCAGTCAGAGAAGGAAGGGTTTGGTGGCCCCCGAGGTTTTGCAGCTTCTGTCACCGACAATGGCTGCGTGTAAAGAAAATGGCTGCGTTCAGGGCTTTTGGTGATGGGTTGGATTTCAGGAGGGGTTTATGCATCCCAGGACGTTTCTTGGGTTGGACGGGAAAAGGTTTTTATTCTGGGGGACAGCGTTTATTTTTCTTGGGTCTGCCTGACTAGCCTTCTCCTTTTTTTTGACAATACAATTCGTCTTTTTACATGCAATATATCTGAGGAATACGGCTGTTAACACATAACGTAGTCTATTGGTAAAATTTTATAAACCTGGCACTTGGGGGCTGGGGGCCTTGGCAAGAGAACGAGGACGACGGGAGGGTGGAGGTGCTCGCACATCATTTTCAAAAACAACGACCCTTGGACTTCGCTGACTCATAGGATTGACTCAATATTTTGTTACTTATTATTAGATTTTAATGTTGGCTATAGTAAAAATAACAACAAATGTAAACAGAGTGTGGTAATAGGATTGTCTAAGTTTAAGATGGGTAGACCCGATTTGTGCCCCCGATGAGGGATGACGACAGTGCCTGATGTTTTCTATATGACGTATACACAATTTCTACCCAAGAGCCAAGTGCCAGCTTATAAAATTTGACCTGTACGAATTTGTATAGAAATCGGACTTAATGGCTAGAATGAAATAACAATATGATGAAGGGTGAGCTTAACCCTAAACTTAACTTATCTATCTTACTGATTGACAAAATTTACTTAATAGTATTACGTAATACAATAGAACTTAATGCTAGGCTTAACTTGAATAAAAGCTGATGAACTGGAGGCTGATTTGAAGCGTGTAGGTAGGCCTATAATGAATGTGACTGGTACAGATGTGATTTGTGGTGGGAACGTATGTGTGAATGGTAAGGATGAGCATTTAAATGCGTGATGAGAAACTACCATTATTGACTCTAACTGAGGATGGAGTTTACAAAGAGTTTTATTTACAGAGTGCTAGTAGACCCTACTGGACTTATCCTATATGAGTGAAACTAAAGTTAACGTTGCGATTTACGTATTGAAAAAGGTTGAGATGTGATGCGTGGAAATATCGAGACATTGTTTAATCATGGGTAGGGTGAAGGAAAGGGTAGGAACTGTCAAAAGAAAAACTTACGCGTATTATTGTGAACGAATTTAGCGGGACATGTTGTGAAGCCTACTGTTGGAATGGCGGCAAAACACCGGTGTTTGAAAAGCTTAAAAATTGTAAATTTACCAATGATTTGACGAAACAATAACAAAGCTTGGAAGAGTGCTGCTGCATGGAAGAACAGTTAAATGAGTTTAATGCTAAAAAAAACGAAACGTTATTTTTTCTGGACATTGGCAACTACTACCCACACATAACGATGTAGGCTACAATGTGAAACTGGCCTGGTTCCCGGTTAATGCTAAGAACGTACTGCAGCCTTGTATTATTTATAAATTTAAATCGTACTAAAAGGGCTATTTAATGCAACATTTGATTTTAAATTCAGTGATCCCTCGTTATTCGCGGGGGTTACGTTCCCCGAACTTACCGCGAATACAGAAAGTAACTGTATATATGGAAAGGGCAGGGTTACGTTCCACATCAAAAATGTTGACAGTAATTACAGCTATACTTTACACTTATAATACTATATGGTATATTTACGAATTACATCTTTACATACATATTTTTATATTTTCATTGTTAATTTACGTTTTCCTTCAATCCGAAAACACGAAAATTCTATTAAATATGCGCTCACACACAGACTCGCGTATTCCTTTCCACTCAATTTTTAAACACCTAATTTTAGACAGATAATCTTTTAAACGCTGTTACTTTGATTTTGAAAAAACTTATTTTACTTTGTGCGCGATTTTTTCTTGTTCTTTAAGCAATTCTTTTCACAGCGATAGTGCTTCTTCCAGCTCTCGATTAAATTTTGATGCAGCCAACTGTTTCCCAAAACATACATTTCACCAACTTCGGTGATACATTTTTTACGTCTCCGTTGTCTGAGATATCCACAGGTTCGGTAATTAGTTCTTCCAGCTCTTCTTCGGTCAAATTTTGGTTCAGACTTTTCAAAAAATTGCCGACATCTTCACCGACAATTCCATGAACTATTGGGACAATATCAGTTCGCCAGCTCTACAGCACAGTAAAACAGTCAAACGATCCTTTGCGACCTTTAACCCTTAGCAGATTTCTCAGCCTTAGATAAAAATGTTCGTGAAGGCATTCTTTTAAAAAACATGCCTATTAGGTAAGCCTAATAGTGTACAGTATAACGAATGCTTAGAGAATAATCAGATTTCTCTGTGATAGATAACTACAGTGGCGTACAAAATAAATAAGACGATAACACATTATCCTACAGCCTGCATAGTAGCCTTTCTGTCTTTTTTTTAGACAATAACAATTTTACATAAATTTTAATGTAATGTTTAAAAATTTTAAATGCTTCCAAAGTAAACACAATAGATTAAACAATAGACAGGGATTTGAATAAGCTGAACCGATATGAGATAAAGTTTAAATAGAAGGGGGGTTAGTTAGATAACATTAAAGACGATTCCCATGCAGAGAAGGACAGTTCATAAAAAGTTCTGACAGATGGAGGTCCTCCGAAACGCATCAACAGGGAGTGGTGGGGAGTGGGACGATGATGGGAATGGCAGGTAATTATGATACTCTAAATAAAAAAATAAAAAAATAATTTTGTCCAACTGTAAGATAACTGATCCAGTAATTCCCATTCAAAAGACATCCAGACATCCCATTCTTGTTTTTGTCCCGAGATGTATGACTTTTTTTGTACATTTTTTTTTTTTTAGGAGAGAACCTTATTTTAAATTATAAATTACTTGATCAAGAGGTTCTATTTTTTAAAAAATTTAAATTTCTAAAAAAGATATTTATTTGAAAAAATACAAATCATCAACTCAAATTTCTACATTTTTCAATTCCTTTCACAAAATGTACTACTTTGGTACAAAACTAAACAATTTTAAAATATGTTTAAATATCAATTTTAATAAAATATATTTGCACTATATGGCAGGTAGGTAGTTATAACTTTTACATTTGATATTCTATAAATATTAATTACAGGTCAAGGTGATTTTAATATAGTAAGAAGCCACCAGACAAAATGCTACTATAGGCCTACCTCTGAAATTATAATAAATTTTACAAATTTAATTAACTTGTTATCTGTTACTTCTAGGACACAACCAAAACAAACTTCAAGTGCTATAAAACATTTTATTTTCTTTGTTTTAATTCGAAATAACGTTTCTAAGAACAAAAGTTCTAAAATTATTTTATTGGATGGTTATTAAGAAGCCACACTTATTGCGTAAAGAAATTAGACCTGGAATTTAGAATGTTTTCAAGAATAAAATTGAGTGCTAATGCTCCAACAATTTTAAAAAATTAAGTAAGGAAATAATATTCTAACTTTAGAATACACACAAAACTATATACTCAGGTTTCTATATAAAATTGAGCACAATATTATACTACATTACAGTTTAACTTACAAATTCTATTGTTTGTTTTTAAAAAATACAAAATAAAGTTTCCTAATGTATGACAATCAGTTGAAATCACAACCTCAAATGCAGCATTTTACATCTAATTTTAAAAAAGTTTCCCCTGGGCAGTAATTTTAATTCTACACCCCCGGTAAATAGATTTCTCAAACACAGCACCACACATAGGTGTGGCCCCCACTTTGGCCCAAAGATTGAGTTTTAATGGTTTTGTCAGTTGGACAACTCTTATCTAAATGTTAATCAGTACTTTTTATATCCCAACCACCAAAGAAGAGATCATTTTGATATTTTGTACACTTCTTTAGCTTCAGTAACAAATGTTTAACTAAAGTCAAGACTTTTCTTGGATAAATGGACGGTTAATAACAAATTTATTGATTTTTTTCAATTTTGGTAATTTTGTCCACAAGCTAAAAACTACTCCGTCTCATTACAAAATTCAATAGCTTATCATGTAGTAAGGCCATGATGGTATGTCCTATAATTCTACGCTATAGTGCATAAACAGTACTATTTTAATTTACATTTTAATTTATTACAAGCATCTACAAGTTTAACCCTAGAGTGAACGGGCAAATAAAAGTTACATAGGTAGACGGGCTGGGTCTCACAGACCCAAAACGTAAAAAATCAGTAAACAATTTTAATTTAGTCAAACATATTTTTATACTACTTCTAGGAAAGTTTTCAGTATTTCAACACTAAATTAACGAAATAATATTGGTAAAAAAAATTCATAACTATTTATTTACTTTTTTAAACATTTTACTCAAAAGAATTGCAATAATTTTATCAAAATTACACTAAGAAGCTAAAAGTTGAAAAAAAATACTGTGGTGGTTTTACACGTACTGTTTAAGAGAAGTTCTAACATTGAAACAATAACAAATACTTAAAATTGAAAAAACAAGTTTTTATAGAGTTCCAAAGTTTTACTTTTTCCAGCATTGGCTACATAACATTTCAGCGTGGCCTAGACATAACCAAACTTTACAATCTTTACAAAAGTACTTTGTTTTGTTGTCTTTACACAAGGAACATCTACCACGCTTACCCGGAGCCGGATTCTGTTTAGGTTCAGCTTCATACCCGGAAAAGTTAGTTGATAACTGATGAATCTCTCGTGGTAGGTTATCTTGCTGAGCCCGGATGGTCAAGAAGGGCTGCAGCATCAGTTTTGCTAAGTCCTTGAGAAAAGCTCTCCTGGTTATGGACTGACCATTTGATTTAAACTCAATGAAAGCGTTTAGAGCAGCAATGTTCATTGAAGCAAAAAACAAAGTTAATGGCCAACGTCTCGATCCTCTTGCAACGCTGTATTCAGAACACATAGCATCAGCCACATCAAGGTACGTGTAGGTTATCACATTCCTCACTGAGTTCTCTCACATAACCAACTGAATTATTCTCAAGTTCATCATTGTCTACTAGTTCAATATCACTATTTGTGTCATGATCACTGTACAATTGAAAGTCAGGGTCTGCGTCTGAGTCACTTACTTCACTTTGAGACAACTCCTCTAATAAAATACGCTCGGTGTTTCCACTCTTCTGCTACTCATAATGATAAAAAAAAGCACTACACTATACACTTCTTGAAACACGTTAATACACTAACAGACGTTAAGTAAATAACAAAAAAGTAACATAAAACGATAATTGGTGAGTGTTGAAAAAAAGTCACTCAAGTGAACGGGCCGGGTCCAACTGACCCACATTATACTTTATCGCGTGACAAATGATGACTAAGAGTCAAGTTGGCAAAAACAATGACACTATCGCTATCTGTGGACTATTTTGGGAAGGTACAGAGGAAACCAGCTATCTACAATACAACTGACTTTATAAATAACCTAATATAGAAACGCTTGGGTCTCACAGACCCAGCCCGTGCACTGTAGGGTCAATTGGTATTTTACAGGGGCGTAACAGCCGGGCCCGCAAGGCCCGCAATGCGGGGAGGCCCACAGTCTAGGGGGCCCGTGGGCATTGACAAAAAAAAAATATATATATTTTTTTTTTTTTTTTGAGGTACCGAAAAAATTAACACTGCTAGTCTGTAAGTTATATGCATTAACTTATCCTTATCGTTTTCTGGAACAAATATACGATAAAGGATAGAAGATAGAAGTATAGAACTGCCCACTATTAATTATTTGGCCAGAGTGTATATTGCTCGTCTAGCATTTTGTGGAATGTTTAGACTAAATAAACCCTGATTAATGTGTTATGGTCTCCATGCTAAGATGAGCACGTGCTTAGAGGTTTCTCATTACTAAGGAGAATGTTTTACTAAGGAAGCTCAAGCTATTACAGTAGGTTGTTTACTGCTTTATCGTTCAGAAGAGTTATCGTTCAGTAGTGCGTTATCAAAGGCTACTAATTTTTTAAATAATACAAAAACAGAGCTGACGGAAATAAGAAATAACTATGAAACTGTTCTTGTAGTTGCTACAGGAATAGCTCAAGAATGGGGAATCACTACGGATTTTAAAAATAGAAGAGGTCGTAGGACAAAAAAACATTTTGAAGATCTAGTTGAAGACGAAAGACTTTCTGACCCTGAAATGTATTTTAAAACCGTTGTGTTTTATGGCACATTGGATATTGTAATAGGTCAACTAAAAAATCGTTTTGAAAGCATGCTAAATATTACCGACGGTTTTCAAGTGTTAACGCCTGAGTTTTTGTCTTCAGCAACAGATGGAACACTTGTTGAGAAAGCAAATGAGCTCTGTCAACAATACAGTGAAGATTTATCCTCAGATTTTGTCACTGAAGTTTCAAGTTTTAGGCTAGCTTTAAAAAATGATATTAATTAAAAGAAAACAAAGAAATCGCAGAGCTTTTGTTAGTTGAAAACTATAGCACTGCTTGCAGCATACCTGACGTGTGCATTGCCTATCTTTTGTTTATAAAACAGTTAACTTTTCCAGTTACCGTAGCCTCGGCTGAGCGGTCATTCTCCAAACTGAAACTTATCAAAAATTATTTGAGAAGTGCTATGTGTCAAGAAAGACTGCATGGATTTAGCTTGCTTAGTGTAGAAAAGGAAATTGCCAGAAGTATTAATATTAGTAAAATTATTGAAACTTTTGCTTCCAAAAACGCTGTAAGGTATAAAAAGTTCAGCATTAAGTAAAGAAATTTGAACTTTAAACAAATTTTAAAAATGTAAACTGATTGTATATTTATGACCTTTTGTTTTTTCTTAAAGAATATGACATTGTAAATAATACACATTTTTATATTTACAGTTAAAATGTAGTTAGGTTTAGTTAAATAATTAATTAAAGTAAAACGTTTTATAAAATTATTTTTCCGTTTACCGTCATCTATTATGGATTGCCTGATTCCTATTCCTATTCGGTATTCCTATATTTGATAAAACCTTTTGACTTTAGTTTCACTCCTATAAATGTGTTGTAATATATCTTATCCCATAGTTTGTTGTTGTTATGATGCTTTTAATAATTTTTCATCACACTGCAACGAAAGTAGTCACCTTCGGTACTCAGTTTGAGTAGCGAAAGTCACACTGTTTTCGCGTCTCTCAGTCAGCTAACTTTCCCTTACTCTAATGTATTTTATGCTTGTCCACCAGAAGCGTTGATGATTCTCTACAATGCATTTATGGGTTTAAAATCAGCTTGCGGTAATTGTTTAACATAATAAATATCGAATCTTATAACCTAAGAATTACAATAGGGTTTTTTGTTTAACTTTTAACTCATTAATATTTGTTGAGTTTGTGCGATGTCAATAGTGTATTGAAAAATATCGCTTTTTTCATTAAACCTCGGCTGAGCCTCGCACGGAGAACACAATCGCGCCCCGCAAAAGGCAACTTTCGATCCTTCTAATGAAATATAGCCTACTATCTTCTATATATACACTCAAACTAATCCGTAACGTTTGAAGTGTAAATGAGACGAGAGTGATTTAGGCATAACGAATGGATAGGGGCCCAACTAGGATTTTTGCGGGGGGGCCCGAAAAAAATTGTTACGCCACTGGTATTTTACTTTTATTAATGACAGATTTACAATATGTAATTCATGCTATAATTAAAGGTAAATCATAGCAGTCAAATGGAAACAAAAATTTAAAAATTCAGTTCAAGAAGAATAGAGAAAAATCTTTCAGTATTAAGTGGGTAGAAAAATTTTCCATTCTAAGAAAGTGACAATAGAAATAAACATGGACAATGGACGTAGTTCTTAGGATCTTCTGAGAAATTAACATAACATAGCACTGTCTTACTATTCTAAAAGTTTTAGAGTGTATCATTGTGCTATTCATTATTCCATGGGATATATATAATATAGAAGCGCAGTATGAATATGGTACATAACATCTACTGTCTTAAAAATGTTATTTGAAATTTACTTTCACACTTATTTTGCTTTAGACATTCTATTAATTTATTTTTATTCATTTTATTTTTTAACAAAACAGACAGTAGTCACTAATAGTTGATTACTGAATCATAGCCACAGGAGTACTCTGTTATCTCTTCTTCCTTACTCATAAATATTTCTTTATATACTTTTGAAATATATAACTTGCCTAAAGTAGCAAGTCATGATTTACATTATCAATTCACTTCCTTATATGTTATATTGAGGAGTCCAGTTTTGAGAGATTGATTTTAATTGTGGTCCTTTTGTCAACTCTGACCATAACCAACAACAAACTTTACCCACTCCCCTCCATCCATCCAGAGTTCAGTAAAGTCCAGGTTAACAGAGAAATATATATTCCTAAACCTCCATACTGATTGTAACATCTAGTAAGTGCTTATTTTAAACAGTATTTAAATATTTCAAAAGTATATAAGTTGCATAATATTATTTGAAATTTAATGCATGTAGCTATTTTTATTATCAAATACCCTGACTGATAATCTTGAGTACTTTTTGAACTTTTTACATTCTTGTTTTTTTTTTATCTGGGTCAGGATAAGTTGAGCTTCAAGATTTTCACCAACCCATTCTACTATTTTGGGTTCTTCAATCAATTTTGTTTAAGGAAAGTTACAAATAAATTATTATTGCTTATTTAATAAATGAGATTATTTTTAATAAAACTATCAATAAATAATATTATTTAATATATATATTAGTTATAGGTGTATATATATTATAATATATTAGTTAATATATATTTTTAATAAAACTAGTTATAATTTTACTTCCAAGTTATTTTATATCGAAAATGTTCTTCATAAAACAAATTCAAATGCAGGTCTGAATTTGTGGGCATCCAAAGATCTGACTTTTTTTTAAATTAGAAAGGGTATTTGCATTTAGGCTCTAATTATCATCCCACTACCGAATTAAAGTACACTAAAAAATTGCATTATTAGTTAATTTTTGAAATTTCAGATGTGATTCACAGCTGGGTCACCAGTTACTAAAGAATGACTCAATAACCATTCCTAGTTTGGAGATTGAGATACAGATTAGATATCTTTCAGTGCTGGATAAAAAAATTTAATCTAATTTATCATTTGGACATGATATTTACCATTACCTGACACAACTTTAATTAATATGCTTTAATTAGCCAATGAGCCAAAAGTTAGAGAATTGATTAGACAAAGATAAGAAAGTTTCCTGGAACCCCTGCTGATAACTTGTCAACAGATAGCACCAGGTATATAAGGTATAAAGATTGATAAACTTGAGAGCTGCCATAACATAAAGGCCAAAAATAAAACTGTCCCAGCCACATTTTACAACTTTTTTGCAAGGTATGTATTCCCCCTTTACAGCTAATATGCTAACAGTTGAATCAAATTAAGCTAGGGAAAGAATAAACCATACTCCGGTTTTAATCCATTAAATCAATAGTTTTATGAAATTTTAGTACAAAACTAACTAGTAAATACTAACATTAATTTTAGGACTTAATTATACTTAAAGAAACATTTAAACTTACCTAGAAAACAATAAGGTTTGTTCTTGCTCAAGACATTATTTGTCAGACTGCAGCAACAATTACTAGAAATGTACCTCATTATGTAAATGTTGAGATCAAACTGAATAAAATTAACCCTGCTAGGAACTTCTACAATGATATTAGCAGCAATGCCCGAAAACGTTTTGTATCTTAAAGGTTTAAACTGCTGTACAAATGTCACACCCAAGCTCAGACATGGCTTATCCCTGTCGCAGTGAAGATATTAATCCTACCCACAGGTTACAGTTAGTTTGGAATTTAATTAACTCTCCTATTACTTTCACAACCTATCATCAAAACTACCAGAATACCTGAATAACTAAGATATTATGGAAAGGTTAACAAATATAATATCTCTGTTTATAAAATCTTCAATAATACTCCTACGTAGTAGAGCAGAAGTCTTAGGTATATATACATAAATCACCTATGCATCAGTTTTTTACTGCCAATAAAACTTGTTTTAAAAGAATTACAAATCTGTTTTAAAGTTAAAATTCAAATAATGTGACATCTGTTAGCCTGTCATATTTATCCCCACTCCTTGTACATCAGCTTGACTGTATTCTACTTGTCTGCCAAAAAAAAAAATATTTAATTTTCCTTACATTCCTCTAATAGGATGATGTATAGAGCAGAGGTGTCAAACTCAATTTTGCAGAAGGCCATATATCAAATTTAGAATGTGTAGGCGGGCTAGTTTCAAAATTAAAACAAAAATGTACTGAATTGTTATAACAATTTATTTATGTAATTATAGAGAATATAATATACAGTTGTTAAAAATAATATTACAGTTATAAAAGAGGGTAATTATTTTGAGCTTGAAAATCTATATACCTGACTTCTCTTATTTTTTACAAGCTCATTGATGTTAGGTATCATATCTGTTGTAATTATTTTAAGAATTGATTGGAGATGTTCATTCATAAGTCTTATGCAATGTTTGTTCTTATTTATTTTCATCTGCTCACATACATAGGTACTACCAAACATGCTTTTTTAAGTGAAGTCTAAAAGCTCTAAAAAACACGATTCTTCTTTCTGTGAGACATTGCGATTGCGGGGAGTATTGGTATGGCCGGGAGGCTGCGGGTCGTGGGCCGTATCTTTTACATGACTGGTATAGAGTAAACATAAGGGTAAAATGTAGGCCTATCTCAGAAATGCCTTATACACATGATCCATAATCTTTCCTTATTTTACCTATCAGGTTCTTTTTTACTTTGAACCTACATTTTACTCACAATCCTTTCCATATCCTTCATTAGTAATGGTTTTCATAGGTCCTCATAAATCATATTGTACCATTCACATCAATCTTTTTTAAAAGTTTATTTTTACAAATGAATAAAATAATGCAGATAAAACAATCTACTACTGAAGTTTTTGAGCTTTTTTTCCTTAAAAGCTCTGAAGAAACAAACTGGAAAATTTGGATTTATAAAGTTTGTGATCACAACAACTTTATTGGTGATCACAACCGAACAAGTTCGGAATAAGGTGCAACAAACAATAATTTAACATAAATGCACAAACATTCTTCAATAATTCTTCACTGCTCTAACTATTATGTGATTTCAAAGAAAAACCCAAAAATCAATGGGTTAGTGACTTATGATGAGAAATCATTTAGTAAAAGTTCATTCCAGTAGATTATCATTGATACATGCCTAACAAATTTATCAAGTATTTCTGAACATGATCTACTTGTAACTAGTTATTCAAATTAATAAAGGTTTATGTTTATCATCCTAAATTATTTGTACAATTGATAAGATTAAATGAACATTTTATCACACACAAAAATTATTAATAAAAGACTGTTTAGCCAAAAACAAGGCGTTTAAGAGGCATGCTAACTTTAAACTAAATAAAACAAGGCCTGGGAATGTCAAACTGACACTGTCAACGTGGTGGAGAAAGCCACCAATTTTCAAGAACTTGTTCATTAAAATAGAGAGATAATAAAGACTCTTTTAAACTATATAGAGAGATAATACAGACTCTTTTACACTATCTACATAGTTTACAAGATAAAACAAAACGGAGCTGCCTTATACATTCATATGGTCATATAGTGTTCAACTAATCTAAAGTGGCTAGCAGTACACTTAAACTGCCTGTTATTCCAGATTTGACTGTAGGTACTCCTTTTCATAGGCTTCAAACCATAGGATTGAAAAAGCCAATAAAAATTCTTTGGTGTTAATAGGGATTCCACCTACAACCTCTAGTTAAATCCTTTCATTCACTGGACCATTCTGTCATCTAAAGATATTGATATTACTCACAGTAAATACTATGTTAAGAATTCATTTATCAAATTTTTTTCTAAGAGTTGATCAAAAGTCAGCAGAAACTGATTTGTATAGAGTTATAAAAAAACTGATTTCGATGATGAACATAATTTATCTTGAATAATTCAAGTGATAAAATATTCATGATGAATATTGGAGTATTTACTCCAGTATTTACTATTTAGTAGACTAAATGTAAATAAACACACATAAAAAATTAGTCAACATTTTTCAAGATTGAAAATGGCATAGTATCTTTATTGATTATATTTTTCATTAAAAGAATCAAACTGGTAAAGAGCTTTGGGTTGGATACAGACACCTAACCTCTTCCAAGGTAACAACACTATTTATTCTTTTCCCATCACCCTATTTAAAGCATTTTACATGTATACGTCTAAAATGGAAGAATTCCACAATAGTAACATCTGCATTCCTTCTAGAACAACGAACCAACAGCTATGTTGTTCAGAAATTTAAATGTTTGTTTCAATTTTTGTGTTTCTCCATGTTAAAACGTCTCAAATTAGTCTGGAAAAAGTGCAACACTTATCTAAATAAATTCATTCATAATTAGTACCTTATTTCCAGATTTAACCTCACTTTTTTGTTCTTTATTCTTCTTCTGCCGAACATGTAATGTTGCTTATAAATTCTTCTGCCTATTGAATTAACCCTACCTTGTTGATAATTATATATTATTATTATTTTCCTTAAGTGTACTCCACTTATTAATAAACACACTTTAACAATGACTTAATTACTTTTAGTAAAAGTTATCTTATGATCAAGTGACATTTTCGAAGTGAGCTTAATTTCCACCAGTATTTACAGTATTTTAGGACCAACCCCAATCTTCAACAGATCTGTTAATCTACTCCCCACATTCCAGCTAGTGTTATACAAACTTGGTGACTTTTGAACCAATTTGAAGTAAGCTAATAGAGCTTCTATATTAATCAAATCTAGAACTTATATTTATTTGTTTTGTCTTTTTGAAATACTTGCAGACCTTGGATTGTAACTATCGGTCTTCTGGAATTGTTGATATTTTTAATTTGTTTCATTTCATACTTACTTAGTTAGTTCAAAGCTCAACCTTTCTCGAACATTTTTTTTATTCGTACATTTTTCGTTAACAAAATTTTAAGCACGAGTATTGCAAAGTTTTGTTAATAAGGTGATCCTAAATTTTACTGTGAAGCTGGAAGGCCCTTTGTATAAATCCTTATGTAGGGGTTATTGTTTCTATAGAATATGTTTTCTTCTATTTGGACATTAATAAAATCCTAAATTTTTCTAATCGTCACAGGGTAATGAAACTTTACTAATATTCAGGAAAAGCAGCCATTCACAACACTAAATATCATAAAACTTATCAAGCAGTTTATGATGAGTACAATTTTTTTTAATGTATTAGTCCTAGAGTATTACACATTCTCATCAGTACAAGAACTTGAGTTTCCAATTCCTAATTGTAATTAACTCCATTCTTACTACAAGTTTATTAATTTTTCAGTATTCATAACCCAATAAATTGTCTAAATATATGCTCAAGAAAAAATATACAAAAATGCAAACAAACTTGTTTATAGGTTAGTGTATTAGAACGACACTTCTTTCTCTTCACAGGATTTGTATCAGAGTCAGAAATATTTTCCATTTAGTTTTTAAGGTTGTGAAATATTTAAACTCGTACTACATACTGACTATTTCTGCTGGAATTCTCACAAAATTTTACATATAAACTTTATAGAAAAGCTTTCTTTATACGTATAATGTACAAAAACAAAAGAACTCATTAGCAAAAGATACAATATTTTTTAAAAAATTATAATTTTTCACTTTAAAAAGATTTCTACAGTAAACGTTTTTATAATAATTATATTACTCAGAATATGTTTACAAATTCATTATACATAGTTACAAATTATGATGTATATTTACTACATAAAACAATCAATTGTAACATTAAGAAATCAATGCAAAGCCAAAATTTGCCATATCACAAGGTTCTTCTAGAACTGAGCTTTGGTCCTCTGCTTACTGAAACAATATTTTTGTTTAAATTAATATATATTTATAATTAATGTAACATTTATAATATCAACAATGTTATATTGGAAGATACTACTAAAATTTCCAATTAGATATATATTTATACAAGTACTTACTTATTAATTTAATAATTCCAAGATCTGCTTTGAACATGCAGCAACTTTAGCCTTTACGCTATCAGATTCTTGTATCTTCAACCTACTTATTGTATCTGGAGAAATTTCTTCTTTTATTTTTGGATTACAATGGATCAGAGTGCCTAGTGCAACAAGACATCGAAACATTGCTTCTACATCAGGGAGCATAGGTAGAATGAGGCTTATTGTAGCTACTGCTTCTGACTGGCAAGGTTCATCTTGGAGTTTTGCGAAGGCTATTGAAAGGTTGAGTAAAAGAGTGGCAATTGCTACCTGCCAACAGTGAAAATCCGTTGAAAAAATATGAACTATATATATATATATATATATATATATATATATATATATATATATATATATATATACACATATACATATATTTTTAGGTTAGTTCTAGTAGAGCTTAAAGCTTATTTAGGAATTTTTGGACTAGATAGGAGACTGACAGACTTACCTAATGGCAATAGTCCAAAACTGTAATCTCTTGGAAATAAACACATATAAAAACTTAACACACTATTGAAATATTTCGATCAAAAATGATCTTCATCAGTCAAGAAAGAGAAAAAGAAGAGAAAAAACAAAAGACTGAAGTGAACCACAGATGTGTATAAATACCCAAATGTCACAGATTCACAGATTTATAGTTTATGATATAGTGCTATATGTGATTTGTGTAAATATTGTTATATGTTATTTGTGTAAATATTGATTACTTGAAACTAGATATTAATAGTCTGGAGGTAAAAGGAAAGTAAATGGAGTTGATAAAAATGATATAAGTTTGGGGGAATGTAAAAGGAGTTTTATCTGTTGAGGTTAGGAGGCTCTCTAGATTTGGTGTACCACTGGTATAATAACTCCCATCTTCTCAATTCTGAAGGATTGCAATCAGGGGGGAGGGCCTTAATTATTTTGGTGGTATAACAATCATTGAAAGATATGATGTTACTGCTAATCACAAGAGAAGGATACTCTGATATAAAACCCTGGTCCTATAGGTTGAAAGTTCGGGCATCAGGGTAACCCCCCAAAACTTTGAAACATTTTTAAATCATTAAAAACCCCAAATGACGACCTCAGAATAGAATATGGACAAACATAAATACACCTGGAAACAAGAACCAAAAACATGAAATCTATAATAGATTACATCATCACCTGACACAAAATGAAAGCAAAAATAAACAATGTAAGAGCTTATAGTGGAGCCACATGTGAAAGTGATCACTACTTCCTGAAATCAAAGTTAGTACTTCTATCAATTGGTTCTCATAGGGAAAAAACCGGATCAGAGGACTGTAGCAAAAACACAGAGATAAAGTACAAAGTAACAGGTTTCAATCTTACCTGCACCCAAATGCTCTATAAAAATAGATTAGATGAAAAACTTACAAAAACTAAGCTTGAAAACTCAAAAAAAAATGCTTGCATATATACAAACATGTATTCACAAAGAGGCACCAGAGGCATTAGGAGATAACAAGCAAACTAGGAACAAAAACCTTACTAAACAAATAGAAATTAGGAACAAACAGATAGAAATAACTGCGAAATGCTGCAAACATCAGATATACTTTACATCGAACAAAGTTGCTGATAGAATACAGTAAAAAAACTTTAAAACAAGAGTGAGAAGACTGGTATGTCAAAAATATAATGAATGTTGGGAGAGGAATTGTAGTAGAATCAATACATGTAAAAATGCTCCAAAAGCTGCCATGTGTTCTAAACCGAATGCAACATGGAAAAAAGAGATCTTATATCTCCGATCACAGCTTATACATGGGACAATCATTTTTCAAATCTCCCGTTTTGGCCTGATTTAATTGCACAGGAAGACACAAGCTACCATTAATGGTGATTAGAAAATCAGCCAAGCCACGAGAGTTTGAAAATGTGAATTATAATTCTTTCTTAGATTTTTACAAAAATCATGAGTGGATGAATCATTTTCTGTTTAAAGAATTGGTTAAAACTCAGTTTGTTTCTTCAATAACATAATTTAATGAAAAAATGAACTGACACAGGCAAAAATGGTCAACTTTACATGAATTTTCCAATAAAGTGATACAATAATTTGGTACAATCTTCTTCTACAAAACAAATTCAAGTCAATACAGATTTACGTAATTAACAGTTTTAGCCAGTAAAAAAGTGAGATTTCTAATTTTTCTCTTTTATTTTCAAGGTATTATAAACATGAAGACCACGTAGCAAGTAGTGAGAGTGAGGAAGATGCTTCAACAGACATTGTGAGCCGTTCTGATGTTCTTACTGCACTTTACACCCCTCTACGCTATATATAGCATAACCCACCTGCCATGCCAAATGATGTTACGTTTATACAACACTGGCACAACTTAGCCACTTCAAGCAGATTTACATCACTCGGCAGTTGAAGATGACTGATTTATAAAAAAATGTAGGTTAGTGTTTTATGATTTTACATAATTTAGCTATGAGTTTTTTGTCTTGTTTATAGTGATAAGACTACATAATTAGGAGTTGAGTTTGTAAGTATAAGTTAGATATATCTAATATTATTATGATAATATATTGATAATTATTATACTACATTAGATATACAGTGTACTTCTTATCATACTTATTATTACTTATTAGAACATATATTAGACTAATACATTTTTTGCTGTATTTTTTTTTAATATTGTTCAATCATACAGGTTACAGAATTGACAGGATTTTGGATTTCAGGGGTTCAAGTTTGAGTTCTCGCTTAATTAATTAAAAATTCTAAGAAACAATAAAAAATTTAAAAATATATTGATTATCATAAAATAAAACAGTATTGACTATTATTTCACTTCATTAAAAAAATCTATTGAAGCCATTAAACAATTGTTACAATTATAGTTTTGTAAAACTTAAATCTAAATGGTTTTCTAGATATATAATTTTATATTTTCACTTACCTACATATTTTTTTCAATTCCTCAATTCATCCTGTTGCATAATCTGTTATGTAATCCTCTTATAATCATTTGTTTTTTATAATCTAAACACTATTATAGTTGACTGTACCTCTAAATATCAAAATTACCTGTGAATTTTTTGAAGCATTGATATCAACTAAAGATCTAATAACGGCAAGAAGAAAATGTCTATGTTCAATAACAACACTTTCTCCAGGTGGATGACTAAACATGTTTACAACAATACGCAAAGAAAACATTTGGTTAGCTCCTAATGTTTCTCGTACTAAGTACTGTCTTAATAAAGAAAACAACTGCGTTCCAGATTTTCCAGAACACAATTCTGTGTTTACTTTTTTGTTGCGTATTGCAAGACGGGCCACGTCCAGTACTGGAAAAATCATTTCTGAAACATTAACATATTATGTTGTTTAAAATAACTTTTAATTGCAGTTAAAGCTCTAAAATTAATTCATGACCAAGTTATTGCTAAAAAGAATATCTGGTCAAGATAACAATACAAACAGTTTAATAATAAGATTTTTGTTATCCAAACGTGTTAAACAAACAATTATTTACTCAATAATGTTAACAAACCGTATGGTGAAAATGTTCAAGAAATGAAGCAAAAATCTCTAAGTATATATACTGTAAGTATGTATAAAAATAAAAGAGAATAGCTGTTGTTTGATTTCCTGTAGGTAGATTTATTAATAGTTTAAGGAATTCCAACCCTTTTTAATAGCTACAGGTAGTATTCATGTTGTTACAAGAATCATAGATGTATTCTAAGCCTTTCCATTCTATTCTTCTTTTCTGAAGTTATTTATGAGGATATACTGAGGATACATTGAATATATTTATGGGAACACACTTCCCAACGATATTCAAATTTCTCACAAATATGTATTGTTGAATAAACTATGCACAAAAATAAACTTGTCTCTCTTAAAAACAGATGTTTATCAGAGCTTTTGCGGTAACAGAATATATAATTATGATATCATGAATGATACTTTGGTGATAACATTAATTAATTAAATAATATTAACCTTAATTTTAAATGAGTAGGTTAAGTAATTACATTTCATGCTGAATGATTTCTCTGTTAACCACTTTCATGTTAACTGTTGACCACTATTTAGTAAATTTAGTAAGAGTTCGATCTTTTATTATTTTTTAAAATATATTATTTATTTTATAGAAAACTACTAACCTTTGGGCCAATCTAATAAATGTTTCAGAGTTTCAATGCCTAAATCACTTGCAGAACTATCAGTATTACAGAGTTTCATAACCTCATCCAAAGCGAACTTATCTACCTGGTGAAATCCATCGCCAGCCTTACGGTTGAACTCTTCCAGTTTGTCTATAATATAATTATAAATTATTAAGAGATATTCACATTAATTTCTATATCTTTTATTAACTTTATGAAACTGTTCCTTCTAAAACACCATTTTATAATCATAATATAATTTGCAAAAGCAGCTATTACCATTTTTCTGCCCTATTAATGGCAATTTGTTATTTAATTGAATCTACATATATGTAGTTATTGAATGAATCTTGAATGTTAACTTTGCACTTATGCTATTGAACTACTGAAATTTAGATTCAGTTATAACAGAAAAAGATAGTTTTTCATACCAGTTTTATCTACAGCGATAAAAACATTACATAACACCAGTTAACAATAAAATTTTTCTGCTTACTCTGAAAGTATTCAGTCTTTTTATAAAAGATGTGCCTTACTCTTTAGGAACTCCTACTTATAAAAATCATGTACCTCACTCATTTTCTTGTAACCAGATAAATGTATATGTTTCCCGTGTTAAACCTTCCTATCACTCACCTATAATGACAGCCTATGTAATATTTATATCCAAAATCTCATTCTGGATAATGGTTTCCTCACTCCATAAGCATATATAGAGTGACCGGAAAAAACCAGATGTCTTTTAAATTAACATTACTCATTTATTATGTTGTTAATTAGAACTTATATTACATTAAAATATCTATAAACACTTGTTATTTACGCCCCAAAAAAAAAAATCACAACAGCTCAAATCTGGAGACCTTGGAGGATATGGGATACCACCAGAACGCAAAGAGCTTTTCCGGAAACATGCGACGCACACGGTCATTGCATCCCGAGAAATGTGTGTGGTGGCGCCATCTTCTATGAAATAAGCATGTTTTTTTTGAGTAAACGGGACTATTTAAATGAAAATGAGCCTCAAGACTAATGATGATTATTGCATTTTCTTGTTCTTCAAGCAACACTTGCATACAAACAGCAAAATCCTCGATGGTTATAAACTTGTTCTTTTAGCATCTGAGTCACATCTTCTATAGCACATCTTGTATGGATGAAATTATAAATTTTTTTTTTTGCAAAATTGTTCCCACAGATTCACGAGTTAAGCCTAATCCACATTCTTGTCAACCGACTTAGGCTTGGGATTAAAGCATGCCTAACTATTTCAATGTTTTATGGTGTCCTAGCAGACTTATTTTGACCCGGAGACTTCTTTTTTTACAGTATTTCCTGTTGTTTTCAAGTTGTTAACTCAGTGAGTTATAAAAACCTGCTGATCCCAGATATAAGATATCTGGTTAGAAGAAACGTGAATAATTTCATAGTTGCTGAAACAATTAGGTTAATAAAACATATATTGTCTATTTAGTAACATAAATTCTATTATAATTTTTTTGTAAAAAAATCTTTTTTTATGGAGCACAAAATATAAGCAAGATATAATAAAACAAAAAACTATCTTTCTTTTACATCAAATTTTAAAAACACAAAATTTAATTATCACAGAGCCCTATTCTGCATTATCATCATATTCATTTTCCCCGTTCTCCCTATCCACATTCTCTAATTCAAGTTCCTCTTCTTATAAAATATTGTTTCACATCCATTCATATCACTTGTGATACCTTTTTTTTAAATCCATGTGTAATGACCTCTGCTTTAACAGAACTCTAAGACATTACGTTTTCAATTTCACACAATTATCACAAATTGTTTTTTATTTTGCCATCTTTGTTAGAACGTGATTGCTTGCAAGAAGCAATTTGAGTATTACTTCTTAAGTTATCCTAAGAATTATTTATTCATACATTTATTTCAGTCATTTTATTTATATATTCATAATTAGCTAATGAGATATCATCTTTCCAGGAATGATTACGAGGTCTGTGTTTATGTTATGCAACTGTATTTCTAAATTTCCAGGCAACTACCATGAAATGAATCAAGAACTACCATTAATCTGGTATTTTTAAGGCTGTTACAATGAAATTAAAATTGTATAGTATAATTTTAACTGTATCATATTGATTTATTTTTATTTTCACTTTTATGGTTGATCATTCTATTTTAAATATATTTGCTAGTTAAAAAATTGTAATTGTAAGAAAAATTCTGTGCCTATGACATTTTTTCTTTTTTAGATACCTTTTTTATACAAAACTCAAAATTTACCACCTAATTCTGTTTAATATTATTATATTATTATTATTATTATTATTATTATTATTATTATTATTATCATCATCATCTTCTTCATTATTATTATTATTATTATTATTATCATCATTATTATAATAAATTTTGTGCTGTTCACTTATAGAAGAATTACACTTTTGATAATTCACTGGCTAAAGATGGTAATTGGTTCTAATGTGGGGATTTTTTTTAGTTTAATGTTTGAAAATTTCCTATCTAACTAATGAGGTTCTTGTGACATTATTCACCAAATATTCAAGTTATTTTCATCCTGGCAAAAAACCAACTGTGGTTATCATCGCCTATATTGCATATATTTCTTAAAGATATTAAATTCATAATAAGACGAAATAATTTTTTTTCAAATTACCAAGATTTTGAATTACTAAGATTTATGTTATCAAAGAATGACTATAGTGCTTATATAATGCAACCTATAACAAAGAAACTGATATCAGTTTCTAAAGAGTACACTACTTTTTCAGGAATAGTGGAATGTATAGCAGAATAAGACTAAAGGATCACAGGTTGAGTACAATGCAATTCTGAAAATCTCCCTTGTAATCTAACCCAATCTGAACACTTACCTTGAATAATTTGTAGATTAGATTGCTCAAGCCTCAAATAACTTTTCTGAGGGAATAATCTTTTCTTATTTATGGAGATATCTGAATCACTTTTTGAAGATGTTGTAGAGTTTCTATCTTCTTCTGTAGGAATATACCGAGTTCCTCCAGTAAATGGATCTATCCCTGTTGAAGACATACCATTTGTTGAATCTCCGGGAATATATCTGGCTCCACCTGTTAAATGTTTAGTAATGTTATGATTACATAATCTGTATATTTTCTGTTTCTTAAAAAGTACTCTTATAGCCAAAATGGAAAGAATATTACTTGTTCATTGATAAAGTAGATATTGATTATAGTAAAATTTTTGAAATTTAAATTTATTTTTATGCACCTGTAAAAGGATCACAAAATTGTGGATTTCCTTGACTCACAGGCTGATTCTTGTCTTTAATGTTTGTTATAATAAAATTGGCCACCTGTTCAAGAAACTCCTGACTGAGGTTATTTTTATGGATAAATTCTTGAGCTGCCTTCCAAGGATCATCTGTTTTATTATAAGGGAGTTTCAATGGAGGTTTCCCATCTTCTATATCTACATGAAATACGTAATCATATTCCTACAACAAATGATTCTTAATGAATAAAACAAATTTAAATCAAATAAAAAATTTAAATTATTATTTTATAAACTAATCAAAATTAAGTTAATTTCTATTACAAACAATTTTTACTTTCGTGATTAGTCTTTTACTAGTGACTCATAAGAGAAATGCTTTTTCATAGTTCTATATAAAAATTATAGAAAAATTGATATTAAAATATACTGAGACCTATTGAAAGCATCAAGATGGCTGTCGCTCACTCTGATTGATATGATACTTCGGTAAATGCAGAGCTCTCAGTAGTGGCAAACTTTGACCCTTGAGCCTTTAATTTTAAAAAAATTTCAAGGTAGCCTTGTCAAGACGAGCTCCGAGTGGTTCAATAACTAAGTCACTTTCTATAGCTTGAAAAAGCAGCACCATGCACAATTCAAAGGGCACTATTATGAAATGTGTCTAGTTTCTTCTTATTAGCCCCACTAGTTGTTGCGTAAGCCTCACATTGTATTCTAAGACAGGTCTGATGTATTTTGTTATCCCGTGTAATGCCTAAATACTTGGACTTGCACTGGCTCTGAACCAAATGGAGAGTTGAAATGGAGCTTTTTGTTAGACAATGTGAACATCTGGACCACTGTCTTCTCCCTGCTGACAAGACGTTTTCAGTGCACCACAGGTTAAGGCAGTGAAGTACTTCATTGATGACATGTTCAAGATTCTGCATGATGCTGCTAGTAGCCCATATTGCAAGATATCTGCATAGCATAAAACTTGCCAGGTACCTTCCTTAACTTGATGATGAGGTCATTTATCATGCCATTAAAAAGCACAACTAAGTAAAGCATCTTTAAGAAGATCTATTTTTTGTTGTTAATACCTGGACACTGTGTTTCCATATCGGACTTTAACAAATACTTGCAATTTAAACTAGACAGCCAACGTAACACATTTCTCCATACATTAATATCATCGATTTCTTCATAAGAATTTTCAGTTGATTATTTTGTATGCACCTTGAACATTATCAACACAGGCTAAATTGTAAAGTTTCCTCTGGAAGCTGTCTTAAAAACTGTATCAATTGTATTTTCATTACCTGGTCTGTTTTAGAAATATGTTTGCCAAAGCGAGGTTGTTCTTTCTTAAACAATTATTGCTGATCTAAGAATTCCTGAAGGCGGTTATATAATATGACATTATATAATATTTAGGTAAGGCTGTTTGACCGATAACATTGAAAGTCACACGGATCTCTACCTTCTTAAGAGATCGTTAAAATTTACATTTTCGTTGATATGTCAGGAATCCTTCATAATTCCCAGCCGCTTAAAGAAAGATGCAGTCTGTTCCGCAGCTGTTGCATGTTTGAGTGCAGCAATGCATTATTTTTTGCAAGTGTATTATTATCAATTTTTAAATTTAAGGGGGAAAAGATTTTACCTAGTAAATATACTAAAACCCCAATTACTTTAGCCCCATTCAACTAATACCAGACTTAACCAAACAGATCTGTACATTAAATTTAAATAGGAATCGCCATTAAAGCAAAATACCGTGTAAATAATTTGTTTATTAATGAGTATGTTTAATAGCTGTTTATAAATATACTAATAAACAATTATAAAATATACCATTTACTCTTATTGATTTCAACCTGTTGAGGTAACCGTTATTTCAGTCATAGTTAACTCTTTGATTAGCAATATGTCCATGCTCTAATAAATCTCCTGGGAGCAACATATGTTTAGAATATTTGATTTTTTTATTTTTTCTAATTTTTTTAATTATTGTACTATTTTTAATATTTGTTTTAAAAATATTTAATATTTAAGTATAAATTTTGTCAACACTAGTAGCACTCCACATGTTCGGTTATGAATTGTCAGAAACGGTAGTATCTTCACACACAGTCATAATATTCATTGGTTTCCGAAACAATTTTGTTGACCAAATCTCTATCAAAAAATATTAAGAAAAAACTAATTCTTTAGGTTCCTATAGAAAAACAAATTTGTTAGAAAAGCCTTATTTATTTGTATCAAATCCATGCATGAGACAAGCCACAGACTTTGCACACAAAAGAATGGAGACTATCTACTCAGTGTAGCATTTATTGTCCAGACAATATCAAATATTGAACTTAAGAGTGCAATACAATACACAGAAAACAAAATCGTAAGCATATGTCAATGCTAATCTGAGAGAAATGCCATAAAGTTCATATACACGAACTGACTTCTGGTACTAGTACATGAATGCTAATCAAAGGGTTAATGATACATTTAATTTTAGCAATAATGCATAATTAATTTTAATTTTTTTAAAAAAACCATCTTAGTTCAATCCCAAAGAGATATATAACAAAGACATAATCACTTTTTAAAGATAAGGAGATACATAAAATGTCTTATTGTGTTTTTGCTTGTTTGTGACTCAAAACTTAGTTACATTACCAAAGCCAAATTCTGTTCAATAGGATTGAAATGAAAATCGGTAGAAAATACTTGATACTTCAATGTTTAGAAAACTACAAATGTATTGTAAATAATAAAGTCCACTAACTAGAAAAAAATGCTGTTATAAGCTTTTATTGTCAATTACACGATAGCCAAGCATTTTCGACAGTCTACTTACACATCATGCTTTATTATATATATATTTTTGCATGTTGATTAGGAAATGTGTTCAAATAAATTTGGATTCCTTTATTTACAAACAAAATATACTACTAATTAAATAAATAAGTCACTCTGACAACTGACATACAGCAAAAAAAATGAAGCATTTGATTCTGAATCAGCCTAGCCACCTGGAAAAATTTAATTTATGTATTACACTAAGTACTGAAGACATACTTATTGAGATATTTTTGAGAAATACATGTATTTCGCTCTTGAATGTACCCCAATGGATAAAAACCTAAGAATATATTTCAAGTGTTATCTGAAATTATACTGATACAAAATTAGGTTTCCCCCTTGTATTTCAGTTAACCAGGGTCCTTACTAAGAAAAGCTTACCTTGCCGTTGTGAAGCTGTTTCCCAGATTGACCCTGAGCTCCCATCACATCTCCAATTTTATTCCACTGGTTTTCAGCAACTGACCAGCTGTAGCATACCACACTGGCACCCTCTCTGACTAGCTTGGTTTGTCCTTCACTACGACCTGGTTCATATAATGCTTCCTTACCTGGTAAACTGAAAATTATATGTATATATATATATATATATTGGCCGAACTTACTGAAATCAACTGTATATGAAAAGAGGAGGATTATGTCACACATCAAAAATTTCAACATTAATAATTACAATTATACTCTACAGTTATACAGTATGGTATATTTACTACATAATTATATGGGTTTAGGAACCCGTAAACTATCATTCATTGGTTTCATCAAGTAACTGTTAGCACTACAGAATAGTAAAACAGTGAAACAATCCTTTGTGGCCTTGCGGCACGATTATCATTTAGGTTAAAACTTGAGAACAACAGAAATCATTCTAAAAAGGAAGTCTCCTGGTAAATATAAGTCTGCTAGGATGCCGCAAAACATTGAAATGTTTTGATTCATAGTTCCAGTCAGTCAGTCAAAAGACATGCGTATGAATTAGGTCAAACATGTAAATCTATTAACAATTTTGCAAAAATATTTATTATTCCATCAGTACAAGATGTGCGCGACTCAGATGTTAAAAGAACGAAATTATAACCAAAGAGAGGATTTTGCTCTTAGTATGCAAGTGTTGCTTGAAGAACAAGAAAATGCAACAACCATAATGAGTGATAACTCATTTTCATTTAAATTGTTCCGTTTATTCAACAAAAACGTTTATTTCCAGTGAGATAGCGCCACTGCACACACTTCTCCAGATGCAATGCCTGTGTGTGTGTCACATGTTTCCAGCAAAGCTCATTTCGCATTCCCATGATACTCTGTGGCCTCCAAGGTTACCAAATTTGAGCTGTTGTGATTTTTAAATATTTTAATGTAATATAAGTTCTAATTAACAACATAATAAATGAAAAATGTTAATGAGCCACCTTGTATAATACACCAATGATAATTGTTTTCAGTATTTTGCTATTTTTGTTTTATTACTATATAATTTAAGACTTCATAAAATAATTGAAATAACTAAAAAAAAAAATTTTAACATAAAAATTTGTGTTGAATATCATCTTAACCTATTAGACATACCTTAGGATGAACTAAAACTGTCCCAACAAAATTGTCCTATAGGGTAGGATGGTGCTCACCCAGTGTCCTGGATTTTTCATGTTCCTTCAAGAGAGCATTTTTTTACTTGAAGTGTTTATTTACAGTGTATGTCACATAGACTAGATGTCCCTGCTATCTAAGGATATTTATTGTTTCTTGAAACTTACTATGTAAATAAAGAAAGATATTTATAGCCCATAATTTGACCTTCAGTCAGAGTTCTAAAATAGAATCTTTAGTTTATGTCAACTGAAGTATCTCCTTCAAAATACTTTTAACTCATTGTCTATCAGCCTTGTTACATATTACAACAGCCCAACTGAAGTATCTCGTTCAGAATAGTTTTAACTCAGTGTCTGTCAAGCTTGTTACATATTACAACAGCCCAACTGAAGTATCTCTTGTTCAGAATAGTTTTAACTCAGTGTCTGTCAAGCTTGTTACATATTACAACAGCCCAACTGAAGTATCTCTTGTTCAGAATAGTTTTAACTCAGTGTCTGTCAAGCTTGTTACATATTACAACAGCCCAACTGAAGTATCTCGTTCAAAATAGTTTTAACTCAGTGGCTATCAGGTTTATATCATAACTGATAGTATCATACTGTTACATATCATTTGTCAGATCATGTTATGGTGTAAAAATTTAAAATCTGTTGTTTTTTTGGATGAACTGTTTAATTTAAGAGAGAGGAAGTAACTAGTGACATTTTAAAGTTTTGTTACATGTACAAAGAGAGCGCATCAAATTCTTTCGCAGTGAAATAAAATTCTAAGATAAAAATTGGTGTGAATAAATAAAAATATATTTTTTATTTAATGAGCGAATTTTTTAGTGCATTTGAAGTGAAGAATGTTAATGGGAGCCTATAAGCTAATATAAATTTTAAACTTTTAGATTTTATTGTTTTTAATAATACTTATTAAAAACAATATTTAAAAACTAGAAAAAAGTTCACAATAATAGATACAATAATTGTATCTGTATAAAATATATACTATTTAGTTTTTTATAAGTGAGAATATTTTTGTTGCAAAATACATCTTGATGCAAAGAATTAAATAGCAACAGCCAATTGCCACCACGCACATTAAAAGCATATAACTTGTGTTAAGTCCTAATTAACTTAATTCCTAATGGGGTAATCTACATATTTCTTTAAATAAAATTATCAAAATTAACACTGTAAGCTATACATTTAACTAATCAACAAAATTTCTTTAAAAAATTTTTAAAATAAATACAGAAATCTTATTTTACAACTTACTCAGAAACTTTCACACCACCTATTTCTTGTTCTGTAGTTTGACTAAAAGCTGCTACATCTTTATCAAATTGAGCTTGGGTTTGTTCATCGGCTTGCCTTTTAGGATCAGCTGAGAATATCCTTAAAACTCCATCACTATAATCAGAAATATTTAATAACACAATTTAGTAAATAATTTTTCAATAAAATTAATAATATAAAAAATTATAGAAACAAATAGTTCAATATTCTAAAGTAAAAAACAAGGTAACAAGAAAAATAAAACAGTATTGTTAAAATACTAAAAATCATCATATCAATTAATTGCAATAAATATTGTTTGTATTTTAATTTCTAATTATATTTTCAGAGTTATTACAGAACAAGTTCATAGTTACTTATATTAATACTTTATTTCAAGTATTCTTGTGACAATTCACCTTTCAATTACTACAGAATAAGTTTCATATTAAGACGTAATTATAACCACACACAATTCTTTTAAATTTCTCCTCAGTTGAAACACTTTTATCTATCTGTACATATACATTTTTGATAAAAATACAGATCAAATCTCATAATAAAGAAATCGTTGGGACCGAGAACAACATTTTGCTAAACTGAAATTTTGCTATAACAAAACGTAATCTTAATTGATACAATACAGTACGGCATGTATTAAATAATTTCATTCTAACCTTTTAAAACTTAAAGAAGTCAATACTGTTGAAGTAGAATAGTTCAAAATAAATTGAATAATGTTCTTTAGTAGTTTTTTTTAATAATATGGTACTTTATAATATGGTAGGTACTATGTTTTAGTAAAGTATACAATAGTGAAAAAAACAATAACGAACAAATTCTCAAGTTTTCCTCATTTAAAATACAGGGTGACCCATAAAAACGGAAATTTTTGTAACGCGTCGTGGCAGCCGTGAGCAGGTGGCAGCACTGTGGGACAGCGACAGTGTACAAGTAAACAAGCCGCCATTACAGTAGCCATGGACCAGTGGAGCGGGCAACAGCGTGCGTTAGCTATAAAAATGTTTTATAAAAACGGTGATAGTTTGAAAGCTGCCCAGATTTAGTTCCGACGTTTTTACAACTTAGGACGGCATGATTCCATTCCGTCAAAACATGCCATTAGAAGTTGGATTAATAATTTTGAAGAGAGTGGATCAGCTTTAAAGAAGAAACCAACGGGACGGCCAAGAAGTGCTCCTACTGCACAGAACATTGATGTTGTACGCCGATCTGTATTGAAGAGTCCACGCTGTTCGATTCGTAAGATCTCGTGAGAGTGTTCGCAGAATTCTTCATTTAGAATTAAAATTTCACCCCTATAAGCTGCAGATAGTGCAAGAGTTGAAGGAAAATTATTACCAGTCGCGATTGCAATTCTGCCAACAAATGTTAACACACATAAACAATGACGATGAATTTCTAAGCAAGTTGTGGATGTCAGATAAGGCCCAATTTTTATCTCACAGGTTATGTTAACAAGCAGAACTACAGATACTGGGCAGACACAAATCCTAATGAACTTCATGAGCGCCCTTTACACGCTAATAAGGTTACAGTATGGTGTGCTGTTTCATTACATGGGATCATTGGACCTTATTTTTTTGAGGATGAACGGGGGATTACAGTGACTGTCAATGCTGATCGTTACGTGGAAATGTTACAACGTTTCGTTACACCTGAATTGAACAATTTTCCAGACGTTCAAGAATCCTGGTTTCAACAGGATTGTGCGACATCACACACTGCACGGCGATCAATGGAGGCTGTGCGAGTATTGTTTGGTAACCGTGTCATCTCAAGATTCGGTAACATTTTCGGGCCCCCTAGATCGCCAGATTTGACCGTGTGCGATTTCTTTTTGTGGGGCTATCTCAAAACTAAAGTGTTCACAACTCGACCAAGAACTGTAAATGAGTTAAAACAGAGAATTCGGGATAAAATTCACAGTATTCCAGTTGAGATGTTGCAGCGGTCAATGAGGAATCTCCACCGCAGATTTCAAGAATGCATTCGTAGAGGAGGACGCCACCTAAAGGATGTTGTTTTTAAAAAATCATAAATTCCATCAGTGTTTCATAAATGGCAAGTTTTGATATTTCATGTAATAAATAATATAAAATAAAATAATTTTTTTAAAAATTCCCGTTTTTCTGTGTCACCCTGTATGAACTCAACATGAAGATCTGTTTTTAAGGAAGTCTGTTATTTTTTACTACAATTTTTGTTTAGTTTCGTTCATAAAAATGAATATTTAACTCATTGACTGCCATGGCAGACACTGGTGACCGACTGTATTTTTGTACTAGGCCGCCGCAATCACTCATGACCGACAATGTAAACCTAACGTCAGATCATATCTCAAGCCTGTCGGTCCCATTCCCATTGTATTTAACCATATAAGGTAGCCTTCTTGTGTGCCATCTGTGTGTGTTCCTACAACTTTGCGTTCTGTGTGTGTTCCTACAACTTTGCGTTCAGAAAAGATTTTTATTTTATTATTACAGCACCTAATTATCTAGAAACTAGAGATTCAGAACTACAAGAAATAGAACAAGGAAATAGCTTTTATTTGTACTTGTTTGTAGAACTACAATATTTCTTAAGATATTTTGGTATTTGATCTGTTCCTACAAAAATAATTTACCTCCAAAAATAGAACAATTTGAAAATTAAAAACTAAAATCTTTAAAGCTTCTAGCCACCAATTTATAAGATCATATACGAGGTGTTATCAAAAAATACAGTGAATGAATTTTTATAGCCGCAACTGCTGGCGCTACATCTATGTGATGTAATTTGCCTGGAAGCGTGATCTGTTGAGACCGACAGCAATAACTTTCAACATGCTGAAGCTTGTTAGTTGACTGCCAGAGCCGCTAGAGTGCAGTCTTATTTATCGTGTCTGTCACGCATCATAAATTTCGAACAATGCATTAACATTAAGTTTTGTTTTAAGTTGCCAAAGAAGCTCATGAAATGTTAAAATCTGTGTATGACAATAATGTGGTAACTCTGAAGACTGTTTATAAGTGGTATGATCGATTTAAAAGCTGAAAATGAGTAGGTTGAAGACGAGATGTCCATTAACCTCAAAAACAGACGACAGTGTGTAAAAATTAGTTATTCAAACAGGCGAATGACTATTCGAGAGCTATCGGAAGATCTTAACATTTCGTAAGGTTCTGTTTAAAGCATTTTAACCAATAATTTGCAAATGAGACAAGTGAGTGCAAAATTTGTTCCTAGACTTTTTGGTAATGAACAGAAGGAAAATCGTGCAACAGTCTACACAGAGTTGAAGGATCGTATTCAAAGCACATCCGAACTTTATGGCCAAAATTGTACTGGAGATGAAAGTTGGGTCTATGGATATGACCCTGAGACCAAAATGCAGAGTTTCCAATTGAAAACCAGTGCATTAAAAAGGCACATCAGTCAAAATAAAATATCGAGGTCATGTTCATTGTTTTTTTCGATAGTAAGGGTGTAGTGAGATCAGAGTTTGTTCCAAGAGAAGCAATTGTGAACTCTGAATTTTATAAAGGCGTACTGCAACGTTTGTGAAACGACATATGAAGAAAGAGACCAGAAAAATGGGCAAATGGCTTTCTTCTTCATCATGCAATTTTTAACCGAAAAAAGGGTTCTTGTCTGTCCACATCCACCATACTCACCCCGTTTTAGCTCCATGGAACTTCTGGCTCTTCGCAAAAATAAAAACTGTGCTTAAAGAAAAACATTTTGACACCATTCCTGACATTGAGAGGTCAGCGACCGAGCAGCTAAACACCCTTCCAAAAAAAAGCCTTCCAGAAATGATTCCCGTCATGGATTCAATGTTGGGATAAGTGCATTTGCCAGCCAAGGACAGTACTTGAAGGAGATTAAATCAAATTTGATGTAAGATTAATACTTTTTTACATGACAAAATTATTCTCCGCATTTTTTTATTACACCTAATATAAAATTCGTTAAAGCAGCTCAGTTTAAAACATTTTTCTAATTAACCCTTAGCACTCGACTGTCGGGGGAGCCCCGCCAAGCGTATATTGCAGTTTACTCGTTTGTCGGGGGTCACCCGACACGATTTTCAAATGCCTATAACTCGTCTGCGGCGATGCCCACGACATTCAATCTTTTACAGTTTGGTGCTACACTCTATTGAAAATAATGTGAACTAAGTTGAAAATGCCTAGGAATATGTGAGTCATCACAAAATCTAGTTTGCCGCTACGTTGTAAGCTGCAAGTAGGTTACAGTTTTGCCGGTTATTTGTTACTCGTAGTTTGCCGTGGCTTCACGTTCAATTAGTGATTCTAAAATTCCTGATCTTTTACTTGATCCTGATTTATTAGAATTTAGTTCAGTTTCATAAACAAAATAACTAAACCAACAGGTATTTGTAAATATATCCAGTTTATGGGTGGTATAGATTTAGCTGTTCAATATAATGAACTCTGCAGTTTTACAAAACGAACAAATAAATGGTGGAGGACAATGTTTTTCTGGCTATTAGATGTAGCTGTAGTAAATAGTTTTATTAGTTATAATAACAAAAAAAAGGAAATGAAAGAAAATCCTGTTAAACAAAATAGTTTCGCCAAAACTTAGTGAGGGAACGCATTCGTGATATCAGGAATAACCCGTATAGTGAGAGGGGTCGGCCGTCAACTACTGACAAAGAAGAAAGACTGAATTGGAAATTACATTTAATATTTTCCAATGATAAAAATACTTCTAAGGATTGTGTAGTTTGCAGTAACAGGAAGATAAAAGGAGGTAGAAGTGAAACAGTTTTTCACTACAAAACATGCGGCATAAAACCAGGACTTCATTCGGAAGACTGTTTTCAAAAATATGATACTCTGTAAAATTACAAATATGATAATAAAATCATGTACATACAGTATTAGTGAATAAAAATAGCTTAGTTTACTAAAATCATGAAAAAAAAAACAAAGTTTTCCATAAACAATAATGCAACCTGCAGGTGAGGAATTTGTCACAATTTAATTACAAGTGGGGAAGCAAAGCATGCTACAAAAATCCGAGCGCTAAGGGTTAAACATTATAAACATGAATGTGAAAATAATTTTCAGGTTATATTTAGATTCTAATTATTAAGAAATAAATATTTGCAAACACAAAAAACAATACTGAAAACTGAAATTGTGTATCTATAAAATACGTGAGAAAAATCTAGTAGCTTTTTTTATTTTTTATAAATGTCTATAATAATGAGGAAATATGCTACAGCATATATTTATATTACTTGAAAAAATGCTATAAACAATAAAACTTTACAACCTATTCAATACCAGTGTTGTTTGTTAAAACATGGTAAGCAATAATAAGGCTGAGAAATCATTCAGCACAAAATGTTGATACTTTTTTAGTTTTCTTTCTGGCATAAGACTTGTCATGTGTTTCTTGATTTTCTAACTGCATCGTCTTTACTTTCCATTTCATGTTTCAATCGTCTCAGTCTTGAAGTGGGTACAGTTTCACATTCATTTGTATTGTTGCATAAGTGTTCAAAAATTGCTTTTCTAAACTGAACAACTAATACCTTTTTTCATTGTAATGTCATGTAAAATCTTTCGATACACTATGTAATATTCAATAATAATTCGATGGCTAGTTTCCGATATTATTTGACAGTTTTTTTCAATAGGAAAGAAGTTGCGCTTATTTGATCTGATAAATCTATACCGGATTTTGCTTTGTTGTAGTCTCGTATGATTGGTGGTTTGTAGTTTTCATGTCCCCTTCTGTTTATTATTTTCACAAATTTTGTAGTGTATTATAGATAATAGCAAAGCCTCTCGATCGTCCTTTCACTTCATTACCGTTATAACTAACGTTTTCATTTTCTTTGGTTTTGTGCTACCTAGTCTTCAACTTTGCATCTTATACATCTTTTGGTGAATATTTTATGTTTTTTGTAATGTATCTACTAATTGTGTCTCGTTTTTCAATTGCCTTCTGCCAAGTTGACACTTGTATACCAGTTGCCTGTGTACAGAGTCTTATTCAATATCGATTTACATATATTTATGTCAACATTTGTTGGAGTATTATATACATTGTCATTTTACCTGGCATATATATGAAGTTTGTGTGTATAACTAGGAACGCTGAAAAATTTGAATACTTTTATTCTGTATTTCAGCCATTTTTGTTTCTTATATTGCCTAAATATTATTTTTCCACAGAATGGCACCAAGTTCTTGTCAACACAAAGTGATTCGTATGGTGTATGATCTTCAACATTTTTGTTTAGTGTTTCAACTAAATTTTTATTTTGTACGTTCTATCGATTTTGTCCTTTACTTAGTTAGCCATAAAATAAAGCATGCATAACAGCAGTTCAAACCAATAAAGACTAATTTTGTTTTCAAAAAATTTTTGTTCAAATATAAGGTTCTTTGACCAGAAATCACTTAACTCCGGTAGTTTCTCTAATCCTATATATATAACAAGCCCGAAAAATGTTTTTATTTCATTTCATCTGTTTGTTTCCAGTCATGCAACCTAAATGTGTCTTAAATTGTTTTGATCAGCAAATAAATTTGTTTGTAAAGCTATATTGTCAAATATTTTGTCTGCCACAAGTATAGAATAAAAATCTTCAGGTTTTGAATTACACATAGTAAATCTTAAATTGAAAGGCTACATAACTGTTGTTTCTATGAACGCTATAACACTCTGTTGATTAACCTTAAGTTCAGACCATTTTGGTATTCCAATTTTATCTGATATAGGCTTAGTTAGTTATTTCTGGGACAATTTTGTCCTTGCTTTCAGACAAAACCCGGCGAAGTTTTATCTATCATGCAAGTGGAAGAACTATTGAATCCTCACTATTAGATATTACACTTTTTATTATAAAATTTGGACATATCCCTATCTAAAACTTCTAGTTTTTTAATTGAAAACATCTAGAAATTCATATTTTGAAATATCTTTACACATATAAAAATAGGTGAACATATAGAAAGATACATTCACACAAACACACTGATATTTCACACAAAAACTGAGGAAGCTGATCATGAAATTAGTTCACGCTACTGTTCATCTGAAAGATTGCCCTTGAATGGGTAATGGTTAGTAAACATTCTTGTTCAACGTGACCGATGAGGCGCCTCATGCTATAAATATTTACGTCATGCCATGACAGTCCCCCGTGATCATTGACATTATAAAATATCTTAGTTTAAATAAATAAACACAATAGAAGATGAAATATATTTATAAGTTGTCATTATTTGAACAAAAAGTACACACAAAAAAAGTGTTGAAAGGTTTTTGGAAAATTGGTTGGTAGTCAATGTGTTAACACAATCGATATTTTTTAAATTGTAATCAGAACATCTTGAAGAGTAGTTACATACCAATGAATGGTGTTTATACTTTTATTTATTTCCCCAAACAACACTTTCTTTTCAGAAGTTTCTTCATCTCTACTTTCACTGCTATCTGAATTGCAGATGGTTGGCATAGAAGTTTACACTGTTCCTTTTCCATTTTTTTAATTTGGTTTTCACTCAGTTCATATCTCACCAGCAAAACGTTATCCACATAGACACAATCGTCAAATGTTTCCAAATTTTTACAACTATTTGTTGCAGAAACAACATTCAACAAATTAGTCCTTTATTTTTCCCCCCCACATTTTCATTTGTCGGGGTGATTTGAAAATTGTTGATTTTTTCTAGCAATTTACAATTGTTGAATCTTTTACTGACCACCAAAAAGATATAATCATGTTGTAGGCATCTTCTAAGTTTATGGGATTTAAATTATCAGTAAAATTACATAATGTTTGTATTTTGGAGGTAAAATTGTACTAAATCTACAACTGATTTTATTGAACACTGTTTTGAACTGATCCATATCAACAAATAAAAACATACACAAAACTCACAAATTATTCATTTATTTACTCATACGCATTTCAATGACAAAGTCATCATCATCAGTGAGTGTTACTACTACAAACTTTAAGTTGTAAGTTAGAGTTTGTAGTAGTAACACTCACTGATGATGATGACTTGGTCATTGAAACGTGTATGAGTAAATAAATGAATAATTTGTGAGTTTTGTGTATGTTTTGATTTGATGTTAACATAACCTCACAAGCTAAGCTCAAAGAATATTTGATCCATATCAGTTAAGTTAGGTTGCAATTGAGTAGGGTTATGTAAGTGGAAGCTTACTGTATAATTTAACCCCTACTTTAAAAAATTTGACCTTTTTTAAAGATCTCTGTCATAATTTATATAAATTTGTATGTACACTAAAACCCTTTACTCTTTAAACTTAATTCATTTTAGAAATCTTCAGATTGGCCACAAAACATTATTTTTTTTACCTTTCTCCTTTTCAAAGGGAAATCACACTGTGATATTTTCATTGGTAGCATCGGTTGAAGACTTGATAAAAACATACATCCCTGCTACACAGACCTCGCTTATTTATATGAAAATCACTTATACATTTTGATAAACTGCCTAGATGAAATGAGGTTTTGTAAAATAAAATAATTAAATACAATAGAACAAATCTTAACTGAAGAAAATGTTTGATGTTTTCTTTTGCATTTTTAAGGCAATCTGCCAATATAACTATTATCCCCAATGAAGAATAGGAAATTGCTGTGAATATGGGAAGGATTAAAACAGAAACATAAAACTTCCTGGTACAGGATATATGAAAGATATTATAGCATCACATGAGAAAGATTAAGAACTTGAAATAGGCCTATTCTATTTTGGAGTCATAAAAAGATGTCTGCCCAATACAACAAAATGTAATAAATAGCATAAGGAAGGTTAGAAGGAATTAGATAGAACTAAAGAAAGGATATAGATATGATTATCTAGTACTGGGAGTAGGGGAAAATTATGGCATCTCAAGGGCAGTATCACTTACCTGAAATATACTACTTCTCAATCATAATGAAGAGAAGTCTACTAAGTATTGAGTATAACGATTGAAAACAGAAAGGTCTTAAGTCATATGAAAAATGGCAACCATGATAGGCAACGTTTTCATGTCAAAAAAGGTTTTGTCTGAAAATACAACTTCTAGCACAAAGATCTATGCTCACACTAAACAGACAAGGTTTTCAACATCAACCCTAGAATTTTACTGATTTGGGGTGACAGTAGTGAGCTTAGAAGTTGAATTTGACTGATCAGCCGGGAACATATTAAAAGACTACAATACTGTTGTTTTCCACCGAGGCGATGCTTTCACATGACCACTTTGCAATTTACCATTATATATATATATATATATATATATATATATATATATATATATATATATATATGTATGTATATATATTTATTATGATTTATTTGTAATTTTTTTATTTTTTATTAGTATTTTATAATTGGTTAGTGAAGTTCAATGACTATTACTATTTGCTTTCCTTCTACTACTATTTTTGTTAGGTAATAAAATTTGATCAAAAAAAGATCGACACAATTTCTAGCTAAACATTGCAAATGAAATAATTAATGTTTTTGTAATGTAGAGGGCCAAATAATTCAAAAATAGAGTAGGTCCAGACCTGGAGTCCAACCATATAGTATGAAGAGGGTTACATCTTCTTGAAAGACCTAGAGATTTAACGATAATCCCTCTTACAAGTCAAACTCTTTCAGGAAAAAATTCATAGTTTTACTGAAAATACCACGTTTTATAGCATAAAATTGACCCATTTAGAATTGTACCCATTTAGAAAAATACTCAAGATTCCTACTTGTTCTGTTTGTAAATATACTGATTATGAATTTCCCAAGGAGTAATTGCTTTCCAAAGAGCAGCTTTTCATATAGAGTATGTTTTATACTTTTTATTTATCACAATATTGTTTATAAATTTTGATTCTTTAAAGATCTTACAATTAACAGACTTCTCTAAAAATGACAAAAAGCTTATTGATTTCTTCAAGTTTATCTTCATATTAGAAGCATTAGGACAATCCACCAGAATGTGGTTATCCACATTTTATTTTGCTAAATTTCTAGAACCTGACAAAGTACTTTGCAAAACTCTGCACCTCCGGCATAAAACTTCAACACCACCAGAAAGTGTACATGATTATTCTTCACAACTGTTGGGAGGGAAACAAAACTAGCCAGCCACCACCCAGCCTGTCTTCCTCTGAACTATATTTCTGATTTAAACAATTTCACGGATTTTTATCACCTAGTATAATTCAGTACTTAGCAACTCGCTACAATATCGTATTTGAACTTATCCAAAAAGCTAATATTGTATTGGAAGTTAGAGAAATCCATAGGCATAATTCTATGTAATGAATATAAAGAATGCACCTAAAGTCAAACCGATAAATAAAATTTCCCATTACAGTAAGCCAAATATCAGCATGAAGTCCACCCACATAGTACCCCATATAAGTGTGTAATGAGCAGCAAATGTATTAAAAGCTGAATCGCAAGAAAATTACAATGCATTCAAAATTAGATCTCACATAAAATTATTGAAAATTCACATACATTTAATAAATAGATACTGGTGTTATTTGATATCAAAACACTTCAAGTTTAACTCATATAGGATTGTAGTGCTAAATAGTAAATGAACTTTACAATTTTGAAATCATACAGAAAGTTATATATGACTTACAGACTTGTTACAGGTATTAGTTGATATCAAAACACTTCAAGTTTAACTCATATAGGATTGTAGTGCTAAATAGTAAATGAACTTTACAATTTTGAAATCATACAGAAAGTTATATATGACTTACAGACTTGTTACAGGTCTTAGTTGCTATCAAAACACTTCAAGTTTAACTCATATAGGATTGTAGTGCTAAATAGTAAATGAACTTTACAATTTCGAAATCATACAGAAAGTTATATATGACTTACAAACTTGTTACAGGTCTTAGTTGATATCGAAACACTTCTAGTTTAACTCATATAGGATTGTAGTGCTAAATAGTAAATGAACTTTACAATTTTGAAATCATACAGAAAATTATATATGACTTACAGACTTGTTACAGGTCTTAGTTGATATCAAAACACTTCAAGTTTAACTCATATAGGATTGTAGTGCTAAATAGTAAATGAACTTTACAATTTCGAAATCATACAGAAAGTTATATATGACTTACAGACTTGTTACAGGTCTTAGTTGATATCGAAACACTTCTAGTTTAACTCATATAGGATTGTAGTGCTAAATAGTAAATGGACTTTACAATTTTGAAATCATACAGAAAGTTATATATGACTTACAGACTAGTTACAGGTCTTAGTTGATATCGAAACACTTCTAGTTTAACTCATATAGGATTGTAGTGAAATCATACAGTAAGTTATATATGACTTACAGACTTGTTACAGGTCTTAGTTGATATCGAAACACTTCTAGTTTAACTCATATAGGATTGTAGTGCTAAGTAGTAAATGAACTTTACAATTTTGAAATCATACAGAAAGTTATAAATGACTTACAGACTAGTTACAGGTCTTAGTTGATATCAAAACACAAGTTTGACTCATATACTACCATAGTGCCAATTCCTGTCCCTGTTAGTGTTAGAAACAATTCTGAAATGGCTACTTTTACTAGTACATAGTGTGCTCACTGTGTATTATTGTTTCATGAAACAAACCTGACAAGAATAAAGCATAAATTTTCTATTTAAGACTTTTTTTAATACTCTTAGTAGGCCTACAATTTACATTTGGCACAAAAATTTTGTTAAGACTGATTGTTCTCTTCATCATGTGAAATCACCAGGTTGCTTGATGTTACACAACAATCATTGATGCTGTTGTATAACAGTTTAAGCTTTGCAAGACTGGAATTCCCTAGAAAACAATTGGCGAGTGCTACGTAAAAGTTTACACTTGAAACAGATTTGTAATGGTACAACAGATTACTAATTTAAAAATAGTTGGTCATGTTAGATTAGATAGAGGAAGATGAAATATTCCTGAACTCAATAATCTTTAGCGAAGAGTCTTTTCATATATTTTCATATCAGTGGACAGGTAAACCTCCACAACTGCAGAATCTAGGGAAGTAAAAACCCAAAAGAAACCTTTAAACATATTCATGACAACCCAAAAAATAAATAAGTTTTGTGCAGCCCGAAAGTGAATGTGTTTTATCTGATCAGTAAATTTAAAATGTACTGACCCTTTTTCATCATGGAGAAATGTCAATGGTATTGTATATCTTGATATGTTTTAGAACCTTTTGACTTATCAATTAGAAGCAGAAGAACAACAAACGCCTTTCTACTACTAGCAAGACGGTGCACCACCTCATTTCCCCACAGATGTCCAGAATTTGCTAAATCCTCACCATGTTGATAGATCAATCTAAACACTCAAGGTTAACTACATGACCATTTTGCTTTCCTATCCCAACAAAAAACTTTTTATCTAGGGTTTCATTAACGATAGAATGTATGATTCCCCTTTACGAAACAATCTTGCACATCGTAGAACTATAAACTATGCTGCAGTTTCAGAGGTTCTGGCAGATTCGCTAGAACGAGTGTGGAAATATCTTTGATGGAATGTTTGCTGGATCACCATTTGCAGTCATGCCAAACCTTAATGGGATTTTGAAAATAACCTGTAAATCATATCAATAAACATCTATATGGTATGAAAGTTGTTAAGTCCTTTAAAACACTACTATTAATGTAAGACAAGTGTTTTTATATAAAATAACAGCTCAATTCTACCAATTCTGTAACTCAATATAATAAATCTATCAAACTTTTTAAAATTGTAAAGTCCTTTTTGACTCAACATGTATTTATAAAAGGAATTTGTAGGGAAAACTGACTAAACCCATTGGTGTATGAAACAGTTCATAGTGTAGCTATAGAGTCATGATATATAAGAAGTGTAAGGTTATTCTCAAATATAACTGGAAAGGAATACAATAATCTACAAAATAAAACTGTATCCTTACTTTGAACCAGTCACTATGTCAGAGTTTGGAAGACAAGCTACAGCCCAGATACTCTGTGTAGGTAATGTGATTGGTTCAGGATTATCCCCATGCCATACTCGAACAGCCTTGTCCTCCCCTCCAGAAACCATCAGGTCTCCTAAAATAGATATACTGCAACAAAATTGACTATATTCAATATATATATATATATATATATATATATATATATATATATATATATATATATATATATATTTATTTATTTATTTATTTATTTATTTATTTATTTATTTATTTATTTATTTATTTATTTATTTATTTATATATATAAATATACATATATTATTACACATATTATTTTAATCTTCACCTGGGACATTTTAAATTTTATGGTCTTATCAAATCTATGATTATTAACCTTTTGGACTCCAATTATTTTGTCGCTGGCTGCTCCACCAGATCCAATTAGTTAGCATGTGTTTTGCACATGAGTTTAATTATTCACTAAGAAATTAAAACTTCAAGTCATTATATATTATTATATACCACTTTGTTCAGAATAAAATGAAGAACAGTAATATGAGGTTTATATGTTGAAAATTGAAGTTTTAATTCAGTAGGCCTGATAAAATGTTTATTTTATTATGGAAAAATAATTATATTTAGCTTTGTTGATGAAACACCATTTTCCTTATTATGAATAATAGTCATTGTAAGCCCTAAGTAATGCTGAATAAAAATATATGCATAAGTAGTATTATAAAAATCTATTTGTAACACTTATTCTAATAAATGTAAAATTATGGACATGCATAAAAATGCCAAGAATGGTGCACCTACTATAATAGTCAGCTGTAAATAAGTTTGAATGTGACATAAAAGTTCACTTTGATGTAGTTATTTTAAAATAAAAACAAATTGCACTAAACACCATATTTACAAGCACAAAATATATTTACAAAAGTAGGAACCATAAAAAACATATAGGACTAAATTAAAATTATTGGAAAAT
Organism: Prosapia bicincta; assembly: GCA_036971475.1. Classification (NCBI taxonomy): domain Eukaryota; kingdom Metazoa; phylum Arthropoda; class Insecta; order Hemiptera; family Cercopidae; genus Prosapia; species Prosapia bicincta. The sequence goes on along the minus strand of JBAIZL010000004.1, from coordinate 84,537,152 downwards.
GTCATGTAGGCCAATTAAAAATTGTTTAATTTGTTTAGGCTGAGTTTATTTTCACATATTTCTTTATTTAACCACTTGAAAAACACTTCAAAATGTTGTTTATAGTTTTTGACAGTGTGAAACTTATCAAAAGAAATGTTTGGCTTTAATCCCATTATTTGGGCAAGTAGTTTGTTAGCCTATTATAAAGCACTTTATCTATATAACATAATAGTTTGAACTAAAATAAATGCAAAATACAAAATAAATAATGAAGATACTAATGAGGACATGTTCACATCAACAAAAATCTATCAACTAAGCCAGAAGCCTGAAGCTGGCTGCTTAGTCACAGTACTTTGTAAACAACTCCCTGGAACCAGTTGTTTATTTACAGAAAAAATTATGATAAATAAGACCAATCAGCATTATATAAAATAAACCTGGCCTTCTCAAACACAGCAAGCCAACATAGTATACAATATCATTTCGTAGAATGTTTGAAAGTATGTAATAATTTAGTGGCAAAATATATCGGACCGAGTCCAACAGTGGACCACCGAAACGGGATATTTTGTGATGTCGGACTCAGTTCGCCTATGGAGCGCAAAAGGTTAAGATTCCATCAGATTACAGATCTTGAAGTAGTGTAATAGACGGTAATTTGGTATTAAACTGACCACACACCTATATAGAATAAAGAAGGCGGAATGTAAATGGCAGCCAAGATGGTAAGATGGTAACTCCAAGGATTTTGTTTTTATCAGATATGAGCAGCCCTCCCTTTTCCGCCACCAAGTCTTATTGTAATCCCCCCCCCACCTAGACGTGATAACGGATAGTGCCTGTCTAGATGGTGTGACTTCACTATAACTTCGTCCTTCACAATAACTTATTTTCCTGTGCCCTATAATATGTTGCTGTGTTGTAGAAGTGTGTCGTAGTGATGGGTCACAAAATAAATATTTGGGATTTGCCTAGTAGTGAAGAGGAAACAATTAGATTGTTACAGGATAAAGAGTTGTTGCAAAAAATTAAACAATGCATGAATCGATAAGAAATAACTTGGTACTCTTTTGATTAATGCCTCGTTTTGGAAATTTACAACTAGACCTTGTTTGAAAAAAGTAGGTTTGCATGTAGATTCTGGTTTGGTAACAGTAGAATACCATTTACTACTTACAACAATATGTTTTAAGTTGTTTATTTTGTCATTAAAGATTTATATTTTCATTCTGCAATGTTGGTTTATATCAACCTCCACCTTATACAAGTGGTATATACATTTCCCCTTTGGTTAGTTATATCAACCTACATTCCCTATTGGTGTGTGGTTGGTATATCACCAAAGTACCTAATAGACTATATAGTCATATTTCAACCCATAAATAAATTTTTATTTTTCATATTAGGCTGACAATTCAACTCAATAACATTTTAAAATTCAGTTTGTTATTTTCAAAGCTACCTTTGACCAGTAAATAAATACAAATTAAAAATTCTGTCAACATTTTTAACATCATTTTATTAGCCATTAAATTAAATTTAATTTATCAGCCAAACATTATAAAACAAAATTTAATTACCTGTAAATGTAATGAGGATGGCCATATAATATCCCAAGGCTTTCACCAGTTTGTGCATTCCATTTTCGGATTGTTGCATCATTAGCACAGGAATAAAATATTTTATCATCTACACCAGCTAAACTTCTTACACAATCTGTATGACCTGCGCAAAGTTTTAAAAAGGTTTTTAAAACCTTTTAGGACCAGTTACATTCTTAACCAAATGCCAAATACAATCCATGTGCTCTTTTGCATTTAAGAAATAAGTAAGTAGATTTTGCTAAGATTTTATTACTTATAAAAAATATGCACATAAATCACTAAATAAATAAGGGATCTTCACTAGGATTTCTTAGGGAGCCAAATAATTTGCATTAGGTTTTCCTCAGCGCCTCAAATATAAGTGGCACTAAATAGCTTACAAACAATATGATTATAACATAGGTTTATTATATCATTAAAATAACTGTTTTTCATATAAAAAAGTAGGAAAATGTATTTTACACAACTCCAAGAACACCTGAGTTTGTTAATTCTTTGAAGTCAATTGGCGAAATCTTTTACATTTCTATAATATGGTGTATATGTTATCAGGTTGGGAAAAAACAGGATTTCTCAAATAGTTAACAGTCTAAGGGCCATAAAAAATCGTTCTCAGGACTGCATGTGGCCCGCGGGGCTCATAGTAAGTATGCCTGATATAGAAAGAATAATAAAATACTCTTAACAAAGCTCATGTTTTTATACCTTTTAAATTATTAAAATGTTTATTTTAACTTGCTTTGCAGGCAAATGAAAAACAATTTTTTCTGCTTTTAATTCATTTTATACAAAATTCAGTAACATATCTAACTAGTCTAAACACTTATAACATTTTAGTAACTAGTCTGAACTAGTTTGAATAGTGAATTATTTAGTATTTCTTTAACAATAATTGTTATGAGAACTCCGTCCCTGTAATACTAGATCTACTACAGTGTTTTACTTGAAGTCCTGAACAGTAAAACACTAGATCTACTAGCAAAACAATAAATATGTTCTTTCTAAATAAAACCTTATCATCATTGTTGATTATATTATCACTATCTGACTATTTTTGTCTATGAAAAATGTCTAACTGTTTCAACACTCTGTATGAAGAGAGAAAATAAAGGATATTTGGAGTAAAAATAGAACTAAAGAAAGAACATGTTCTAGCTCTAGGATTAGTAGAGGAGGGTTTGAGACTATATTTTGCATGACATTATAGTTTGTAGTCTACCTGTAGTAGATTACAAAGTAAAAACAAAGTATATTGAATTATATTCATAAAATGTGTGAACAAATGTATACAAATTATATTTCATTTTATAAATTAATTAAATAACAAACAAACTTCCTTATAATCTATTTCTCAAAACTTCAATCGTACCATACAGGACTGTTTACAGATGCAGAGATTATTGAGATGATATTGGTTTTCATGTAGTACTTTCTGTTATTACCTGTAAGAGTTCTGTGGTATGCTCCATCAGGGGAATAAATACGAATAGTTTTATCAGCTGAGCCTGAGATAATAAAGCCTGAAGAAAGCTGAATAATACTCCATACACTCAATTCGTGACCAGTTAATGTTAAAGTGCATTTCTCCTCTCTAGTCGACCAAACTTTGGCAGTCTTATCCCAAGATGATGATAGCACAAATCCTGGGCTGATCCCTACATTTAAGCAGCAAACTGGAAAATAAAATCAAAGTTCTATTTCCAATATATTGACATAACAATTATTTATATCTAATATATTACCTTTAACAAATATGTTAGACTATATATTAATGTTTTAAGAATCTGTGATTATTTCTTACCATTGTCTTTATGGCCCTGAAGGATAAATAATGGCTTTGTTGTAGACTGTGGTTGAAAAGCACAAATATTACTATCGCAGCCACCTGTAAGTATTAGTCCCTCTGGGAAAATGGTTGATGGTGGCAATACACAGACACAACTTACAAAGCTTGTATGACCTCGTAATGTAGCTTCTTCTGTATATCCGCTATTAAAACTGAAAATCAATAAAATAAAATTCAAGCCGTAGTAACCAAAGATTTTTTTAATAATTATCTCTGCTTAACCTACAATAATACCGTAACACTTTAGTGTATTTATTATACTTTAAGAAACTGAAACTTGAGTTACTTAATCAAGTATCTCAAAATTATTAAATGGATCTAAATGTACTAAGAGAAAGTGTAGCATCAATTTTGCCTCTGTGAAACACCCGACAATATGAAACACTCCTTACCTACACTAATAAAATACACCCAAAACTCCACTTCACCTCAGAGATTGAAACTAACCGATCTCTAAACTTCCTTGATCTAACCATAACAAAAAGCCACACACAAACACACAGCTTCAAGATTTACAGGAAACCCACAACGACAGACACACTTACCCACAACACCTCAAACCACCCTATTCAACACAAACACGCTGCCTTCAGATCCATGCTCCATAGACTTAAAGTTCCTATGACCACAGAAAACGTAAACAACGAACTGGACCCCATTAAATATTTAGCATACACAAATAGATACAACACCACAATAATATACAAACTATGGCACAATATACGAAAAAACACTAGAATTAACACTACAGACAGAGAAAACAAATACATCACAATAACATACATAAACAAAACATCAAATAAAATAGATCACAAATTTCCAAAAACAGGATACAAAACTATTAACAATTTACAATACAAAATACAACTACAAGCACCAGGCATATACAAACTAAACTGCTAAAAATGCAACAAATTCTATATTTAAACAAAGAGTCGAGGAACACAAACAGAACACCAACTCAACATTTTACAATCACATAAAAGAAACAGGACACAAATACACAGCTTTTTACCATAACCTAGAAATGTAACAAATCAACAAAAAAATACCACATCTCAACACACTAGAACAATATGAAATTTATATACACACAAAAACTAAAGTACAAACATATTAATTGAACAAACACAAAACAAATCACACATACTCTTCGATACTATCGAAAACCTGCCTTTAAAACCGTCACCGCTTAAGCCAACATCTCCAATCAGAAGACACAGATGAAGATCGCCACATAGCGATCGAAAATGATCTGTCTCGGTACGTTTTCACAAATTTACAAAATTTTAAGTTCGGAGAGTCATAAACTAATGTTAAAGTGATTAATTAAGATTCACCGAACATAATTGACTAAAAAATTCAAGGAATTAGGTTATGTTTCAAAACACATTACACACACAAAACAACAGGTAATAAATCTTTTTTTATATTTTATTTTTTATGGTTATCAACTTTGATTTCTATTTTTTTTCACATATGTACCTCATAAATTAATTCTAAACAAGAAATGGGTAATTTCAAGCACCACAAAACAAATACTATAAATGGTGGTTTTGAAAGCAAAACCACTTTAGTAACACAATCCTGAAGCAAAGAATTCCATAATTCATCATTTTTCCACCATCTTTGATTTTTTTCCTTCCCCACTTGTTATTGAAGAACAACATTACAACTGCATGAATATTCGAATGTGCATCCCAGGATTTAAATAAAATACATCCTGCATCATAGGACTAAAACTAATACATCCTGCATAATATATAACCATTAAACGTTAAGTGTTGGATGCAATTTATTTAGTTCAGTACTTTTAGCAATATACTCATATTTAAATTCTCATATTCATCATAACAAATTATGTATGTTTCATATCTGTGGGCCACTCCCAGATCTGCCGTTTAAAATCTATCTGTTTGTCTTGCGGGGAAATTCAAAATTTATCCAATTTCACTCTTTTCACCCATTGGGTAAACGCCACATTTAGCCATTCCGGAAACAGGATACGTTCAAAGCATTAACTCAATAAATGGATGGGAATATCTTGTCCTAACAAAATATTCCTTGAAGGCAAAAGACATACTCTTTCGGGTTTAATTTTCATTGTTGCTTCAAGAGACTACATTTTTACTATTTAGTTTGCTTGACTGTTAAAAATGTGTTATCCCCTTCATGTTTCAGATAAACATGTCCAACACATTTCTTGTGAATAAGCATTTGATTTTGCCTCTAGAATCTGTCACCATAATAAGAGATATTAACATCAGTCTTTGTACGTTTTCGTTTTTAGAAAGACGGGATATAAAAAGTAGGATTTTTATTGCCTTCCTAAAGCAAACAACTAGCTTGTCAGCTCACCATAAGTCAATCTCTTCTACATTTTTACTATTTAGTTTGCTTGACTGTTAAAAATGTGTTATCCCCTTCATGTTTCAGATAAACATGTCCAACACATTTCTTGTGAATAAGCATTTGATTTTGCCTCTAGAATCTGTCACCATAATAAGAGATATTAACATCAGTCTTTGTACGTTTTCGTTTTTAGAAAGACGGGATATAAAAAGTAGGATTTTTATTGCCTTCCTAAAGCAAACAACTAGCTTGTCAGCTCACCATAAGTCAATCTCTTACTCAGATTCTTCTACCATTTTATCGTACAGTTGTGAGTTAAGAGACTGCAGTTACTAGGTATGGTAGTGACATTAAATGATATGGCTTAATATATTGTTCCCTTTACATGTTATTAATTTAAAAAATATATGGTTAATAATAACTAAATAATATGTTATTATGTGTAAATATATTTTTAAAATTATTTTAGTTATATAATTTGTTTACAAATGTAAAATCAATAATTATTTGCTTGAATGTTATTAGGAGTAACAACCACAAAGCTTTCAACTGTACAAAGCATTTTATTATTTATTTATTTTTCATATTATTAACTTATTTTTTCAGATTTATTTATTATTTTTTATTTTATATATTTTAACTGAGAATGTTTTTGTTTACTAATAATGATTACAAATAATCAATTTAAAAATAATAATTTTGTGCAACACAATTCAGCTGCTGTTATCACTGAATTCTGACCCGAAATCAATTAATCTGAACCTGCTGGGCTGCTCACATTAGTGTTAGTGTGGAATAAACACTAATAATTTAATTATCATAGGGTTAAAATCTTAACTACTTCTCAAAACCTGTTTATATACCACACATTTACAATTTCCGTTTATTTGTCAAATTCAACCATGGCAATCTTTGTGCAATCTGAGGTGATCGTTAGCTTATTACCCTTGAGCCAATTTCGAATTTTATTGGGGATGACTCTGTCCCTGGATCAGTGATCAAGAAGGACTACAGTGTTCAGCAATCGTTTGAGAACCTGGAAGAGCATAAGCATAATGCTGCCTTGTTAGAGAGGAAACTGAATAGGGTCACCAAGAACAAAACAAACCTTATAAAATTCTTTTAACCATTGATTCTCAAATGTGCACAATCAATGAAAGAGGTTTACCTTCTTTCTTTCTATCTCACTTCTCTGGGTCAACCACAAACTGAGGCCAATTTTATTGAAATGTACGATTCTTTAATCAATTTTGATAGAATTGTCTAGTTAATGACTTGAGTGAGGTACATAAGCTCCAGTAGCTTCAAGATACATTAAAGGGTAGAGCATCTGATATATAAACTCAGGGCTATCTGTTTCTTCCAACAACTATCAGATTGTTTATGAGGCTACGTACATAAACGCTATGCCAGTTCTAATCAAATGGCAACGTACTATGTGTGATGTTCCAAGAAAATTTAAAACTAATCCAATTTCACCCATTGACTGAACACTACAAAACATGAAACTGAATGCTTCCTCACAAAACAAAGCACTATGTTATACAACAATAAAGAATTATATACATATTTTAGAATTTATAAATAAGTTATATCCAGTTTGGATACATTTGTTCATAAAAAATTATCTCTGTAATGAAAACCTTGTCTTAAGGAAGGAATTACCTGACATGATAACAACTTTATTTACAAAAAACACTTCTACGTATGTTTTTAGTTAAAAACTAGAAGCTCATGTAAAGATGGAATCAACTAATAAGAATTTTTTTATTGAAACATAACCTAACCATATAGGTTCTTGTTATCTTAATACAATTATACAGAGTGTGACTGTAAAATTCAAAACACCAAACAAAATTAAATTTCTGCAACATTTCAAAATTACATAAATGTAATTTATCACACAAAATTGAGAAATGCAAAGAATTCAACCAATTTGGGATTAATGATAACCGGATTTCATAAATTTAATTAAGTGACTTTATAAATAAATAACTTTAAAAATGAATGCATTTTTATAAAACAGCTAAATTAGACAATTTTATACTAAATTAGTACTGCTACAAAGTATCTGGTTAGGATGGACTTAATTTTTAAAAACAATAAATGATATTTGAAATTTAACCAATTTTTTGATGACAAGGTGGCTTAAATTTTAACAAATGTCTTTGCTCCACCAAACAACAAGGATACACTGATCATGAGGTCTTGAATTATTTACTTGCGAACTTTATTGCAGAAAATTTGATTTTATTAAGTTTTATGACTGTAAAGAAAATAAGGGTAAATTTGTCACTTTTTTCTATTTAATTTTAATTTGTAGGATGACAGTCCTAGTTTTATTGAAGTTTTATTATTTTTTATTGTTCCGTAGTGTTCCTAAGGTTATTTTTTTGCAAAATCAATTACGTTTATCTAGCCAAAAATTAACTAAATTCCATTTCTTAATTGTTGTTAAATTCTTAATTTTCAAAAACCAAAACTATCATAAATGGATACTTTGTGATTATATTGGTAATTGTTCTGTTTAGCCACAATAAATTTTACAGGCCAATGCAAAAACTAACAGCGAATATTAAAAATTAATAAATAAATTCCGATCATGAAAATATACCTATAAAGTATCCAGTTAGGATACATTTGCTTGTAATTCTATACAAAATTTGGTACAAAATTACAACCAAATCTATCATAACTGGATTGTTCACAGGTATATTTTAATAAAGGTATAAAAAAATGTTGTATAAAATTATAACCACATCTATCCTGACTGGATACTTCATAGGTATATAGTAATTTTGTATAAAATTACAACCAAATCTATCCTAACTGGATGCTTTATAGGTATATTCATGTCTAGACATAGTAAAGTACGCTACTGCTAGTAGGCGACCAAAAACAAAGTCCCTACTAAAATGTGAAAAAATTAACCTTCCGTGGCAATAAAAAAAAATGTAAATATTTGTCGAGGCATTTTGCTATTTTCACGATAACAAAATCAAGGTAAAACATTGATTTTGTAAGGTTTTAGGTGAGAATGAAGGGGGCTGGAGATGGAAAAAATGTTGTCCAAAATAACTAACTATTTAGGACGAGAGCGGAGGTTTTCTATTATTTTTTGTATTCGTTATAAGTTTCTACATCAACGAGTGAAATTTTTTGGTCAAAATCCCTTATGTGACTAAACAGAACAATTACCACTATATTTTAATATAGCTTTATAATAATGGGTAAAAATGCTGAAGCTCGGCCACCTACGATATTTTAGGAAATTGTTCAACACCACAAAATAAGACGATATCCACAAGAACTTTTTTTTCTAGGAAAGTTACTTTTTTCAATTTAAAGTAGGGTAAAAAGTTCAGCGTGGATATAGAAGTTGTGAATGGGCGCAAAGTGATACAAATGCTTCAGATGTCACAACTGTATTTCGTGTTTTAGCAATCTAAACTTTATGTAACAAAAACATCTCTTTAAGCAATATTGATAACTACTATTTTTGTTACTGCGAAAGAAAGTGAATTTTATATTGAAATATATCTATGAAGAATTCAGTCAAGATAGATTTGGTTCTAATTGTATAAATGTAACCTTAGGTAATGTATAAAATTAAAACTAAATCTAACCTGACTGGACACTTTTTAGGTATATTTTAATATAGGTACACAGTAATGTATAAATTTAAAACCAAATCTTTCCCAACTGGGGACTTTATAAGTATAATTAAATATATAAATAAAAATTAAGCCAAAATGTTGTATCTCAAATATCTACACACGTAAGGTTGCGTGACGTACCGCAGCCGGTGTGTACAATATTATGCGCAGCATTGAGACGTAAAAAAACATTTGTATCACTCCGTGCCCATTCGCAACTTCTACATCAGCGCTGAACTTTTTACCCTACTTTAAATTGAAAAACGTAACTGTTCGAGGTCAATAAAAAAAAACTTTTTGTGGATATCGTCCTATTTGGTGGTGTTCGTAAGGTGATGTGATATCATAGGTGGCCGAGCTTTAGCTTTTTAACCCATTTAAGATAAGTTTGAATCCCTATTTATGACTTGCAGTTTTTGTTTTAAAAAATTTTGAGATTATTCTTATAAATTAACTTTTGTATCAACTTGGCAAAAACAAACCACTACTTACTGATATTTTTCAGCAGAGGAGTGTCGCATTAAGTCAGTGCATTGTTCCACGCTGTGAGTCACGGACAAGGCTGTTCCGTGTTTATGGTTTTAACATTGAAAACTAAAATTATTATTCAAGTAATTTTTTTAGGATCTTTACACACACACACAATATTTATCAAAATAGCTTTAGGACATTTTTAGGAATGTTTTCGGTTGAAATGCATTACTCCGGCACTATACGATATTTTGGGAAATTGTTCAACACCACCAAATTGGACGATATCCACAAGAAATTAATTTTTTTTTTGACCTTGGAAAGTTACTTTTTTCAATTTAAAGTAGGGTAAAAAATATTGCGCTTAGGTACAAATTGTGAATAGGCACGGAGTGATACAAATGTAACGTGACGTCACAACTCTACTGACGTACCACACACACCTTTTGTTGTTGCTCAGAGTAGGCAAACAAAATTATAAAATTTCTGGATATCTTCCTATTTTGTGCTTTTGAACAATTCCCAAAATATCGTATGCTCGTTCATTTCATTGATTATACATCACGCTAACTTTACATACATACCTTTTGTTCACAGACCTTATACATTTATTACATTACAATCGCGCACAAACCTATTATCGCGCACAACAATAACCTATAGCGCCGACATACAGCATTTTTACCATGTTTTCTTATTCATATCCAAACTGGCCTGCAATCTGAACTTTAACCCTTAAATTTCTCAATTATCAATTTAAAAACTACCTCTTAATGAGTTATAAAGAAGCTTCATTTTTTTAGAGTAAGCAAAGAATAAATAATTGTGTTTAATATCATGTTTTGCCATCTTTATTATTTTAAGTAGGTATTGCATGCAATATTGAAGTTTAGAAAAGGTTTTAATCCTCAAAATAATATTTATAATTAACAAATTAAATGTCAACTTTAAATTTGAAACATTTAAACTAGTTTACATTTTAATAATAAAAATCACGCTAATACAAAATATTACCTATTTGGCTTCCAAATTTTTGCTGTTTTATCCCTAGAAGTTGAAATTATACAACTATCTGAAGTAGTTGCTATTGCTCGAACATCCATAGAATGTCCAAACAAAACCGTACTTAATTTGTAAGGCATTTTTAAATTAAAAAAAAGATATTGCCAATAATTGACAGAAATTTCATTCACTGGCAAAAAAATTATTTATAACGATTTATAAGGAACTGACAACAGTTTTTGACATTCGATATTCCACAAGTTTTACAGCAGATCAAAATTAGCCTTACACCGGTCAAAAGATGAACAGATACATGATATAGAAGTCACATTACAATTAACAGACCAGAAATCTGCTTAGATGACTATACATAACTTATTCTGTAAAAAAATTTTTAACAAAAACATAATCACCCACAAAATATATATACTCGTGACATTTTATACTACTATTTCTTTTAAGCAATATGTCCATTGCTGTCTCTATATATATTTATAAATATATATTGTTTTCTTGTATGATAATCAAAAACAACTGTTGTTATTCAAATATATATATATATAATAAATTAAAAATATTTCAAAAACAAGAACACTTTTAATGAATATATTTATTCAGAATATATCTTATTCTGAGAATAAATATATTCATTAAAAGTATTCTTGTTTTTGAAATATTTTAAATTTATTAACTATATTACAAGAAAACATATCACCATATTTTATATATATATATATATTTATAATTATTTATAAAAATGGCAGGAACTGTGTTATATATGTATATCATCCATAAAAGAACATTTAGCTGACATGCATACTATATATCGAGATAATAGACCTACATTTTATATTTCAAATGCAGGACATAGCTGATAACTCATTTATTATTTCTAACTTAGAGAATTTCTAAATTATATTCTATTTTTATTTCTAATTCAGAGAATTTCTAAATTATTTTCTAATTAAGTTTTATATTTCTAACTTGCTAAAAACCGGATACTCTCTCTCTTTATGTATTTCTCTCTCTCTCTCTCTCTCTCTCTCTCACTATATATATATATATATATATATATATATATATATATATGTGTGTGTGTGTATATATATATATATATATATATATATATATATATATATGATGAATAGTTATTATCTGGAGTACATCCGTTCATTTTGCAGTGAGTAGAATCCCAGTTTCGACGTCTCGATAGAATCTCAACTAGCAATTTCGCTCTTCAACGGTTGTTGGGTTCACCTTGTTCTTTACTTTAACCAATGCCCGCACTTGGCTGTTAAGACATTCGGCATCGAGCCTCCCAGTAACGACCGATTCTGGACAGCTGGTTGTCCAGCTCAGGTCAGGTTGAAATGTGGTCCCCATTCTTGACACCATGGCATCAGAATGGCACCATGAATGCTAGATGAGATTCTAGCGAAACATCGGTACTGCAATTTTATGCACTGCAGAATGAACGGATGTACTCCAGATAATAACTATTCATCATATTTTCCATCGGTGAAGGAATACGTATCAGCATATATATATATATATATATATATATATATATATATATATATATATATTTATTTATTTATTTAGCATACACAAATGTATACAAAACCACAATAACAGACAAACTATGGCATAGTATACAAAAAAAAAACACTAAAATTAACACTATGGGGAAGGAAAACAAATACATCACAATACCATACATAAACAGAACATCATATAAATTAGCCTACAAATTTCAAAAAACATAATACAAAACTAATAACAAACTGCAATACAAAATACAACTCTACACCAACAACAATGATAAACAACAAGCACCAGGAGTATACGAATTAAACTGTACAAACTGTGACAAATTCTACATTTTGCAAACTTGTTGCAAAGTTGTAAACAATGTTTTAAAAACGGTATATTTGTTGAGAAGAGTTAAGGGAATTGTTAGTCTTTTATGTGTATGAATTTAAAAGTGCAATGTGAATGAATTAAGCAGATAGTAAAGATATTAGGGATTTAAGTTATTTATGTGTAAAAGTGCAGTGAAGTAGTTAACACTACGGTAAGGATCCCAGAAACTCAACAATAAGTATAATTTTTCTTACATTCGATTTACTCAACAGAGATTTATAAATTAGTAAATTCAGAACCAATTATATTCATTGTATTTATAAAAATTAATTTAGTGTTTTTTCACTACTTTCTAATAGAAGATCCCATAATAAGGACCTGAGAGAAAGAGCAATTTAACACTGTGATTATTAAACTTTATTGTATGAGAAAATCTAAAGCCTCAAGAGTCTACCTTTTTAGTAACTGTAGTATTAGTTAGGCAATCAATCTTTGTCACTATAATCTGCTATAATTTATAATTGGATGTCAGATAAATAAATGTAAGTGATGCTAAATATTTATGATTGTTAATTATATAGAAACCTGAAGGTGTGACTATAGAAAGTTAAGGTAACTATAACATAATCTAAAGATAAAAAACATTTTAAATGAAGTTAGGTTATTATATATATATTAAATATGGTGATATGTTTCCATGTAATATAATAAATTAAAAATTTTTCAAAAACCAGAATACCTTTAATACATATATTATTCAAAGCTTTTCGCTGATAAAACAGTACCAGCATCTTCAGGAAAAATAATTATGTAACAAAATATTTTTACCTTAAACATATTTGGGTAAAAATATTTTGTTACATAATTGTTTTTCCTGAAGATGCTGGTACTGTTTTATCAGCGAAAAGCTTTGAATAATATATGTATTAAAAGTATTCTTGTTTTTGAAATATTTTAAATTTATTAATTATATATATATATATATATATATTATATTATACTAAATATGGTGATATGTTTTCTTGTAATATAGTTAATAAATTAAAAATATTTCAAAAAATATATTATTTCAGAATAAATATATTCATTAAAAGTGTTCTTGTTTTTGAAATATTTTTAATTTATTAATTATATATATATATATATATATATATATATATATATATATATATATATATATATATATATATATATCAGACAAAAATTGACTTAAAAGATTGCTGGTAAAAAAAAAAAATATTCACAAAAATATGATACCTTTAATTTAGATATTGCCTTATTCCAAATAGTTTTGTGTTACATTTTTATCCTGTTTAGTAAATATTGTAAAATTTGTGGATGACTTTTGGGCCCACTCATCCAAAATTAACTAAAATTTCTTAGTAAGAGGTGTAAGTTCTAAAAATTCTGTTAGCATGCTCTAAGAATAAGTTTAACCTTACACATAGATTATAATCAGGTTCACCTGGTTTGGATAATACGCTGTTGCCTACAATATAATAAAATTGAAGAAGACATTCAAGTCTGTTAAAGCTGAAATAAAAAATAAAAAAATAGATTCGGTTGATCAATGGAACCCTATGATTGGTTTTTTTATCATGCTCATTTTCAAAATGATAGAAAAGTTTTCATTTCTAGGAAGCCAATAGCTTTTCTTTGCCAAGCTCTAGATCATTCGAGATGAAAATAATTTACACTTTTGTTATCACTTGGCAAATAACACTACTTACTGATATTTTTCAGCAGACGCGTTTCACATTAGGTCAGTGCATTGTTCAAAGCTGTGAGTCAGAGACAAGACTGTTCCTCAAATGTGTTGTATTGGTATAAGTCTGTGCTGTATTGGTGTTCTGTAGTGTGTTATTATTCATAGAGTATAGAGTAGTTGTTGAAAAATAGTATTTGATTATCTCGTAGTTTTCTGTTGTGTTTAGTGTGTTGCTTTTTTTGATGTAGTGAAGGACTTTTAAATTAGTGTCTATAGTGGTGTAAAGTTTCTCCCTGCTTGACCTACGTAAAAGCTGGAGCAGTTGTATGTGATCTTGTATAATCATGCCCTGTTGTTTGTTCTGGTGTTTTTGTAATGTGTAGGTATTTTTTTTGGTTGTATTGGATGTTTTAAATAATACTACTTTAAAACAACTACTCTATGAACACACCTGAGCAAAAGTCTTATCTGTGACTCACAGCATTGAACAATGCACAGACATAGTGTGAAAATTTATCTGCTGAAAAATATCAGTAAGTAGGAGTCTTTTGCCAAGTGATACCAAAGTGTAATTTATAAGAAAAACCTCAAGATGTACAACACAAAAATTGCAAGTGAGAATAATTATACTGCCTAAGTATTAATTATTTTGGACAAAAAAGTATTAAGCCGATTATCAGCAAAATATGAGTTCGGAAGGAATCATGTGGGTATCATGTTTTTTGGTCCAGCCAATACATGTTCAATAATGAACTTATGAGTAAAACCTGGGTCGTTATTTTCCTCAATTTCAATCCACTCACTTTGACCCTCAATGTTTTGTTTATCAATATTCCTTGTAGGCTTAAGGGATTCAAGTAAACTGGGACTACTTGTATCAACTGGGATTAAGGGTGTTTCTAGTTGATACTGGAATAGTGAAATTATTGATAATGCCTCCAGTAAGAACATCAACTGTGCTTGGTCTATAGTGAAATATAACTGAAACAGGTTCAGGCCTGCCAGGTTTGCCTATTCATCAGAGGAGGGTTTAACACTACTTTTGATCTGGTTTATAATCTTGGTTATTAACTATATCATTATCCCAGACCAGGTAGATATTTTCAGTCTCCATCACAGCTTGATTTATAATCACTTTTAATGTAGATTTCAGAAATATTTTAAACATCTTTATCGCTAACATCTTCATCTGCCTATATTCCACTAACATCTTCATTGTCAGCATAGTATACACAATATTCTTTGTGGTTAGCTATAAGAGTATTTTCACTTACCAGAGATGACACCATTTATCACCCATTGTTTTAAAAACTTAAATAAAATTATTAATATTGCATTAAAACATACACATCTCAACACACAAAACAGGGCATAACAAGGCTTTCTCAAGAACTTTTGTCCTACAGTTTGTTTATGTTGTTTATAGTTTAGATAGGAAGGGATATTTACTATCTTTAAATTGTAAAATGACTAAGCAGTGACAGATATATTATGACATTTGGTTTAGGTTGAAGGCAAGTAAATAAAACATTTTTAAAAGAGCTTAGTAAAGCTTGTCAGCAGTCTAAGAGCTAGGATTTAAGAACTTTTAAGAGCCGTTTAAAAGCGGTTTATCAGCAGTTTTTGATATAGTGTTAATAAAAGAGTCAACTAGAAATATTCCACTTAACTTGCCTTCTTTGCACAGGCATCCAACTTCAAGAGTAGCCGATAGCCCGATAATTATCCACGGTATATTATCCTTGCCAGCCCCCAATGCTCCTTGTTTATGAGAATATCTTTCCATGTTTCCACTTCGGCTCTCAGAAAGTCCCTCATTGGTATGGGGTACGTGCAGTCAAACAAAATGTGCTTTACACTTTCATCTTCACCCTCACAAAGTGCACAGATTGGAGAATTCGAAAGACCAAATCTAAATAAATATTCCTCCATCACTAGATGGCCGGATCGTGCTCGAGCTGGAAAAGCTGCAATCGGCCGTGAAATTTCCCAGAATTTGTCCTCACTCAACGGTTCAGGCTGAAATTGAAAAAGATGACGACCTGAGGCCTCTTCTTTCCAAGATTCAGTCCAACATTTATGAAAGTATTTATTTGCCAAGTTTTTACAATACGTGAGTGGATACTTGGCTTTAAATGTTGGGTGCATATGGGATGCCGCTTTAGCTGTTTCATCGGCCCTCTCATTGCCTGATATTCCACAATGCAAGGGTGCCCATTGAAGAGTTATGTCCTTCCCCATGTTCTTTAGGTTGTTGGCAAATTTTCTAATTTCAACAATGCGAAAGGAGTTATCCTCTGTGGTTGAATTTAGGAGTGCCTGGAGGGTAGATCTGGAGTCAGTGAATATACATATTTTCTCCTCCTTTGTTTCGAACAACTTGCCAACGCAGCATTTAGCGCCAGAAGCTCTGTGTCCATACTAGAGTGCGAGTTTGCAGGGACGTAAAAGCAGATATCAGTAGATTCGTTGAAAAAATCTGCTCCAGATGTTCTCTTTTGTTGGTCAAGTGAGCCATCAGTGTAAATTCTAACATGATCATTGTAGCTGGTATGTATCATTTCCAACATTTCAGTTTTCAAACCTACTGGGTGGTCCTGCTTGCTCCTTCTGCTTGGCAGGTTCAAACTAGTTTTTATTCCTGACCAGGTAGTGGGTGACTCGCAATAAAAAGCAGGTATATGCTCGGGGACAGAATTTAGCAACAGGGCAGACAAATAATTTGTTTTGTAACTGAAGGATTGTTTAACTTGGTTAATACCATTCCTTGCATTGTGAAGCGGATGAGCAGGTTGGAGAGTCTTTATAGCCAGAAACTTCGACCAGATCCGTTTGTCAATATAGAGCATGATGGGTATCACACCTAATTCCACCTCCATTGTAGCAATTGGGGTGGTTTTAGTACATCCTAGGCTAAAACGAAGGGCTGCCGATTAGATTGCTCTGATCTTGCTTAAATCTGTCTTTGCGGCTGAACCCCTGACTTCACAGGCATAGGAGGCTCTAGATCTGACAAAAGTTAGATAAAACGTTCTTAGGGTGGATGTGTCTGCCCCCATTCCTTGTTAGCAACCGCCTTAAGTGTAGTTAATTTCGAGCTATTCCACAACTTAAATTAGGAATTTGGAAAGCAAATTATTTTTTATGATATAAATACAGTGCAACTGTTTAAATTTAAACTCAGTTATTGCTCTTATTGAATATACAAAATGAGAACTTTTGGAAAAAAATAAGAAAATAGGAAAATCAAAAAATTGTGTAATTACAATAATTTCAACTTACCTTTCAATTTTAACCAA
This sequence comes from Prosapia bicincta, assembly GCA_036971475.1. Taxonomy (NCBI): domain Eukaryota; kingdom Metazoa; phylum Arthropoda; class Insecta; order Hemiptera; family Cercopidae; genus Prosapia; species Prosapia bicincta. The sequence goes on along the minus strand of JBAIZL010000004.1, from coordinate 84,519,366 downwards.
ATAATCAATTTTTGAAAATTCCAGCTTTTTGATAGCATCTTCTTTTATTAATACATTCTTTCAATTGGCTGTTCAGGTTTCAATAAGTTTACTGCAACATCTTACCTTGGATTACACTTTACCACTACCCAAATTTTAAGGTATAACAAGAAAAGGTTATACATGGATACATCCAAATGATCGTAGAGGTCAGAAAATATCTCAGAATCTTGAGATGAGACGGTTATCAAACAGTTTTTTTTTCAGTGGAAATTGCTTGCCATGCAGTGTCCATTACCACAATCTCCTGTTGGAACCAGATTTTGTGAATTGAGAGAAATTGTTTCAATTTACATGCAAGAAAAAAATCAGGAAATCTCATAGGTCTGAGGCACTTTGCTGACCAAATGAAACTGTACCTCATTCTGTGATCTTGTTGGGACCTGAAATAGTGTTATGGACTTCTTTAGGGTTGCTGTCTGCCTGGTAAGGATATTTCTGCTTATTTACATGATCTGTACAATGAAAACGGCACTTATGTGATGTCCAAAGCTTGTCAAATAACTAATTTTATTAATTTATATTTGTCTTAATTTGTTGACAGAATTGTAATAAATCACAACTGGTCATCATTTCTAGTTCAGTTGTTGCACAATTTGAAACTTGTACAAGCGAAAATTAGAAATTAGCCAAACCCTCTTTTACGACACTGAAGCAACAGCTGCTTTTACATACACTGAATACTGTGGGTTCTGAGGTCTGCAACAAGTAAAACTTCAATGTCCAACTTAGCATAAACCCTTTTTGTAGTCCTGTTGCATTCTTTTTAAACCAGGTCCATTCTTTTCAAAGTTTTGTTTCCAAGTTTTTATAACATGTATTTTGAAGAAAGTCAAACATGATGCTTCAACTTTTAATGAAATTTTAAAGACACTCTTTATTACACAGTAATAAATCAAGAGATCTATAATTTTAAATTACAGATATACTGGTTATTACACTTACACAAATTTGATTTGCTTAAAATGTAACTACTTCAAGATTATATTAATTTTAAGTAAATGCTGAGAAATTTCAGTAAGCTAGTGGTTTTTAGTCAATTAGATCAATTTTTAAAATATTGAAAACATTTATTCAATATTTAGCTATTAATACTGTAAACACTTATAGACTATATATTTTAAAATACCTAAATTCCTCCCCACAAAGCCAATTGTACCCGACAGTTCTTGGGTGATTTTGGATGGGCGCTATTTGATCATCCTTCATACAGTCCAGATCTAGCACCAAGCTACTACCACTTCAGCAATGAGGACTTGACTTGCAACGTACTGATTTGATAGTGACACCAAACTTCATGCCGGCATTAACCAGTGATAAATTTATCTTACGTGGCAGATTTCTTCAGAGTTAAAATTGAATAAATTGTGTCATGCTATGATGACACATCCCTCAATTTGAATATGGATTAGTTAGAAAAATATCTCAAAGTGTAGCTTTAAAGTTTATCTAATAAAAGCTTGTTTTTACTTTCATTTTTTTCAAAATTTATGTCACTTTCTGGTTTACCCACCTAAACATACAAAACTCTATTACATTAAACTTTATGTTTTAGAAAGTTACTTGAAAAAAATTCATTGCAAATAATTAAAATCACATACTTCACATTTTTGTAATATTGGGTGTATTAAAAAATCATAAAATAAAATTACAGACAAATTTCTTTATAAAAAATTTCTCATTTTTTTGTGAGATTGGGTGAATTAAAAATTTAACAAAATAAAACTGATTAGTGTAAATATTATGTTCAGATATAAAAGTCATTAGTTTACTTACTAGTGAATTAACTATTACAAGATTGAATTTTATGAAAATTAGAATTAAATCTGTTTTATAAATCATTAAAATCAAGTAAAATATTACTATGCAACATAGTTTTAAAACAAAGTACAATTTTACTTTGTTTAAGTAAATTTTTCTTTAGATGGAATCTGGTTCTAAACCTACAGTTCAAAATAGCAAAGTTTCTTCATGAAACTTTCATAGCTTGATTTCTCACTGTCATAAATCCAACCCTGTCATACCGTTTGTAAAGAGTCAAAAGCCGCTAGATGGTTAGCTTCGTAAAAGGAACGATCGTTTTGAAACACATCAGCAAGTAAGCAATTACGTATTCATTTAGTTAAGTAGTTTAAATTTAAATTTAGTCAAAATAGCAAGCTACTAAAATTTTAGTTACAGAACATAAAATGCTTTCAAATCACAGTAAGCATCATTTTTATTTACTTATTGTCTGATACAAGTTTGATAACTGGTGCAGCCAAAATTGCGACAATGAAATTTCAGTAGTTGGTCATTATCTCTATTTCATAAATTGTATGTATTTTATAGTACTACCACTAAACACTTTTAAATGTTTAGTGATAACTAGTAGCTCACGTGAAGATGGAATCAACAAATATTTTATAGTATAATTTTTTTATGTCTTAAATTGTATTTCAGGTTTACTGTATAGGCTTACTTAAAATTTAATTTAAAAAGATATACTGTATAAAAACTTTACTGCATCTATCCATTGCTGTTGCTTTAATTAGTACACAATTTACTGCTAATATATGTATACATTGGAGTTAATATAATTTTAATTAGGCAAGAGTGGAACTTTTATAATAACTAACCTATAAACATAATTTGGAACCACTGTTCTGTAATCATTAAAGTTTGATCTCAAATAATTAATGTCACTAGTTATGGTTTTAAAATTTGAATAATTTCAATTTTTCAATCGCAAATGGGTTTTAAGTTAACTTTCCAAGATAAGTATGTATTCCAAACAACAGCTACTGCTTGGACTAGTAATACCCTGTAGAGTAGAGGAACAAAGTAGAAGTTAACGAGCTGTACAAAAGGCCAAACCTAAAACATTATTTCCAGTTAAATAATATATCAATATATACAAATAATTATATCAATACATGTAATAATAAAAGGCTAAACCATTTATAAGTAGAAGTTTTATAGGCTGTTGAAAAGAAAATATTTTAAAATTATTTATCCCATTTTAATTAAAATTAATAAATTATAATGTGAATGAATATGTTTATATTGTAAGAAACTGTTCAACCATTAATGTTGCATTCTCTAAAACATATATTTATATTGGCTAATGACAGATCAGACAACTTTACTTTTTTAAACACTCAACAATTCCAATTTTTTTCCAAAATTCCTTTTCAAGAGCTCAGTTATTATTAAACAATTATACAACATAACTTACATAGTTTTATTGTGATAGAAAAAAATTTGACTTGTAAATGGATATTTATTAAGAGTTTTATAATTTGATTTTTATTATGTTTTATATAATGTTATATATTTTATTAATCGTAAGTTATGTTGCATATTTAATTGTTTAATTAAAACTGAGCTCTTAAAAAATAATCTTGGAAAAAAATTCGAAACGTTGAGTGTTTAAAAAAGCAAAATTGTCTGTGATCTGTCACTAGCCTATATAAAAAAAATTATAAGTTCTGGTCAAATAATTTCTTGATAACCAACCATGTCAGTACTATAAATAAATTGACCCTTTTATCTTGATTTTCAATTTTCAATTAAAAAATTAGCTTTAGCTTTGTTTAAAGTTCTTTTTTATTAATACTTTAATACAATATTAAAGTATTTCAACATTTTTTTACAATATTTTATTTAATACTCCATAAGTAATTACTAGCTTTATAATTTTAAAGTTTAAAGCTATAAAATATAATTACTAAAAAACTTCAAAAATCTATGTTACCTTATAATTTGTAAGCAATACATCCACATATTTTGTTTCTAAACTGTCTTTTATCTCCTCAAATGTTTGACCTCGAATTGCACTAAAAGTGGCTAAAACTATTCCACAGAATATTGGAGCAAATAGAAGTTGGTCGAAGGCTATTTTTTTAAATACAAGTTTTATACCTCCTGAACCCAAAACATAGTCTAAAAATTTATACCAAGTTCCAACTGTAGGGCCCTGAAAATACCAAATTTATTTATTGGTTTAAACAACTATATTGCATGGAAATTTTATCTAATTATTATTCTTCAGCAGGTTGTTATATATTTTGAATTAAATATGTCCCCTAGTTTCTAATAATGAGTCTGGCAAAAATTATAGTAAATAGTTTAACAATTTTTTATGACAAGTTGTAATTGTTTGTAGTTCTATATATATATATATATATATATATATATATATATATATATATATATATATATATATATATATATATATATATATATATCATAAATAAATAAAACCTCTATACCACAAATGACTTTTTTCTTTTATTTAAAATCTTATGTACATTTCGATTGCATAGCAATCATCCTCAGAGGTAATTTCCAATAAAATTTTATAGCCTTTAAATTCACTTACTTTCTATACTACATTCTATAAATAATACTACAGGGGTTGCTATTTATATATTTTCCTTAACAAAATGAATATTCATGAATGAAATTGGTTTTAGTTTGTTACAAAATATTCTCCAAGAAGATCAATAGACTTTTACATATATTCAAACCAATTTTCTAAGCACATTCTCTATTCTGATTGAGGTAGATCTAAAACTGCTTCTTCAGGTATCAAAAACCATGGCCAATGTTTTTTTTTTTTAATTTTGGGAACAAAAAAAACTCATCAGGGGCCAAATCAGATTAGACCCCCAACTCATGTATGCCCCAAACATTAATTCAATGTTTTTGGCTGTCAAAAATTCTATACTTCGAGTCGATGTGGGAGAGCTCACAATTCATGATGAAGAATTATTAGTATCTTCTTTGACTTTTTCCGAACTTTTCTGAAAAAAACATACAGTCATTTACCTTTCACAGTTGACCTTCCTATGTATCTCTATCGTCACTGTCACCTTGTAAACAGTAGTACCAAAAAAAAACAGGCAACAATTTTATTCAATAGACTTTTCTTGAAATAGCCATACAGTCAATTGCTGCTTTATTTCGATCTAATACACATAGACTCATGATTAGTCATTTGCAGATGAAATATACCCTGAGTTTTGAGCTTTATGAATATACCCTGCAGTTTTGATGTACCCTGAGTGAATTTGTTCAACATTTCCTTACACCAATCGATATGCAAGGGTTTTGAGTATTTATTTGATTTGTTGGATCCAACACGAATAAACCTATTATATAGCCAAATTATCATGCAATATCTTATTGGTAATTATCATTTTAATAATCAAAGATATGTGTTTTTATTTCAAGATATATAACACAGGGATCTTGTTTTATGAGCTCTCATACAGTATAGATGTTTTCAGATAGAACAAAACATTTTGGATTGTCCTGGAATGTACATCTGCCATAACTAAATTTGTTATACCAATTTTTAATACAGACCTGTAGGATGACACTTCATTGTCATATAAAGAGCTAAATTAAATTATGCACATGTTGTCATTTCAACTGACAAAAAGTTATTAAAAATATTTTCACAAAACTGTTAACAACTTAATTCCATTTTTTACCCAAGAAGAATTATTAAAGTTATTACAGACAACACTAATAGCATTCAAATGACAAAATTTTAAAACAAAGTTATGTCCAACAAACTTATAAAAAGCTTTGAATGAAAATCAGATAACACCTAGCAACAATCACTGTTGCCAAAACCGTAAATATAAATAGCAACCCTGATACTATTAATATTATTACTATTTACCCTCACCAACTATTTAGCATTCACCCATTTCCATGTAATTCAGCAATCATCAACTACATAGAGCATCTGGTCAGTGAAGATGTTACACAAGGAGACGCTTCTTAGAAGTGTCTTATTTCACTGCAAAATGGATATCTCTTTGTAGAGACAAAAGCAATAATAGATGACTTCTAGGCTCTATTCTGGTATAATAACGTTAATACTATACCATATTTTAGTCTACTCAATCAATACATACTCAAACATGTCTTTTATTATTATTATGTATATTAGAGTCTTAATAATACTTATTCTGGTTTATGTTAGTAATATAGGTTTAAGTCATTTATTACAAATAACCTTTTGCCTTTTAAACTGCAATTCGAAAAGCAGCTTACTTCTTCTTCTCAAGTTATCCAAGAATAAACTATGTGTCTTTCTAGGGGAGAATTAGGGCTACATTTGCATTTTATAGTAATCATATTACAACTTTCATGTTATTAAAGGTGAATACAATTTTATGATTTATCAATATATAGGTGGTAAAAGGTGAAACGCATATACATATTTCAGAAAGGAGAAATGATTAATCTATCTATATAGATAAATGACCATATCTATATAGATTCAGTAAATAAGTGCGTCTTTAACTATAAACCATTTACAGTATCAACTTTTCATGTCAACCAATCAAGACAGTTTTTATTAGTAGTCACTGTCGCTGTAGCCTGCTGATGCATGTCAACACCATGACAGAAATTTCCATATGTTAATATGAGGGGGGCCCAAAAATAACCTGAAATGTGTAGCCGTGAGCTCGCTAGTCACATTAGCGACTTCCACATTGGCTGGCAGGAAGTAGATATGACGTTGATTAGTTAGTTTACAAGCAGGGATCGCCGTGAGAAGCTGCGTTTGATTTTGCAAGCTTTTATTTGAAAAAATTAATAGTTAATTTGTTGGTTTTTCAGATGAGTTTTTTAAAAAAAAGTCTGTGGTTTTTTTAAAATCAGCTTACAAAGAAGATGTTATGAGCAAAACACAAGTCTATGAGTAGTTTTCATGTTTTAAAAATGGCAAATGGAAATGTCAATTACAGACTTACCATGACCTGGACGTCCAACTTCAAAAACCAAGGAAAATGTTGCGAAAGATCATTAGTTGATTATGCTCGACTGGCGAACTAAAACTGATGTGCTTGTTGACTCAACAAACATTTATTGGGGTTTGTGTAAAATGTATTCTCACTGAAGAATTACAAAAGCATAGGGTAGTGGTAAACATCTTTCATCGGGCCCTCACTAACAAGCAGTCAAGCCAGTGGAAGTTGCCATCATCTCCACGACCTTAAAAAGTAAGGGAAGTGAGATCAAACATGAAAACACTGCTGAACTGTTTCTTTGACGTTAACAGGATTGTTTATTGAGTTTCTGCTTCAAGGTCAAAGTGTAAATCTAGAACTGTATTTGGGTGTTCTGAGATGATTGGATGATATAGTGCTGTGCAAGCGCCCTAATTTGTGGAGAAGTAGGAAGCGGAAACTTCACCACAACAAAGTGCCTGCCTACACTATACCATAACAGTATGGCGATCAAGCCAAAAATAGTATGACCTTGGCTCTTCACATTACTTATTCACCAGATCTTACTCCATACGACTTCTGTTTTGCCGAATGACACCAGAGTCCAGAAACAAAATTTTGCTACCATACAAATAAAAAAAAAATACAAAAGCGTTGAAAGGCATTAAGTTAGAAGAATTCCTGAACTGATTCCAGAAGCGTAAAAAACTACTAGATATATCCAGCAGGTCTAATGGAGAGTACTTTGAAGAATATAAAACAAAGAGTCCAAAATTAAATATTGAAGACATAACAAACGAATTTTGAGTCCTCTCTCATAAGTACTGAAAATCAAATTATAGTCTTACTTCTAAGTAAAGACGTCCAGCTTCAGGTTACTCAGGTTCATTGAATATCCCTTGCAGAATATTAATCGAATTATAGTCTATACCATTAATAGGAGTTTATTGCTTAAGATACATTATGGCAATAGCTTTCTTTCTTAACGAAATCCATGAATAAAATTTCATATTTAAAATATTTTTCTTATAACAATTTATTTTTAAACTTTTCTTTTATTCTTACTTTTCAAAATCATTAATTTAGACCTTTTACTTATCATATCTCAATTTAAATAAAAACAAAACTAAGTAAATGGACAAACTATGTAACTGGTCAAGAAATGATAGGTTCTGAGTTTTAAAAAAATATTGTCCTATGTATTCACTAACAAACAATTTTCATGTTTAGCTATTACGATCATTGTATATCTCAGTTTCCTATTTTATTCTTACTTACGATAAAAAGTCCCACTGCTGCAAAAGATAGTGTTCGTTTCTGGTCAATACTTTTAATCTTTTTCTTTTCAATTACAGTTTGAGCTATAACATCTCCAGTACCGACCAGAAATCCTAAATCAATAAAAAAAGTATTATTTAAACACTGATAAATTAGGTATTACATATTTAATCAACCACATCTACAACTATGTAATTTTTTACATATTCAAAAAAAAAATTTTTACTTACATTAAATAACAAAGAACATATAACTGATTAACCTTGTAGTAAAGAATGACAAAGATGAATGGAAAAATTGTTGTGTATATTCATTTTCTTCAATCTGTGCATAGAAAAAGTAATAATGAACAGGCTTATCTGGTAATTAAAAGTTGATAAATTTATTGACGGAGTCTAAGTTTTAATTCTAAAAGCAATGAACAATGAATAGTTATGAATAGCATGATACAGTTTTTTACTTTATAAACAAGATCTATAGGTATTTGAAACATGATATAGGTAATGTCTGTTAACAGTGTACAATATATGGAGCTACATTAAATGGTTTTCAGATCCACAATCATTACTTAACACTGTTAAATGAGAAATCAAAACCTTAGTGGATGCTGAAATAATTCTATCCATAAACCTCTTTCTAAGCATTAACATTTGGACTAATGGAAAAAAAAATATTTAAAATTAAAATACCAGAAGCTATATATTATTCTTGCTTACAGTAGCATTTGTTTTTATAATTATTGAGGGCGACCGTTTTGGGAGATGTGTCCCACTCAGACCGTAAAAGTAGAAGTTAAATATAAAAAGAAAATTTTGTTATTTTGAGGCGCATGCTGGATAGTTGATGATTGGCTCGCCAAATTCATATTAATATGAGTTACAGTCTGAGCGGAAAATGAGACACATCACCCGAAACGGCCGTCCTCAACAATTATAAAAGTAAGTGCTATTATAGGCAACTATAAAATATTTACAATTGTTTTTAGATAAAAACTAATACCTCACATGAGGATGGAATCAATTAATATATCAGAAAATATTACTTAAACATTTAGGTAGACCATTGACTACCTCACCGCTACTAAATGGTTATATATAATTTTTTTCCTTATACACTTATATAAATGTAAATTATTGTAAATGGAAAGGATATCATCAATATGACTTTTTCCCAAGTATCCAGATAATGAGATCTATGGCTTCAATGATGTCTAAAGAGTGGTGACCAAAAGGCTACTCCCAAGAATAGAACAGTTTTGATGTTACTGCAAGCCACAGGACAACAATTTAATTTCAAAGGTGAATAGATTATCACAAATGCCTATAGTATTATGTGCTTTCATAGAGAGTCACAAAATAAGTCTTCATCAAGTTCAGACCTACTCTCATTTTTTGATAAAAGAACTCTCCAGCTCCACCTCATCAAGATTGCTGTTGCTCTCTTTATAGATGTTTGACTCACTCCAGTCACTTCCATAATAGCTATCTTCAATTGCATAAGCTGTGTATAAATCAGGGACAATTAACCCTAACTACACACAAATAAAAAAACAATTCATTGTAGACCCTAACATAGTCGAATGAATCCAAATTAAAAACTACTAATGCACTGCTAAACACAAGGAAATGAACTATCTCAGACACGCATCTTGTATACTGAGTGATCATTGACAAAGGCAGCCGATAGGCTTATTTCTGCTAAAGCAATAGTTAGGCATAGCCTGTAGGTGCTAGACTAGCTCTGTAGTAAATGTGTTAAAAATAATACCAATGTCTATATTAAAATATTCTAAAAAATACAGTTCAGAGTTTATTAATGTCCTTAACCCTGCAGCCGGAGCACCAAGTCTTACAGACCTAGAGCAAAATATTTTTTACCAAGGTTGATAGGAATGCGCCAGAAACCTAACGCTTCGTCTAGCTGTCTATTTTTGAATCCCAGTCAAAGTCAAAATACCATCGATTTTACTTCAGTGCTTATTTACTATTCAGGTCTGACAGACTTGACACCCTGGCTTGTGTTACTGTGATTCGGGCCTGACAGAATTGAAGCCGCGGCTTCAGTTACTGAATTTTGGGATTTTAAATAAATGAAAAATGTTTATTCTTAGTATTTATGAATGATTTTTTTGATTAAAGTGTTAATATTATCGGTTATATCGAATAGGTTTTTATTTCAATAGCTAGTGTTCTTCAAAAAGCCTAAATTTGCCCACTTCTAAATGAAAGTTTTTATTCTGAGTTTGATGACAGCCCAGATGAAGATAAGGAGGATCGTATTGAGTACTGGTGATGCCATGAAGTCAGAAATAATCACTTTCTATAATTACACTTGTTTATATTATCTTGGCAAAAAAACCACTATTCACTGATTTATTCAGGAAACACATTTTGCGCTAGGTCAGCGCTTTTTCAATGCTGTGAATTACTGACAAGAATATTGCTCAGGTGTGTTGTGTTTGTGTAAGTCTGTGGTGTGTTATTGTTCATAGAGTAGTTGTTAATTATGTGCTAAAATATAGTTAAAACACTTTTAAATGTTTATAAACTTGCCTATAGTAGCACTTACTTATATTTGTTGAGGACGGCCGTTTCGGGAGATGTGTCCCATTGTCAACTCAGACCGTAACTGATCTCAAGGGTTTACGTAGGTTAGGGTGTTAGGGTGGAGGTGGGATATTATGGTGGTGTGGGTGTATTTTAGGACTTATGATGTCAAAAAGTACGTATGAGTTGCATTGTAATTGGGTATTTAGTATGTGTGTAGGGTGTAGTTTGAAGTGTCTGTATATTTCGTATTGTTCAGTTGTGTAGCGTTAGTTATTTCTGTGTTGTTTATGAAGAATTTGTAGGTTAGATGTAATGCTTATGTACTCATGTTTTTTGGAGTTGAGATGATCGGCGAAGTTTGATTGGTAGTTATTGTTTGTTAGTGCTTTTATATGTTCTTGGTAACATATGTAGAAATAACAACACAGAAATAACCAACGCTACACAACCGAACAATACAAAATATACAGACACTTCAAACTCACCCTACACACATACTCAATACACAATTACATTACAACTCACACGCACTTTTTGACATCATAAGTCCTAAAACATACAAAATACACCCACACCACCATAATATCCCACCCCACCTTAACACCCTAATAACCTACGTAAACCTTGAGATCAGTTACGGTTTGAGTTGACAATGGGACACATCTCCCGAAACGTCCGTCCTCAACAAATATAAGTAAGTGCTACTATAGGCAAGTTTATAAACATTTAAAAGTGTTTAGTGATAACTAGTAGCTCACGTGAAGATGGAATCATTAAATATCAAATATAGTGTTTGATTAGGAATGTGCTTTGTCATTTAGAATATTTACACACATTATCATTTACATATATGACATGTATGTCATATATGTATTTGTTTTTAACTTGTATTTCAAGTTGACATCCTACAAGATGGTTTTTATTTATTGTAAAAAAGAATCAGAGAAATACAATAGGTCCAATATTGGTATACTTCTAATGTGAGAAAATAATACTTCTAGATTCATCCCAAGCAAAGAATGCGTACAAAGCTTGCCTTGCATTCATCAGCAGCGTAAACAAACCCTCTCCAACTCACACAGTATAGGGTAGGTGACAAGTCAAGGGGTGTACTCCAGTGAGCATGAACAAAATTATAAAGCATATGGAAAATAAATTTTATTAAAAATCCAACCTGGTTTCCCCACATTCATTACTTTTGACAGTTGGGTCAAATGTAACTGAGGAGAGATAAAAAAAGTGCATGTCTTAAACGATTACAAAAGTCACAAATTTTTTAATATAACAATTACTTTTATAAACTTTAGTAGAAAACTAACAAATAAATATGAAATATATTTAAAAAAGTTATTATACTTAGGAAACATTGAAACAAAGAACACTAAGATTTCTGTATTACTTACTATTTGTCTGTTTCCAAAAACGTTGAATTTTTCTTTTTTTTGTGAAAAACCAATAAGGTTATTGTTGCTGAGAATAACTTTTAAAACTGATTTCACCTGTGAATACTGAGATTAAAACAAAATGAGCCCTACCAGGAATTTCTAGAAAGGTATTAGTGTTAATACAAAACAAAAATTTCTCTTACTCTCCTCCACACCAAATTCAATAACAAATTTTTGAATTTTGTAGTCCATTACGTTCGGTGAAGCCTATTAATCACTTAAACAATAGTTTATGACTATCCGAACTTTAAATTTAGTAAAGATAGGCACATAGCGATCGAAAACGTTCTGTCTCAGTAACTTTTAACAAATTTACTAAATTTAAAGTTCGGATAGTCATAAACTATTGTTTAAGTGATCAATAACAAAGTTGTAAAAATATATGTGAGTGAGGAGGTTACTGAAGCTGACAGATAAGAGCACATTTCAATATGCTGTAAGGGGGGGGGTGTCTCATTAAGCTGCAAAGTGAAGTCAGGTCTATCATCTACGCCACTGTTATTAACTTAACACTTGTTCAACAACTTTGAATTTTTTATGTTAGAATAAGTTTTTGTGTAAAAGATGCTAGTAGAAAAATAAGAACTCCTTCAAAAATGATTTTCCTCGAATGTACAAAATAACAAGACACATTAAAGAGAATGATAGTGGATAAGGGTCCTTCTCTTTGAGCCTCATAACTTTGGAACTTTGTGCGAAGAAGTAAAATGTAGGCTATACAGAAAAAGTATCAAGCCTGAATTCTCCATGCAAACATGAAACCCCTTCCATCTTATAATATAACTGACTGCTTAGAGACAAGACTCATTAAATATGTACTAAGGGAAAAGAATCTCTACATGAATACAAATTCTATGTGTTTATTGATGGCCCACAAAGATATGGATAGCTGTACAGCACTTGTTAATTCTTGATAACGATCAAATCCCATAAGGATTTATCGACACCATACATAGAAAGACCTTTTGTATCTGCAGACTTTCAAGCAGAGTTGTGATCAAATCTCGTGAAACAGTATGTATAAAATAAAGGACTGAATATTTTTACTAACAAAATAAAGACGAACTATGGATTTCAGAAAATTTTCATCTATCTAAAAATGCAGGTGAATTGAAATTCTATCTATCCAAATTGAAATGCAGGTGAAAGTAATGGTAATATTTGACCTAATAGTAATCAGTTTAGATCTATAAAACATTTTATTTCAAGTTTTTAACTCCAACATCTTGATATGCAGATTTCCTATTAGACTTTAAAAAAGTGAGTTCTTGAAAATAGAATAATTGTCAACCTCCTACAACTTATATAACGTATGAAAGCATCATTGTTAACTACTATTACTAAAACAACCATTTTCTCTTGTAGTACCGTACATCATTTTTAATATCTTTACCAAAATTGTATACCATTTCAAACATAAAATAAATCATTTTTGTTAGTAAAATCGAGTTAATTAATTCAAATAACCACATTTACATATTTCAATGGTTTACAAAACCTAACCCCAAAATCAATTAAAGGTAAACAAGTATTAACTTCTTACCTGTTTGCACTGATTGCATTGAAAGTGGATAGTTATTCAATAAATTGGAATATGATTTTAGCATTCTTCTCCCAAAATAAAGCAAATTTATCCGTGTCATGATAATTAATCTTAGAAATCTATCGCATTAACAAATCATAAATTTTACTTCAAACGTTATATAACAATGAGAAATGTCATTTTTAGAGGTTAAAGCAAATAGCCCTATCACAAAACCATTGAAAATTAATATTTTCCTACATTTTCAGAAAAAAAATACAGAACTCTTAAAATTATTTAGCTCTGTTATTAAATATAGGAACCTTGGTAATGAAAACATGTCTAAAGAATCATAGAACCATCACTTTTTAAGCTTGCATATGTATTTTGTATTGGTTAAGGCGTGTTTATGTATTGAGTAGCTCAGTGTTTTACTTGTGATTATAATAGTTAATTATTTGGAAAGCTTCCGTTTATATTTTGAATTTGTTGACACTATGTAAATGATCCATATTTTTAAAGCTTATAAGATGGACTATGTTGTTTTGCATCTCTCATTATTTTTCTAAAAATGGTTGAAATGCAGTACTCCGGCACTATACGATATTTGGGGAAATTGTTCAAAACCATCAAATTGGACGATATCCACAAGAATTTTTTTAAAATTGAAGTAGGAAAGTTACTTTTTTTCAATTTAAAGTAGGGTACTAAATTCAGCGCGGATGTAGAAGTTGTGAATAGGCGCGGAGTGATACTTACGTCACAGTGCTGCGCATAAGGTTGTACGCATTGTCCGCGGTACGTTACTCAACCTTACGTGTGTAGATATTTGAGAAACAACTTCTACAGTTAGGATAGATTGGTTTTAAATTTATAAAATACTGTATACCTATATTAAAATATACCGAAAAAGTGTAAAGTCAGGTTAGGTTTGGTTTTAATTTTATACATTGAAATTCAGTTGTAAAATCACGAAGCATTTGCATAACTCTGCGCCTATTCACAACTTCGCGTAATTTTTATACATATATTTAAATATACTTATAAAGTCTCCAGTTAGGATAGATTTGGTTTTAAATTTATACAATACTGTATACCTATATTAAAATATACCTAAAAAGTGTCAAGTCAGGTTAGATTTGGTTTTAATTTTATACATTGAAATAGTTGTATCACGAAGCATTTGTATCACTCCGCGCCTAATCACAACTTCTACATCCGCGCTGAATTTTTTTCGCTACTTTAAATTGAAAAAAAGTAACTTTCCGAGGTCAATTTAAAAAAAATTCTTGTAGATATCGTCCTATTTAAAGATGTTAAACCATTTCCCAAAATATCGTATAGCGCCGGGCTTCTGCATTTTTACCCTAAAAATAAATCTAAATAGCCAACTTAACACTGTTTGCAGTTCATTAACATTTAATATCCTTCTAACAGTCGTTTTACATTATCATAGATTTTGCCTCTGATAATGTGATCTCAATTTTCAATCTGATTAGAATAGTGAAATAAGGTTGAGACATCGATATATCAGAAATGGAATATGGATATTTTTCATCGATATATCGGATACATCGATATTTCTAGGCGATATATTTTCACTTGAAATACAAAGAAATTAAAACTTCATATTGGCTATATCTTCACGTTAGGTACAAGGATAATTATAGACAATTGCTGCATTAAATTTGGAACATTCGAACTTCTATCACCTGCTACTATATTTAGTAAATTTGTTAAAACTTACTGAGACAGAACGTTTTCGATCGCTATTTGCCAATCTTTATCAGTGTTTTCTGCTTGGAGATGTTGAGTCAAGCGGTGATGGTTTTAAAAGTAGTTTTAACAAATTTAATAAATTTAAAGTTTGGATAGTCATAAACTATTGTTTAAATGACTAATAAGATTCACCGAACGTAATGGACTACAAAATTCAAGAATGCTACTAAATGTTGTCACATGTTGGGATACCTTAAATTTGGATGTTTATACGTCTAATGTAATGAAGAATAACGTTGTCTATCCTCTAAATTGCTGTAAATGATTTAGATATAAATATAATTATTTACATGTTTGATTTGCTTTTATTATTAAAAATTTATGATTTCGGGCGCAGCAACGTGCGCCGGTAACGCTAGTATATATCTATAAAATTAAATGTTTGTATGTTTGTATGTAGACGCCTAAGCCGCTGAACAGAAGGTAATGAAATTTGGAGGTTTTGTTTAACATATTCTCAGGATGGTTCCTGTGAAGTTTGGTGTAGATCCATTAATAATGCTCCACCCCAGAGGCGTAGGATTATTCATAAACCAATGTATATATGTATGTGTGTATGAATGTATCTTTTGGATGCCTAAATCGCTGAACAGAAGTAATGAAATTTGGAGACATTTTTTTAACATATTCCCAGGATGGTTATGTGACGTTTGGTTCAGATCCATCCACAGGGCTACGCCCCAAAGGCTTAGGATGGTCCAAAAACTGATGTATATATGTATCTTATGGACCCCTAAACCACTGAACAGAAGTTTATGAAATTTAAAGGTATTGTTTACCTTATTCCCAAGATGTTTTGTGTGGCGTTTGGTGTAGATCCATCCACAGGGCTCCACCCCAAAGGCTTAGGATAGTTTAAAAATTGATGTATGTATATATGTGTGTATGTAACGTCTTATGAAAGCCTAAGCCGCTAAACAGAAGTTAATGAAATTCGGATGGATTGTTTAACATATAGGCTACCCAGGATGGTTCGTGTGAGGTTTGGTGTAAATCCATTAAGAGGGATTCGTCTAAGAGGCTGAGGATAGTTCAGTGTACAGCCTTCCATAAGTCAAATGTTAAAATGTATAGCTATACTAGTTTTACTAAAATTAATTCTAAAAAATTATAAACATTATGTAAGAATAAAAACACATTGTTAATTTTTTTAACTCCTTAAAATTACTAAATTATATGTACAATTATTGATATCACACTTATTGATATTAAAAGTAAGATTGCAGATAATATTCTTGCGAAATTTAAATCTACCAAACCTGTGCAACGGAATCAATATAACCATTAAAAAACTGATACCTAACTTGTGCCGGGCAGAAATCAGAGATGGCAAGTTCAAAGAAGAGATGGTTTTAATTCCATGAATACCGATGATTTCAAACGACTACAAGTTCCTTCACGACTTGCATTCGCAACAACCATAATCAAACACAAGCACAATCATTGACCATTGGTGGATTAAATTTGCAACATTCGAGCTTCTATCATGGATATTTATATGTTGCGTTCTCACGTGTCGAGGCACCTAAAATTTGTATGTTTATACGCCTAATGAAATGTAGAAAAATATTGTCTATCCTCTACCATTTCAGTAAATGAAGTATTATTTAGATGTTTAATTTGCTTTTCTTATTGCAAAATATATGATTTAGGACGCAGCAACGTGCGTCGAGTAACGCTAGTAATTAATATTGATTGCATTTTCATATAAACATATATGAAATATATTAACCCTTTGCGAGCTATATATCTGTGCAATTATGACAGTTGGATATTTTTACTTCTATATCCTATATATCTATCTATTTGGTTCTTGTCCCAAGTTTGTTTTTTTTTTTGTTTAAATTGCTTCCAGAAAGATTGTCCCCCCAAGTATTTGTAGCAGTTCAATCACATTTTGAGCCTACATTAACGAAATAGGGGTGGACTTTGTGCAACACTATTTATCATTTTGAAGACTGTGTTTTAGGATAAATCAAGTAAATTTGTAGTGCGTTTACTGTCATTTCTCTATTATATTCTAGAATATCTACCATATATGACTTATAGGCAGTTGTTATACTATCTTGGTTAGCTCTCCAAGTAGTAGCCACTAGTCTCTTGAAAAAATGTTTTTTTTTCAACATATTGAGTAATGTGGGGTTTTCACATCATACATCAATCCAATGCAACTTTCAAGTATATCGAAATATCACTGCTAGGCAAGTTATGTTGAGCAATCCTTCGAGATTCTGGGGGAGAGTGAGAAAAGTTGGAACGTAGTTTCCAAAGTATTTACTGTTATGGCATTATGCTTTGCCCATTTTTCAAGTCTCAACAGGGCACAGTTCATACATTTCTGTAGAGCAATGATGCTACTGCTGCCGGCCCAAAGGAGATCATTGATCTACAATAGGGAGGATTCCATCTATTCCTGCTTTCCAATATTTGGTCTTTGAAAGTACCAATTCCAGTTCAGCAATTGTGATGTAATTTGTGCAAAGAGTTTGTGGCAATCTTCATCAAGACATTGGTTTCTTGAATGTGTTTAGTAAGGATTTTTTTAAGTCTTTTATTACACAGTGTGCAGCTGGTATTGTCAAAGTGTTTAGAAAGCGCATTTGCAATGTCTTTTGGATAACAGAGTTTTATTACTTAGATGAAAGGCTGGAGTTGGTTTTGGAGATATACCTGTCATTGTTAAGGAGGGAGATATACCTGTGGGCCTTAGCACCAACTTTCCTAAAGTCCAGCTTACTTATAAAGTTTCCAAAAGCAGTAAGCTTCGAGCTTTTTATTTATTGGTTTAGTTTTTGTTATCACTTTCTTATTAAGACAAGATCTTATGTTGAATTGTCTACTTTTCTACTTCATTGTGACTCTTAATATACATCAGAGTCGGATTCCAAAATGGTTTATACTGCTTGACGTATCTATTTTTGAGAGCATTCCAGGAGAGCAGAGTTGAAGTTGCAAACAGTTGTTTCTGGTGAGTTAGTTAGAGATGGGTACAAGAATTTATTTTGTAAGTGTTTTGGACCTAGATCAATTTGCTTTTTTGATGTATCATCTAGGAGCTCCTGAATTTCCATATACTGATTTGAAGGGGTTGATTTAATTACTAGCGCTCTGTGGGCACAGTCTCCAGCATTATCTAGCAGATTTATTTTTGTCTTGTTTGAGATATATAAGGGTGCACCAACATAAAGTCGGGTCTAGACGAACATTAAAAGATAAAAAGGTAGGCCTGCTTATCATTTCCAGCAGGTTGTCAATCATTTCTTTGAGGCTTCTTCCTACTGCTGTAAGTCTTGGGCAGCCCCTTATGGAGATGAACTATTAAAGTATCCTACAAGGATTGTGTTTGGTTTTATGACTTCTTCAATGGTTTCGTAGCCAAGTTGCCTGGTATGTTGTTGCAAACCAATTCTGAAATTCCTGAGTTTTGTAATCCATTACATTCGGTGAATCTTATTAATCACTTAAATAATAGTTTATGACTATCCGAACTTTAAATTTTGTAAATTTGTTCACAAATTTACAAATTTAAAGTTCGGATAGTCATAAACTATTGTTTAAGTGATTAATAATACTGAAATGTTGTAGGTTATTCCATATGTCGATTGCAAACGCAAACCTTATAACCTAACTCCATTTCATGCAACGTCTGAGGATTCACCGGGAGCGAGTTTTTACAGCCAATGAGGAGAACAGAGGCCACTTGTCTTAAATGTTTCAGTACAGTAGTACTGCAGCCTTCAATCTGGTAAAAATCTAAGGTCTCAGTTACAACCCCTGTTTCAGTGATGAAAAATAAATCCATGTTGAAGTGTACTACGTTTTGTTTAAATTGTAAGGAGTTTACATCATGAAGGCCTCTAGCATTCAAAAAAATAATGCAGGGATCAATTTTCAACCCTTGAGAAGAGCTATTTTTTAAAAATCTGTTCACCATCTTTAAGTCAGTTCGTTAACAGACAACTAATTGTACAGATCATTTAGATTACACGGGGGACATTGCAAGCAGACGATTTGCTTCACACCCTCACAATCTGATCTATGATAAAGGGAAATATAATTAATGCATTAATTCAGGCGCATATCCAAGGGGGCGAGGGGGCGATCGCCCCCCCCAAAATTCAACAACTTTGGGTTAAAAATCGACAATATATTATTAAATTAGGATTTTGAGCAATCACTAAGTCACATTTTCAAAAAGTATGCTTACTTCTTGAACGATTGCTTAAAAAAAAGCTGGAATCAGAATTGGAATCTTGGTATTCCCAATGGGATCGGGCGTCAACAACTGGTGCTTTGTCAGCTCTGGATTTAATAAAAAAATGTGATCAAGAAGTCTATCCTATTATTCATTTTTTACTACGAATCTTAATCACGTTACCGATTTCTAACGCAAGCGTAGAAAGAACTTTTTCTAGTTTAAGAAGATTGAAAACATGGCTAAGAGCAACCATGGAAGAGGACCGCTTGACAGGATTAGCATTGCTTAATATCAATCGAGAAAAAAATTTGATATAGATTTTGTCATTGATCATTGCAAGAAAACGCAAACATCGACTAGAGTTTATTATTTACTATTAATTTTAGTATGAATTTAATTTTTATTTGATTCTATTGTTAAATAAATAATACTTAATGAATTAAAATCATTAAATATTTTCAAATTTTAAGCATATTTGTTACATGTTTTTACATACACGCACACGCACGCATAATATATATATATATATATATATATATATATATATATATATAGATAGATTTTTTGGACTAGGAGACTGACAGACTTACCTTGGTAAGAGTCCACACTGTAGTCTTGAAATAGAGACACATAAAAGCACTTAAACAATGATATATTTCAACCACACAGTGGTCTTTGTCAATCGAAGAGAAAACACAAAAAGAAATATATCTTTAATCTGTGCATCTGTGACATCTGATTTCTACTCTACACAATCTGTGATTACAACTTGTATTTATTTCATTCTCTCATATTTCTTTTAGTGTTTTCTCTTCGATTGACAAAGACCACTGTGTGGTTGAAATATATCATTGTTTAAGTGCTTTTATGTGTCTCTATTTCAAGACTACAGTGTGGACTCTTACCAAGGTAAGTCTGTCAGTCTCCTAGTCCAAAAAATCTAAATAATCTTTACCAACCAAAACTAACCTAAAAATATATATATATATATATATATTGCATCAATCGCCCACCCCCTAAAGCAAGTCGCTGGATACACGCCTGTAATTGTAAATTGTTTCATAATTGAGATATAATTTTCTGAAAGAAATTAAGGATAGATGGAGTAAAGCAAAAAGAGACAAAATGATTTCTTGGTGTTGAAAGTATGGGGAAAATAGGTTAGGTGGACAATGTTATTCAACTCAAACAAACCTGCTCTTTAGAGGGTTTTAATGTCCTCACCTTGTTATATGTCACCAAACTACTCTTAGCAGGATAATAAAAAAAAACTGAAATTACTGTTATTTAAAAAAAAGTTTATTAAAGAAAGACAATGATTACTCAGATCATAAAATTTCTTATAAATGTAACAATAAATTCGCTAATAATACAAATATAACTTAATCATTAATGTCATAATGTAACGAGAAAATGAATCTAAGGCACATGACGACTAAGTACAGAACTTTGTTTAGACAAGTTAATTGTTCATAGAATCACAGAATGCATACAATTCTTAGACTAGATATAACACAGTTAAATATATTAATTATTTTATGAGGTTAAATAAAAATACTTAGAAATTATTGCCTAGGAGACGTAAAATTATAAAGTGATGTTTATACGATTTAATCCGAAGAAACACAATATAAATATGTTTTTGTGGAAATATTTGAACGTTTGAAGCAATATTAAAAACAGCAGCTAAACAATATACATAATCAAATATAATGTATGTACAATAATTTTTTTAACAAAAATATTACACAAAATTAAAATACATAGCTAAGTTGATTTGGAAAATAATTTTAAAAATATTTTTTTTTGACATTTCATATGTAAAATAAAATTGTATTTCTAAAAAACAAAATATAATCTATTATAATAAATAATAAATTTGATGTATATGGTAGAAAAGATGATTATGATATGTGCGTATTTGTAATGAATAAGAATAAATATTTAAATAATAAAACTATTCACAATAAATACATAACATATTACAATTAAATAACACTCTGATTAGAGATATTGCAGTGAAAGTTATTTCAAATTTTGGTAACACTGATTTTAGTCATTTTAATAAAATGTTTTATGTAGCAATTGGTTGACTTGTATAAGATATTTTCTTTGAAGATTTGGTTCTTTCAGATTTTCTGTGTGATGATTTTTTTTTTACAATCTGATCAGATTCTGGTCTTAGATCATATTCTTTTACGCAAGAGATCGTGTTTCGAGAAGATTCCATTTGTTCATTCCAATCAGATTCTGGTTCAGAACTAATGGATGAATCCAACTGACAGGGACTGACAACCAAGTTTTCCCTACCTGTAATATTAAACATTATTATTCAAGTTGTTATAAAAAACGTCCAAATACCAATTATGTGTTATAATAGATAAAAAATATTACACTAAATACAGATTTTCAGATTAAATAATAGTACTAGAAATTTCTTCCAAATATAAAAGCAATTAAATTTGAAAATAATGTAATAAGAAATTATTTTTGAAAATTAAACCAAAGAAATATTAATTTCTTAAAAATGTGCACTAAAAAAAATAAGAAGAATCTAACTATGAATATTAAATTATAAACAGACCTATAATAAAATATATTCAAATTAAACTCCGTATTAAACATGAATTGTAAAACTTGTTATTTTATTGTTCACCATAAGGTCTTTTTATACAGGGTGTTTTACAGTAAATGAATAATGCACCGGACTAAACAAATTAATCTGTTGAGGAATATTAGTGATTTTAGTTAACTATGTAAATCATAAATATGATAAACTGATTTCGCTCTATCTTAGTCTTCAGGTTAACTATTTTACTAGCATTTGTTGATTCCATCTTCGCGTGAGCTACTAGTAATCACTTACAACTTTTTAAAAAAATGTTTTAACTTGCCTATAGTAGCACTTACTTTTTTTGTTGTTGAGGACGGCCGTTTCGGGAGATGTGTCCCTTTGTCAACTCAGACCGTAACTGATCTCAAGGTTTACGTAGGTTAGGGTGGGGGTGGGATATTTTGGTGGTGTGGGTGTATTTTGTGTGTATTAGGAGTTATGATGTCAAAAAGTGCGTGTGAGTTGTAATGTAATTGTGTATTGAGTATGTGTGTAGGGTGTAGTTTGAAGTGCCTATATATTTCGTATTGTTCTAACATAACATCTAACTTACAAATTCTTCATAAACAACACAGAAATAACCAACGCTACACAACCGAACAATACGAAATATATAGGCACTTCAAACTACACCCTACACACATACTCAATACACAATTACATTACAACTCACACGCACTTTTTGACATCATAACTCCTAATACACACAAAATACACCCACACCACCAAAATATCCCACCCCCACCCTAACCTACGTAAACCTTGAGATCAGTTACGGTCTGAGTTGACAAAGGGACACATCTCCCGAAACGGCCGTCCTCAACAACAAAAAAAGTAAGTGCTACTATAGGCAAGTTAAAACATTTTTTTAAAAAGTTGTAAGTGTATTTTACTAGATTATAAACAACTACAGATTTATTTTAAAAGAGTTATAGTGAGATAAGCAACTATTTTCATGCACTCCATTATTCTCTCCCCATGAACCATGATTCCCTCTGAATTAAACAGATAACCATTTAACTGCATTTTACTAATATAATAGCCAATAATTTGTTAACTCTTTTATCAGCAATATAACTCATTTGTAATTCTTGTTCTGTAAACAAATTAGAATTAAATGTAATTCAATACTAGCCTACGGCAGAAAAGCTGTAAATTAAAAAGATAGCAACTATTTAAAACTGTCAATTTTTTCTGTTATCTAAATATTTATAAATTCTTATTACTTTTTTAAAAAAATACTTTCAGAGGGATTTGTATTTTTTCAATTACAAGTTTCTATACATGGTAATGTATTTGCTAATACAAATATTACAATACAATAATACTTAGAAAATGGGAGATATATTTCAAAATACAAAACATAAGAAAATGGGAATTTCTATTAATTTCTTTTCTACACTTCAAAATAGCCCTCACATCATCAAACATCTAGTGCCCATGTATGCACAGATGATAAGGAAGTCAGGAGCAATTTATATTTTTCAAAGTAAGTTGGTCAATTTGAACTCTAGCATCAAATTTTAGCTCAACCTTACTGATGTTTTTTACCAAATATGAAGTCTCTATATATTTTTAATTATAGTAAGGTGATATCTAGTTTTCTCTTTTCCAATACTCTAGTTTATAAAAAAAAAAAAACATGAATTCAACAAGCACAACATGAAGAGAAAGTATTAAATCTAACTCAAGATTAAATTAGATGCTTAATACTTATCCTTTAAATAAAATACTCGCCCCTTTACCTCATAATCTTTACTGTTACTTTCTTTCCCTAGTAAAGTTTTTTAATTTTATAAATTTAAACATAGAAATTTATGATTATTGATTTATAAATAACCAGTAATATGATTTACACCTGTAAAATATATTTTAAAAAAGAGTCTAATTCATCTTGTATGTCTCAAAACATACTTCAATGATATAAATTTGTATTTTCCCTAAGTTAGAAATATTTCATTATAAGTTGTTTTTGATTCCTATATACAGGATAATGAAGATTTGCCGTATAAATTTAAATAGTAACGTTATTTACTAATTTTTAGGTAGCTTTGACACATTGAAATTCAAGAAAGAGATGAATCTCAATAAAATTACATTTTACAAACAACAATGATGACTCAACCTTTTCCCCAAAAAAACTTTATAATGTTATTCTTGTTAAAAATTAGTTTTAATTAACAGTAGTTATGAAAAAGTATAAATTGTAGACTGTATATTGTTTCTTCTTTTATTCCTACATAAGTTAATTTTATTGTATTAATTAAATTTTATTTTTTCCATTTATTTCTTTTATTTTTCCTTAATTACTTAACATCAATTTGGAGTTCAAATAAAATTTATTAATAAAAAGTTTTTCCTATTAAAAAATGTCTACAATTTAGACATATGAGTTTAAAGAAATGTTTCATGCTAATACGGAGTTAAAGACGTACAAAATAAATTTAAGTCAAATCTTTGCCTTGTTCTGTGTGCTGGGAAGGCCATGGATCCAAGTCCTCTGTTTTTGGTTCCGATAAAATGTTAGCTTCATCATCAGTCACTTCAAATATTTCCGCTACTTTCATCTGTAAAAAACAAACAGATTAAATTTTAAAACTTTTACTATACACATACATTTACACATTCATGTACAAGTAAATTTGGTAATTGTTTTGATTCCTAAACCGGGCCTATATTTTCATGAAACATTCAGAAACATGTAAAAAGTTTATTTTCATGGAAATTATTATTTTTTTGCCTAGAAACATTATTTTTTCTTAAATTAAAGTTGGGTAAAATTTTCAGCGCTGATGTAGAAGTTGTGAATGGGCGCGGAGTGATACAAATGTTTTGTTACGTCACAGTGCTGCGCATAAGGTTGTACGCATCGGCCCCGGTACGTCACGCAACCTTACGTGTGTAGATTTTTGAGAAACAATGTTTTGGCTTAATTTTTATACATATATTTAAATATATTTATAAAGTCTCCAGTTAGGATAGATTTGGTTTTAAATTTATACATTACTGTATACCTATATTAAAATATACCTAAAAGGTGTCCAGTCAGGTTACATTTGGTTTTAATTTTATACATTAACTAAATGGTTACATTTATACAATTAGAACCAAATCTATCCTGACTGGATACTTTATATTTTATACTTTTATTTTGTTGAATTCATTAAAATTAACCCAAAACGTAATGCTACACATTATCCAAGTGTAACGGTTAGTACATTTGTGATGTCGTGTATCCGTCCGCGAGGCAGACAGCCTATTCACAACTGCTACATCCGCGCTGAAAATTTTACCCAACTTTAATTTAAGAAAAAATAATGTTTCTAGGCACACAAAAAAATAATTTCAATGAAAATAGCCTTTTTACATGTTTCGGAATGTTTCATGCAAATATAGGCCCGGTTTAGGAATGTAAACAATTACCGCAAATTTTTCTGTTATTTGTATATTTTAAAATAAAAATGTTATCCATTGTTCTTGAATTATACATCTTTCATAAGGTTCATAGCACAGAAAAAAAACTTTAGAAACAAATTTTGTAAGCGTATGTGTTCTTAGATACAAAATATAAATACGTAAATAGAGTACAAGATTTTTTTTCAATTTCTTAATTATGTTTATGTTAGAAACTGAAACACTTGTAAAATGAAAAGCTATAAGAAAAAAGTATTCTATAAACCACAAGAAAATATTATGAGATTAGATAATAAATATTATTGTATTTTTAAGTATGTCATTATATATTATATAAAACCTTATACTTAATTTAAACCTTACTCTTAAAATTAATAATAAAAAAGATTTTTGGAATATAAAATAATAGAGACTAATTTAAAGCTGAGGAAATTTAAGTTAAAGGCAGAAGAAGTAAGTTTTATGATACATTTTTTGGAATTAAGATGAAGAATGGCATAATTGATAAATCTGGTGGATAAACTCGGTTATGCAAAATAATAAATTCTGCAAACATAATGAAGGAGAATTTCAAAATATTAGGGAGAATGATTTTAAATAAATAAAAACTTAAGGAAAAATCAAGTTAAACTGTACAGTAAGAAAAATAAATAGAAACCTTATTATAGTCATCCAAATAGTAAAACGACACAACAGACTCGTGATGTGAAGTAACAAGTAAGATGTTTTCAAAGGAATCATCAACATGTTCTATCTTATTAAGTCCTAAACTAGGCTGTCTCAACAAAGGCTTATTGTTTGGAACTATTTTGGTGTCTAATTTTGTTTCTACTGCTGGTTCTGCTTCTATAGTAACTTTAAAGTTGATATTGTTTCTAGCATGAATGGTCGTATCCGGGATTGTATCTTTTGTAAATCCCACTGAAAACAAAATAGTACTTAGGTTAACCACATATTACATACAAATTAGTTTACAACTAAGAAAACTATATATATCATTACCTTTTTAATGACTGTAATAAATTTTTTTAACAAATTTGGTTTTCTTTATACACAGAATGTCTAGCATGAATTCGGTCATTTTAGTTTTAAGATTACAATTTTTGTACAATTCAAATTTTATGCACAAATTTGAAATAATCCCTTATAAAGTTTAAGACATTTGGTAACTTGATAAAGAAATAGCAAAAATATCTCGGTTGAATACATATTTAGATTGATTCTTGCTTAGTAAGGAGGAAATGAATCCAACCCTCATGAGAGATAATTTAAATGATGGAAGCTATTTTCATTTTATAGATATAATTTGTTTTTAATTTAAAACAACTATAAGGTTTCAACACACCTTAGCAATTATGATTACTTATCCATACAAACACATATTCACAAATAATTTACTAAGACATAAAAAAATACACTTGATAGCAATGCATCATTATATATACTTTTCAAAATTTTGTTGTTCTTGACGAGCTGGTTGTTAATCACTTATTACAATTTAAAATTACTTATGGTCAGACATTCTATTAATATAAGTTGTTAATTTTATATACAATTCATAAAAGTTGTGTCATATTTAAAAATGTTAGAAGGTATGCAGTTTTTATCTGTTGAAGATAATTTGAATCATTTCATCAAATATAGTACTTGGCTGAAATTTTTTTAAATGGTACATTACTGACTTCACAATAAGGTATGTAAACTTTGAGTTACTTATTTTATTGATGATGTTTATTTAAACTTGTTTTGCAGTTTCTGATGAAATATTTCACTAAAGTAAAAGAAAACTTTATTAAATTGAATGATTGGAAATGCTCAAATAAACAAAGTAAATATCAGAGATGTCTGAAATTTGTACCATTGTTGGAATATACTATTACAGTAAGACTTTTAGTTATGAGAGAGCTATATTTCCCTGCTAAGCCAAATAACTTGAACCTTTAAAATGCTTTCTATCTGCAGGCAAATACCAAATGCAATTTAATACAGTTGAATGGGTTTCATGCGAATAGTGCCTGATATTTGTGAAATCTATGAATTCAAGTATAGTACTCCCCAACACATACGAAAAAATAAACAAGAAAAATATAATAAGCCTATATTTATCCAGTTTTATACCATAACAGTACCATAGTCTAGACGAAATTTTTACTTACACGTTAATTCTAACACAATGAAATTAGCCGTAAATTAATTTAGCAAAAAAAAATATTAAAATATGGAACAAGCAATATATCAATTATGGAATCATGATGTAAGTACATGTACAGTCAGAGAATGGAATGTAGTATTGTATAGATCTCTAGCAAAACAAAAATGTATTCATTTATATGGTACAATAACATCTGTAATATAGCAATGTTACTTTCATAATTTCTGGTTATACCCTATGCATATTAATTAGTAGATTCTAAATTGATCTAAACAAATAATTTAAGAGTTAAAATATCGAGCACAGGCATAAACTCAGGTAAATTGAGATTTTACTTTATACAACTTACCAATACTTTGATGCAATATACCAAATCTAAAAAATTGTTTTTATATATAAGCAGGTACAAGGAAAACCCAGAGATAAAGTAGTACGATTAATAATAAAAGTAATGTTCTCAGGACAGAAAAAAATAATTAATGACCAATGAAAAAAAACTGCTTTGATAAACAATCATAGTACGGATTCTCACTCAATTCAACAATACATAGTAGAACTCCAATTATGCAAATCAATTGGGACAGGACCCAATTTAAATGAACAGAAATTCACATAATTGGATTTTTTTTAAAGAGTCAGTTTTAATTAATTACTGTATGTATGTTGCAAATGGAAGAAAAAAAATATATTTTTTCCAAGCTTCTGAGTTCTCTACAAAGATTGAAGCAAAAATTTTGTTTCCCATAGAAAGTTGTTGCAAAAACCACTTGAAAATGACATCTTATAATTCTTTGTAGTATATCAAGTAATTGTATTCCTTTCTTGTAATTCTTTGAAAATGCTAGAATTTACATCTACATTTTCAGCAATAACACGAAATTTAAAAGTGTAGGTTTGCTCCTTTTAATGTCTTACATTGTTTATTGTTCAACTCCTTTATCTTATTGATCTATAATTTTTAGTTTATCTACTAAGGAAAAGACAATTTTAAACTGTATAAAACAACTGTGGCGTAATGTTTAACATAAATAAATGAAAACCTCTAAACCACAAATGACTTGTTTCTTTTATTTTAAACCTTATGTACATTTTGATTGCACAGTAATCATCCTCAGAGGTAATTTACAATAAAAATACTATTTACTTTTATTGTAAATTACCTCTTAGGTTGATTGCTGTGCAATCGAAATGTACATAAGGTTGTAAATAAAAGAAAAAAGTCATTTGTGGTTTAGAGGTTTCATTTAGTTATAATAAGACAACTTATTTCATCACAAAGGAGTGATGGAATGATGGGAATCAAAGATACACTGCTGACTAATCAAAATGAATAAAATCAGATACTTGAGCTGGTCCCGCCACCTGGTGAACGCTATTCAACTATACAAATTGCACTGATATGGTAACACAGTATTTAAATAATATTTGTGCTGCAACCACACCAGCTTTGGGAAGAAATCGCAAAGCAAGTACAGACAGAATCATTGTAAATTGCTGTACATTTCTGCCTTAATTTTTTTTCCTGAATATTTGAAAGTAATTCGGATAGTCACAGTTTGATAATAGTCCTATTGTATATGAATGTAAAACATAAGATAATGATTTGTATTAAATAAATAGGTGGTTACATCTATAATACAGAAATGGCATTACTTTGTGCTATTAAAGTTAATAGTTTTCTGCAAGGTGATAAGAATAAAAATATTAATAAAAGTAAAAACTTACTTCCACAATATTCTGTATCTTGTAACTGACACGTGCAAGCAACACACTCAGTTGAAGGTTCAGATTTCATATGCATAAAATGCTCTAGCTGATCCATGATAAACTCACACATCAGCATAAAGTTGCTTGGCATATGAGGAGGTCCCGACACAAACCTACATAAATAATCAACTTTTAGTTAATATAGTAATAAAAGTGGTAAGTTTCAACTTTTAATATTATTTTTGTGACTGACATAAAGAAAATGTAGAACTGCTTATATTTGAAAATTCATATATAAACAAGAATATAATTTGTTTTTAAAACTAATATTTAAATATTTTTGAATTATTATGTTTTAAATTTCATTCTGAGTCTTTAAGTTTAAAATCTTTGCAGTCTAACTACCCTAAATGTTATTTATATAAAATAAGATTCTATTTATTAAATGTTATTTTACAAAAATAAGATAAAATAGTTGTTGAAATGGACTTTAGTGTATTAAAATTTTTTTAAATATTGATACTTTGCATTTAACTGATTTGGAACTACTTACTTTGTAATTGTGGCGTAGGCAATTTCAAAAGGCAACGTGTAAGGTAGAGTGAGGAATGAGAGTATCTTCATGCCAGGTATGCTGAACAACCAATTCACCACACCTTTATTAGCTGAATCTATTGCTTCTTGAAATATAGCCTTCACATAATCTGGCAATGTTGCCCCTAATGCCTCCTACAATATAAACAATTAAGATACATTAACATTATTTTTTTTCTCTTACAAGTTTATACGAGATATATTTGAAAAAATCTTTTATCTGGTTTTAATAACAACATTTTGAATACATATCTAAGCTTCCCTTCTTAGAACAAAATCTGATGGACCCCTCCCCCCAAACATGTAATTAACATAACACTTAGTTCCTGTGAAACATTAATTTTTTCTATGATACTGTGAAAAGGATGTTTTTAAAAAGTATGTTCTGTAAAAAGGATGTGTTGCTGGTTAGTTTTTAAAGTAAAACTGATGAAAATTTCAGGGAAAATTATATTTTCAGGTAAAGATACAAGAAATTACAATGGAAATATTGGAAAGAACCCTAATACCACAAAAATAATCATAAATAACAAATAAAACAAGTTACTTAAGATTAAACTCTTATGTACATTTCGATGACCATGTCATCATCATCAGAGGGTCTTATTACAAAATTATAATCTAGCAAACAAGTAGTTACAAACTAGAGTTATCAATCTAGTTAAAAAAAAGATCACTCTAGTTTGTAACTTCTTGTTTGCTAGATTGTAATTTTGTAATAAGACTGTCTGATGATGATTGGCATGGTCATCGAAATGTACATAAGGGTTTAATCTTAAGTAACTTGTTTTATTTGTTATTTTTTATTATTGTTGTGGTATTCTGGTTCTTTCAAATTATTTCCATTGTAATATATTGTACCACTGTGTTCTTGATATTGTGTAGATACAAGAAACTCAAACTTTATTTAGAGCAACACAGAATAATATTTGGTTAACCACATAATAGAAACAGACCACAGTTAGAAATCAACCACAACTTAGAAACTCGCCACATCCACAAAAAATCCTTTTCTCAACACTCTAGAGCCATAGGAGGATTATAAGTAAGAAATTAAAGCCCACTAAATGAACAAACTCAATTAAAACCACATACAATGTTTCACTACTTTATTGAAAACTTGTCTATAAAACCAGCCCAGTTAGCTTCCTAGAGGTCCCTCTACTTCTACATATTTTCCTAGTGGTCAACTGAAACACTGAAAATAATTTCCTAGAGCAATTAAAAAAAGTTGATTCAGTAATTTAAAAAATTTTACTTTTAATATTAAGTTTTTGCTTATTAGATTACAGAGTTTTATTTTACAAGTTTCATATAAAATAGGATTCAGAGTAAAATATAAAATTGTTTAATGAATAAATAATAAGCCTGTTGAATATAGAGTCAAAAGTTTATTTATTTAGTGCAACGTTTTGGGAACTAATTTGTTAAGAGAGGATAACACTCTTCCTCTCATGTTTTCTTTGAACAAAGTGAATGGTTTGGGCATAAATTTGATTTTGAAATTTTATTATACTGGATAATGAGTCCAACTAGAGGAAGAGGATTTAACCCGAAGTTATCCATATTAACTTGTAAAAAAATGATATCAATATTAAAAATGATTGTGATAAATTATGTAGTATGTATAAACCCTTTTTATATAAATTAAAATCTTTGAATTTTTGTAGTCCATTACGTTCGGTGAATCTTATTATAAGTGATTAATTGTGAATAATTGTTTAAGTGATTAATAAATTAAAAGTACCCAAGAGTTAGTTAATATTGGTTGAATGTTGAACTCTTTTGTTTTTTTATAGTTTTGTGTATAGTTTATATTATTTGGGCGTTTCTATGTGTATATATTGTTGTTCTCTTAATTTTGTTACTGTTTTTAATAATGATGAATTTATGACTTTTACCATGTAGGTACGTTATTTTATTGGTAAGTTTTTAACTAAAATTTCATTGAAAATTTTTTTAAGTTGAAGATTTTTTGTTGTGAGTGTACTTGTATTTTTATGCATATTTCTAATATAATGTAAAAATGTTTTTCAGGGTTAATCATGGCAACAAATTAGTTACACTAAATAAATAAACTTTTGATTTGATATTCAAATGGCTTTTTATTTACATTTGTTGATTCCATCTTCAGGTGAGCTACTAGTAATCACTAAACACTTTTAAATGTTTTAAACTTGCCTATAGTCGCACTTTGCTTGTTGAGGACGGCCGTTTCGGGAGATGTGTCCCTTTGTAAACTCAGACCGTAACTCCTGAGTTACTGTCTGAGTTGACAAAGGGACACATCTCCCGAAACGGCCGTCCTCAACAACCAAAGTAAGTGCTACTATAGGCAAGTTTAAAACATTTAAAAGTGTTTAGGGCTTTTTATTTATTCAATAATTATCTCGAGTGCTCAAATAAACAAGAATATAAAAAAATAATATAAACTACAAGTTACAATTTTTCAAATAATACATGTATTTAATATTAAGCAGTCTTAACACAAAAACAATTAGGAAAAAAATAATAGGAAAATTTAAAACTTTCAATGCCCCTTTTGATATATGACTACATAGTGGGGAGAATTATATAGATTTTATGGTTTCTGATTTTATACCTGACGCTGAATACGACAGTCATTGCATTCTGGGTCATGTTCAATTTCATCATTTTCATCATACTTAGACGAAACTAGGAAGGTAGATTCAACTGCAATATATTGAGCACACTTAATCAAATTGTTAGTTTGTAGAAATCTCAATGTATCTTCAAATCCTTGCATACACATTTTTGTTAATAACTGTGAGACAAAAAACTTTGTATTAGTACAATGTCACAACAAATTTATATATATTAAAAAAATAACTTGAATGAAACAAACAAAAAATTTTGTTTGACTTCTTTTACTGACTCAAAACGTAAAACTATGATTACAAAGTTACTCAATTTTGTACCAAATTATTAGACACTAGAGAAAAACAGACCAAGTAAATAACTGATAGCTATAACTGAGTAAATATACCAGTAATAGCCAACAGAAAAGATGTGATAAGACCACACAACTAGGATTAAAATCTCACTGTAATATAAATTTTTTAATAAGTATTACTTTCTATTTAAAGCATAAAATGGGTATTTCATAATATATTTGGTTAAATACAGGAAGCGTAATCAATAAAATCAACCAACTGGAAAAAATATGTCCCACACTTAATAATGAAATATATAAAATCGAATGCCTGCTATAACCTGTCTACTATAACGATAGCCTGCTATAACAAATTATACATTAGCCAAACAAAAAAGAAATTAAAAGACAGATATACAGAGCACATCAAGGCATACATCAAACCAAACATTTACAATTCAAACTTAGCCATGCACACCATCAAAAACAACCATACATTCTCCATATTAGAAAACATACATCTTAAAAACAAAATGCAAAACTGCCTCAAAATGACAATCTAGGAACAGCAACAAATTTATAAACACAAAAATAATATAATTAACAAACAAATAGCGAAAATCAAAAAAGATAAATTATTAAAGTTAAAAGACAAAATTAACCCAAAGGCAAAGAAAAACTTTCTCACAGTGCAGTAAATGTGAAAAAAATCAATATCGGTGTACCAAATAACAACGGTAATCCCCCACACCTCGCTATCTACAAGAAGCACTTAGTCTCAGTTTATGTTCAAAAATGGGGATACATAATTGAAGTTCTTGAAAGTCAACATACACACATAATAAAATATAATATATATATATATATATATATATATATATATATATATATATATATATATATATACACATACATAAACACACATAAACACGCTATAAATGTTTACATCCTTACAGTAAGCTTTAGTATAAGGATTGATCACTAAATTTCTGTCTTTTAAAAGTTCTGATTCTTATAAACAAATGGAAATATTATAATTTTATAACTAAATTGAAATCTTACCTCTGGTTTTGGTGGGTATAAAATTCTGATGATTCTATGGACATTCTGTCTTGATACTTCAATACTGGTATTTGCCAAGGTTACCTAAAAGTTAAACACAATTTTATACCACTAATTATAAATATCAGTTGTTTGACAAGCAGAAAAGTAAAATATGAGTAGTGTCAAATTTTAGACATTGCCTTAAATTTTCCTTCTAAAAATCGACTATCACAATACCTCAAATCATAACATAGGTAACCATTATTTCACAATTAAAATATTAACACTCAATCAAACTTCACCATTAAAATAATAACATACTTATGAATAATAGCCACTTGCAAAATATTTTTCTGTCTGTTTTAAACAAAATTTATCAACACAACTAAAAATTTTAATTTTACAATATATATACATATTTAAAGTTTGTTATATATATATATATATATATATATATATATATATATATATATATATATATATATATATATATTCTTGATATTTTATGTTATCCATTGTTTTTCCGTTGCACTAACTTTATGAAGTTAATATATTACTATTGTAAGTAATTTTATCCACCATTAAGTATTCAACCAGTATCCACCATTATCACTCAAGGTAGAATTATTGCACTTAATGGTGGATAAAATTACTTACAATAGTAATATATTAACTTCATATATATATGTATATATATATATATATATATATATATATATATTCATGGCATAAACTTACATGAAATAGTTGAGAAGAGTCATCCCTTGGACAAATATCACTCTCGCCACAAAAAGGGCTTACTGTGATTGTATTTTCATCCAGTGTGGGTAAATTGTTACTCAAACCGCCATCCATGTAATAACATCCATGAAACTTTGGTGGGTGAGATCCAGAAAAAAATGGCACAAAAGAACTTGCTAATAATGCCTAAAAATCAATAAATATATTGTTAAATATATCTAAACTTTTTGTATGTTTGAGTAAATACAACAAAATTTTTTAAAGTCGCAGCCTACTTTCTTGAAGATAAAGATATAAATATATTCTTGAATTTTGTTGTCCATTATTTTCAGTGAAACTTAATTTTCACTTTTACATTAGTTTATGATTATCCGAACTTTAAATTTTGAAAATTTGTAAAAACTTACAAAAAACCGAACGTTTTCAAGACCGTGTGAGAAGACCCTGATGAAGATTGCCACAGAGCGATTGAAAACATTCTGTCTCAGTAAGTTTCTACATATTTACAAAATTTAAAGTTTGGATAGTCATAAACTAGTGTAAAAGTGATAAGAAATATATTGTATTATGATAAATTATAAATTTGTTATTACCTGTACTAGGTCTTCTTTGCTATAAAATCGTGAAACAATGACATTACGAAATCCTGGAAGCTGCGTTAAAGATATGTGCAGTTTTCCACTGACCTTTAAATGTGCATCTTCAGGTAAATTCTGTATTAAAAAAGACAGTATTAAAACAATTGATAAAAACTAGGAAACTATATTCGCTAAATGTTTTCTAGAGTAAGTTAAAAAATAACCTTGTAACTAGAACTTTTAATTTAATTATTTGTGATAATTACATTAATTCTGTATTTTTAATAAATAATATACTGCACAATCTATTTGTCACTGTAACTAAAAAAAAAACTAAACACTTTGGGGTTAAAATATGTGTGAAAATTCAATGAAAGCTATATAATTGTTTATAAAAATTACCAGTTATTTCAGAGCAGTATGAAAGTTTGTATTGCAAATTTAAAACCACTATGTACCTTGAAATATGAATAAAATTGTAAAAGTTTTAAAAACATAATTAGTTTGTATTATATGAACCCATCTTCATCTTGAGCTATTAGTTTTACTCTAAAACACTAAACACTGAACAAACTAAAGGTTAGTTACAGTCTGAGTTGACAATCAAACATATCTCTCCTGAAAAGGCTGTTTACATAAAACATAACAATAAGTGCTACTATGGGCAAGTTTGACATATTTACTATGTAAATATATGTCAACGTATTTTAATTAATTTGTATTACAAATATATTTTTTTCAATTGTTACTTTGGTACATTAATTAACTTACTGTGTTATAAAAAATAGAATGTTTTTTCAAACAAGTTTCAGTGAAGATAGAATAAACTAAGCAGTTTTCTATTTTTTTTGTTATGGTCAATCTTTGGCATTCGGTTAAAGTTAAGAAGTCACATGCGATTTTTATAGCTTGGAATCTAGGAATAAAAGAACATTTATATCTAGTGATACAAAATCTAAGGTAAAGAACACAGAAAAAATTTCCAAAAGATCCTCCTTAAACAAATATGCTCTTTCAGAAGAGATATCATATATTAAAGTGTAAAATAAAATAGTTATGTACAAGATGTAATAATTTTTTATAAAATTTACAGCTCTGACCAGATTACTTCTCATCGCTGTTTAGATAATTCTGTTGGGAAAAATTGCAATATATTTTTTTTTTTAAATTAGTATACGACCTTTAGTTAAATATTTAATTAAATTAAATCAAATGTATGGAATTATTTTATTTTGCTTATAGTCCATTGATTATGTAATATTTTTTTTTTTACTAAAACATTTGTAAATATTTACAAACTTGGCTATAGCAGCACTTACTTATATTTGTTGAGGACGGTTATTTCAGGAGATGTGTCCCATAATGGTAGTTACTGTCTGAGTTGACAATGGGACACATCTGAAACAAGCATCTTCAATAAATATAAGTAGGTGATACTATAGGCAAGTTTGTAAATATTTACAAATGTTTTATTGAAAACTAGTAGCTCACATGAAGACGGAATCAACAAATTTGATTTTTTTATACAGACAAATGGTTACTATTTAATACTTGTCATAGTACTGAAGTCTTTATTTAATTAGTAATGGAATAAAGAAATTATAACTTGGTTATTTTATAACTAAGCTACTTACTTTAACCCACTATACATTCATACCACGTGTTTTGATAAAGCATAATTGGTTTAATAACAAATTGAGTTGTTAAGAAATTTCAAACAAATTTTTCATAATCAAAATAATTTAATTTAAATGTGTAAAATATAAAAAAAAACCATTAAATCATGCTGGAAATAAATAAATTCAAGGCATATTCATACTGTTAGGCTAACAAGTAAAAATAATCAAATCAAACCTTTCTCAAAGCCTCCTCTAAAACATCCTGCACATTGAATGTAGGACTGAATGGGCCTAAAGTTCTCTTGCGTGCCAATCTAACTAACTCTAAAACATCACTTGTGACACTACCTGGAAGAAAACATAAATATTCAAGTCATAATACTTTAAAACAAACTTATTAATTTTATAAACAGTAACTATCATATTATTCATTCACATCATAAACTAACATTAATTTTTAAAGTTTTAAAAATATAAACTTTTTAAACCAACAATTTTTGTTGTATGTAAGAGTATAATCATTTCAGGAAATATATTCCACTTTTAATTCGAACCATAACTGATAGGTTTATAATTCAATTTATGTTAATGGAGATGACATTGGCACTAAAATCAACTCGAAATTAACTTACATCAGTTATAATTCAAGATGCTATACAGCTCTAGTAATGGCCTATCATAACAATAGTTATCCTATATAATAAAAAAATGATTGCTATTTATGAGAGTTTAGTTTTCTAAAAGTGTAAAAAACTAGTAATTTTAAAAACTGTGCCTTTAATATAACTTGTTGAATTAGGAACATAACTGAGCCTTCAAAAAAGTATTATAGTAGATTAACTCAAATCCTGTAATTTTTATTAGTTATTTTGAAATTTAATAAAAATTAAAATAATATAAAAATCTATTTTAGGTTCAAACTTATGTTTTATTGTTCATCTTGAGATTTATCTATGTTCAATATTTTCATGATAAAAACCACAAAAATCCATACAAACTGAATTTTCTCGGCACTTGGTTCAATATGACTTTCCCACTAGTATGGTGTTAGTGCTTTCAGTATTGAGTAATTCATCTTCTGAGAATTTTCAGTAAGTGGATTAAAGCAAATTTAATTATACACATTGTGAATGAGTTACATTTAATTAAAGGTTTAGTAGAAGATATTTTTTTAGAATTTACATTAAAGAAGTAATTTATTTAATCACCATTACAGTAACTTTATCACCTTAAATCAGTACAGTAAGTAATGATTGGAGTGAAAACAAAATTTTATAATTCTGATTTTATATCCAAAATTTATGTAATAAGTTGTTAAAGCTGTTTTAGACCAATAATTAAAACTTGTATACATCAAAATTATTTGTAGTTACCATTTGTACCATCTATAAATAAATTTTAATCTATATTTTTAATGATTGAAGAGTTGTAAACACCAATATACTACTAGCTCTAAAAATGCAGAAGGTTATCAAGTTTATAGGCCTACTTTTAAAAACAAAATAATTATGAATGTAGGGCATCCAGATTGATTTTTTAAAAGATAATATTCAAACTTATAATCTAAAAGCAGTATAATCAAATGCTGTAATTATGTACGATTTATTGAGTAGACAGTAAAATTTACTTATGTTAACATATATTACTATAACTACTGTATTTTAATTACTGGAACAAATTACCATTCAAAACTTTTTGTTAACAGACATTATTAGCAAAGCACTCTAATGATGAACAAAATTTAACTTTTTTTGTTTGTCATTGCAATCAGATATGTTCTCAAAAATGCCAACAATAGTGTGTTACGAAAAACCTTAAAACTGCAAATTTTATTATTAAACAGTGGTATAAACTAATGTTAATTACTTTCAACATTGAAATAATTTACATTGTTATTTACTACTTTCAATTACTGTTTATATAAAATTTATTATTTTATTAATAAAAGTTTATCATCATAAAACAAACCAATTTTAAAATATCTAGATATATAATGCAACAAAGTCATGATAATACAATCCTAAAATCTTGGCTGTATTGTTGAATTTTTACCATTCAATGGACCTTGGTAAGTCCTGTAAGTTTGGTTATTACCTTAAAGGCCTACTGTATAAAAAGCAGTTGTCCTTTAAAAGTCTTTATGCAAACAACGGAAACCTTGTCTATATGCCTACAGCTTTATAATAAGTATTTATTTTGGTTTAATACCCTGTTTTATAGAAATTAATTATACTGTAATTGATTCATTAAAACTATTTATTGGTAATAGTTTTTTGAAAGTATAACTTTTTTGTTACAGTACTGGAGTATTTAATTAAATATTATAATTCATTGCAATATTATATCATTATATTCATAATTATGAAACAGACTTTTAAAAGAGGACAGACAGTATATGATCTATTTTTTTATTACAAATTGGACTTTACAAATTATTATTTTAAAATAGATTAGTCTAGAATAAATTAATGAGAAAATCTATATCAAATCATTGGCAAACGTATAATTATTGAAAAATAAAGATAAAAAATTTAATAAAATTGCAACAATGAACCTTTTACTCTAGCCACAAGTTTTTGAATGCAGGCTTCAAAAGCAGTTTTTTTGTGTGTGCTTTACATGGTCAAGCTGGTCTATACTTCTTGTTAAGTGGTATATTAATTGCCTTGTGTGGACTTCAAATTCAGACTAAATGTTTTTCTTGAAAAGCTTTACTGACTTTACTTCATCTGCAGATCTAAAATGCAAGTTTTTCAACTCAAAGTACCAAATACAGGTAGGTCTACATCTACAGTTCATTTTAATTTAAAAAATTATTAATCCTACTTATATATTGCTTTGCTCTGGTCTATTGTATCCTTGAAAAATCAAGATACCATATCTTATGAAGATGTTATTTGTATTTTACAACTTTTTACTTTTTCTATATAAATTCTATAAATTTCACATCATAAAAAAAATTATGTACAGTGAATACTACTTGTAATTTACTC
This sequence comes from Prosapia bicincta, assembly GCA_036971475.1. NCBI lineage: Eukaryota > Metazoa > Arthropoda > Insecta > Hemiptera > Cercopidae > Prosapia > Prosapia bicincta. The sequence goes on along the minus strand of JBAIZL010000004.1, from coordinate 84,479,473 downwards.
CAACTTCAATCTATATCTCAACGCGAATATAACGGTTAAATAGCCAGACGAAGATAACTCAAAATTGTTTTATCAAAACTATTTATACTAAGAAATAAATTCTTTAGATGCAACTACGGCAATCTTTAAATTAAATCAGTTCAATTAAATTGTGACACAAGGATGAATAAATATCGACGTTGAAGGTCATGGTCTTGGGGTATCCCTAACCTACTGTAATGGAAATAATTGTGATGTTCTAAAGCACTGATTGATTATATGTAGTCAGTGCCAATAGCAATGTGTAGATTTAGTAGTAACTAATATAGAAAAAACCAATAAGTATAAATATAGTGCTAAAACGTCTATCCCCAACTATTTGGGCCAAAAAGTTGAATCTTTAAAGATAAAATGAGGTGAATCTGTATAAACTCAATGTTTTTTTATAGGCCTACAATAGAGCATAATATCATACTAATCTACATTAGTCTACTAAATAACTATATTATAAAATAGCTACAAACTATCGCGTTAGGATACTTTTGGTTACAGAAACAAAAATTGGACGTTAGCTAGTCACACGTCCAATTTCATAGGACGTGTATATTGTTGCATTAACCGAGGAAAATTTAGGCCACTCGCTCGATTCAGTAATTATTAGCTTACATAGGAAACAGTCTTAAACAAAAGGTATCCTAGCTATAGATGATATAGTATAAACATAATGTGGCAATTCGTGAAGATATAGGAGCCTGTTTTAACAGCGAGGTTACGTCTGTAAAATGATAATTAATGGAAGTTTTAGTGACTATTTACATTTTATGGCGTTAAAAATCATTCTTTGCTTGTTTAGAATGTAAGATATGTAAAAAGCTAAAAAAAAAGCTCTTATCCCCTTTGCTTTTTGAATGTTTGTATAAGGGAGAGACGGGATCTTAATTTTTGATTGTTACAATATTGTACTTATAAAGTTAAGATAATCGGTTAAATAAAAATTTCTAATAGAATTTATGAGCAATTAAAAATATAAAGATTGAGACATCGTCTGATATTTCATTTCAGCGACGAAAAATAGAATTTTATCTTCCAAGAGAATGTACAAATTTTACTTTGGTAAACCAGACATTACTGAAATCTAAGTTTACATCTACATACAAACTATATCCCAACATAAATATTATAGTCGGCTACACTGTCAAGTTAAATAAAAAGCCAACAGTGACCATCAATTGTGTGAGCGTTGTCACTAGTTTATTGTACAGCGTAGTCTTTGTCTAATGACTGAGTAAACAAACCTTGGGAATTACGTGAGCAATGAATAATCCGTAAAAATGTTTTCATAAATACAATGTTGCTTTGTCACGGAAGTGATCGTATTGCACGTGTTGCAGTACAAAGCTAATCCGACACATTGGTCGAACGACTCTGGAAGCAGTGGCTATGGCTTCTATAATGGCACATGTCTTGAAATGTTTTTACTAGTTTGTCACAATATCATCTCTATTAAGGCAGGAATTTTGTTATATTTCCCTCAGAACAAGATGGATATAATATAATAACATGGAATCCTTGTTTACATAAAACTAAAGTATTTGTGTGTGTGTGTGTGTGTGTGTGTTGTAAATATAGTTTTTTAAGCTGTCGCTGTTTTTATAGCAGTGTTCTCGCATCTCGAAGACCTCATCAAAATAATACTCCCAACACCTTTTACGTCTTCCTTCACATTCTGAGAGGCGCCATTCTAACAGGATCTTCGATGGTCTTCTTCCATGCCATTATAAACATTTTCCTTTAACCCAGCGGTTCTCAACCTGGGGGGCGCGCCCCCCTGGGGGGGCGTAGAAGAATTCCAGGGGAGGCGTCAACAAATTTTTAAAAAAATTGAATTTGATGTAGGACACAAACACACAATCATTGAAATTTTTTTATAGCTTAATAGATCTATAAAGCTCTATTTCTTTACTCCTTTTCTTCCTTTCCAAAATCTCCTCGATGATACCCAATGTCTTCCAAAAGACCTAGTAAATGAAATGAAGGACCTAATATCTGAGCATTTGTTGTCTCTGAAGAACAAAATCGGAGCCTATTTCCCAGATATAAGCTCGGAAAACTGGGAATTCAAGTTAACAAGAGACCCCTTTCAAATCAACATTGATATACCTCCTGATCACATTCAAGAAGAAACAATTAACTTGCAATGTGATTCCAAAGCTAAATTGGATTTCCCAAACATGGATCTCGAAGATTTCTGGCTACTATATCTTCCTGTTTACCCAGAAATAGCAATGGAGGCAGTCAAGTTGCTTGTACAATTTTCATCAACTTATCTATGCGAGACAGGATTTTCAGCCCTGGCTAACATAAAATCTAAATATCGAACCAGACTAGATGTGGAAAGTGACCTGCGGTGTTCTTTGTCAAAATTTCATCCAAACATACAAAAAATAGTTAACGAGAAACAGTGCCAGCCCTCACACTAGCACTACAAAAGTAGAGAACATTTTTCTGGTTATTACTTAAACATATTGTAAGTAAATTTATCACATAAGTCTAAATTAACTTAATCTGTGAAGGGAGGCGTGACCTCACACCAAAGTGTGAAGGGGGGCTCAGAGCCTAAAAGGTTGAGAACCCCTGCTTTAACCCATGTTAATGTATGTAAATTTTCTTAAATATTATTTAAAGATTATTTCCAAACATTTAAACAAATACCAAATTCCCTTAACAGTGTTAGGATCTAAAAAAAAAAATGTTTAATCCGACCTGTTGGAATTCATAGGAGACGGATCCAACTTACAACAGCCGCCATAATCGTGTGCTATTCCTTAACATTAAACACAATACAGATTCATTTTAAAGTCGGCAATATTTTTGTTCTTTAGCATTCAAGCATATATGTCATATTAGCGTTTAAACGAAAACGCTGGAGTAATACGTTAAAAATGATTTTTTTTGTTCTTTAAAAACCGACTTTGATTGGAAACACATATAACGAATCAAAAGAAACTCATAAGACAGAAGATTCGCAATTAACAAGCATACGAACCAGAAGAATTTCGTCGTTGGGTTTATAGTTTGATTTAAAACAGAATAGGATTTTGCGTAGGTGAAATCAACCAGAGGGAGTGGGGATTACAGCCTTCGGAGCTAATAGCAAATTCACATCTTGCTGCGTGGGTGAGCCATGTTGCCAATTCGACGTTAACTTTCCGTTCGTCACTCAGTGACATCGTAACTGAGGCAGAGTGATTTACTAGTGGAGTAGCTGGTTTCGTTCTGCAATTTCAGTCGCTAGCAGGGCGGGTTGACTGTTAATGCGTTCGAGCTGACATCGCATCCCTACCCTGCCACAGACCCATTCCTATCCTGCTTTAAATCAAAGTATACCAGTGTTACTTGTACACGTTATTGTATTACCGCCCTGATCTAGGTGAAGCTGCTTCAGCTCTCAGGCTTGCTTATAACCGTACTTGCAAGGTTACTCTTTAGAGTTTTTCAATAATAAAAGGACAACATAAAAGAAGACTAGTAACAAAGTCTAAGTTTTTAAAAGGTTTGTTTTGACTTAACGCCGTTTTAAAACATTTAGAAGCTTACTTCAAATGTATGTTATCCTACGCATGCAGCCTGATAAGTCTAGTTTGAAATTGAGAATATATATTAGTGAAGTTTAATGTCAACCAAAAAGCTATAATGGAGTTTAAGGCAATATTTGAACTTCATACACATCTAAAAGGACGCATTCGGATCATTTTGAATGAAGATCATTCTAACTTTTTTTTAAAACTATAGACCTAATGATACTTGACTGAATGAATAAGTAAGGACTTACTTGCTGACGCGATTCGAAACAATCGTTCCTTTTACGAAGCAAAGAATCTAACGTTTGGAGGCTTTACTTCGTAAAAGGAACGATTGTTTCTAAACGTGTCAGCAAGTAAGCCCTTACGTATTCACTTAGTTATGTATCATTTAATTAAGCCTATAGTTTAATCAGTGAATTCAAGATGATTATAACAAGCAACTTTCTTTAAAAGTTTCGAAAAGTTTTGGAATTCCCCATAGTTCCCTGTGAAAATAAATTTTGCTACTGTATTATCAAAATGGGCCTACATTTCAAAATAGCCATTTGAACAAGTTTACCTTTCACTCATCGCATAAAATTGTCAGATTTAAATTAGTAAGCCATTAATTTTTGTATCAACTGTATTTACTAACTAATATAATAGATATCGTTATGTATTATTGTTCAACATCCGACTGGAGGTTGTGCGAAAGACAGCAATGGGCACAAGAACTCTTAAAAACTCCCACAAAAAGAAGTGACCAACGCTGTACATAAGATAAGTGTTTAAAAATACGTCCACATTTAAACTGAAAATTTTGTTAGTTTGATCCCTGTGTGTAACAAGTTTTACAAATTACAGTACTCATATTTACTTCAAACCCGGTTTTAAATTGTTAACTATCTGTAAATGAATTAAAAACAAAAATACAATCTGACCATGCGTAGAAAAAACATATAAAAAACCAATGCAGGTTAAAAGAGAACTTGTAGTTCGTTCAATGAACTACTGTACTGATTCTATATCGGGAAATTTTTTGTATGTTTAGTTAATGAAAGATATTTTTGTTGTGATGCCATTAGCTCTTACAAATTAATTTTGATAATACACAGGCTGTAGTGTTATCAGTTTCGTAACGGGATTAATCCAATTCTGATAAAACTCAAGATAGGCAAATATTCGCTGCTTAAGGAAGGAATTCATTCGCTATGAATGAGTATTAAATAAATATTTATTTGTCTTTTTTGTACATCATACAGATTATACTCGTATTTTGTTTTTTTTTTTTTAGAAAAACGGAATTGCATATTTTACTATAGAGGTTGATTTTTATCATAAAGGTATTAACAATTGCTTCTGGAGTTATAGTCTCTCTCGGTCTCTCATCGCCATGACAACACGACTAACAAAACGTCAGCCTCCCAGAAGTTTACAAGAATTTAAAAAATCGTATTTATTGATATCGTTTAATATCGAAATCTTGTTGCTGTTCATGAAGAGCTGGTTGTTAATTACTTATTACACTTCTGCTATCACTTGCAACCAGACTTTTTGTTAACCAAAAGTTGTTAAATTGTTAACTTACACTTGGAGGAAACGTTTTCGTCTTACGACTTCTTCAGCCTCGTATTTTTGCCGCTAGGATTGCTGCAGGTGTGCTTTATCGGTACCATTTTTTTAAAAGTTAGAAGTGATGTGATCGTAGAGTATGTGTGATCTTATGCCATGTTTGTTCATTTAGGATGTCATTTTTATGTGTGTTGCTATGTCTATATATTTCATACTGTTCTAGTGTGTTTAATTTATGACATTTGTTGCATGTGTGGAGGATGCTCATGTTATTCTCCGTACTTTTGCATGAGTGTTTAGTGTCCATGAGGTGATTTGCGAAGTGGATTCAACAGTAGTGTGCCGTGCGCTTTTGTGTTCTTTATAACTTTCGGCGAAAGATCTACCGGTTTGTATACTCCTGGGTTATTGTATGTGTTGGTATTGTAATTAATGATGTGCTGTTTGGCTTTTATTTGTTGTTCTGTAAGCTACAATGTATCCTGCTTTTTTGAATTGGTGCGCTATCTTATTTGTGAGTTTGTTTATGTATGTGAGGGTGATGAATTTGTTTGTGTTCGTGTTTGTGTTGTTGTTACTGTTATTGTTGAGTATTTTTCTGTGTAGTTTGTCTATTAAATAATTGTCATATCCGTTTTTGCGGGATAAATATTTGATTGTGTTTAGTTCCTCTGTGTAGTTAATTGTGGACATAGGTATTTTATTTAGTCTGTGTAGTAAATGTTTGAATGCTGCGTGTTTATGTTGTATTGGGTGGTTCGATGAATTGTGTAGCAGTGTGTCTGTCATGGTTGGATTGCGATATATGTTGAATTCATGTTTGATTTATTGTTATGGTTATGTCTAAGAAATTCATCTGCGACCTTACACTACTATGCTGAGAGATTTCCAGGGATTTAGTGCCGAGGAGAGAAGACGAGTATGTTTACACCTTTTCCTGCTTGCTGGTTTGTTCATTCTCTGGCCTGGCTGGTCGCTTATGAGCGTTCTGTGTCAGACCTACAGCTACATTTACCCAATAGATCTAGTCAGGCAGGAATAAACGTTTACTTAGGATACTCCGAAAATAATTCTCTTCCAATAGGCGAAACTACTCTAAGACTCTGTTTTCAAAGGTTTATAACCTTCAGGAAGGAACATCATTGTGAGAGCTAATGGTAACTCTTCATAAACTACGGATGCATCATTCGAATGATCTGAGAGTAATTCTAGTCTGAACGTAATACCGTCTATTTAAGTAAGATTCAATTAAACCGCCATCCACAGGAGATGCTTAGACATTGGTTCGTGTCCGTAGACTCTATCAGAACGGTTCATACAAAATATTATTAATAATCGTCCGATGCAATAGGCAGTGTTAGTCTGGTGGGTAGAGCAAGCGGGCACTAATCTAAAGGTCCCCGGCTTCACTGAAGAATTTTTAAGCGATTTTCCATCCCCAGGTTGATTTAGCAAGTGAAAGTATGAGTATCAAGGATCAAATTTAGAGTCATAATGCGAGGTAGTTCTGGCTACACGACTTTCTTTAACTATCGTTGATTCAAATGAGACAGTTCTATCTTCTATTCACTAAACTTTGTTCATAATATATAAAGGAGTCGTTATTATCGGTAGTGGACTTGAAATATTTGTGTAGTGAACATACACGAGCTATTAAAAAAAACAAAAAATCTGTCGATAACATATTTTACTTTTTGCGCTTCAAATATATTGTGAGCAAAGGCGCTCAAAAAACTTACAAGGGACAGTCATGACGAGAACTGAATCGGTTGTCTGTTTTCATACTAACTTTGACATATAACAGCAAGTGTTTAAAACAACTCCAACATATAAATTGATATTAGCAACAGTTATCGATTTAAATCTTTTTTTGAAAACAAAGTGAACAATGAACTCTGTTAGAAAAAAGTAAAATTATTTTTTGAGGTTATCGTAAAAGATTTCAACACGAGTCAGTTAAAACAAAGACTGGACACAGCAAACAAATTTAGCCTATCACTGTATTGACAAAGTTCATAGCCATTGACAGATAGTATTGTTATTCTCGCTTATTGTTGAAAAGTGACTCATTGTTATCAGTGTTAGTTTTCTGAGCCACAGTAGGAGATAATTAGTTTTTAAGTCGGCCTATCTTTATATTCTGAGTATTAATTTCATGTATAAACAGGCAGAGCATAAAATAAAAACTCTCATTGGAAAGCGTAAAGATTTTACCTTCGTTTCTATAGAATAGTGAATGATGTTCGTATTTTACCGGTAGTAGCTTCTTGAGAAAGCACCGGTCGTAGAAAACTTACTAATAGTTGAGGTTTAAATTAAGGCAGATTTTACTAGGCAGCATTCATACTCTCGTGTCAACCAAAAAGAGTATGGTTTATTTTTTACTTTATCATAAAAAGAGAATCGAATGTAAGCAACACGTTAAAATCAGAAGAACAAGTCCATAGGAACAAAAGACTAAAATACCAGGGGTAGAAGTATGGCTTTTGTTACTAATCTCGACGTTTGTTTAGAGGTTTCTTGAAGAATTATTTTGGCGACACGGATTTGCTGACGAAAGGAAGACTTAAGAGTATTGCTGTTATGTGTTGCAAAAAGATATCAGAAAATGAAAAGATTCAAAATAACAAAAAAGCTAAATTATATCCATAAGTCCTATTTTGAGTGTGTGTGTGTGTGTGTGCGCGCGCGCGCGTAAACAAATTTGTGTGTATATGTTTCTGACAATTTCTGATTAGAAACATGAAATGGCGTGGCAAAACGCCCCAGCAAAATATAGATGATATTACTGGGAAAGAAATATTTGTTTATTCATAACCATTCTAATAACCAAAACTTAATTTATGGTTGTCATATTTAAGAAAACTTCACAACTAACATTTCCCATTTGCATTTTAAAATAAATCAGAAAGCGTGGTTTGTAAGCTGTGCTGAACACATTAAAGATCTCGTATTGTTTAATATAGGATAAACGAAATTAGTACCTACTCAGAATTTCGTATTAAATTTGTGTTTAATATAGCAAATAGCGTGGTACATTAAAACGCAGATTTAATAATTATAAGACTTAAATGAGAATGTACAACCACTCTGAATACGAGCAAATCCACCCAAATATAAAGCCGCGAATGTGAAAGTGACACTCACTTTCACAATGAAATGTTTTCTTTTTACAAATACAGCTCCAAAGAAGTAAAAAGATGGTTGAACAGGTGAGGGGAACGAACTTGAAAACTTTCTATTCATAGTGGCGTGACTCATCATCTAATAGAGGCCTATGATTGTAGTAACCGTAAACAATGTGTCCATGTTTACAACTAAACACATCGGAAACGATAACAGTTTGTATTATGTTGTCGTGTCAAGAACATCAGTTAGCTGTTTTTAGTAGTTTGGAAATTCTGGAGACCAGGCCTTTTTAAAATCCGTTCCTTTTTATAGCTAGTTCAAAAATTATAAAAATTCACTATTTATAAAAATAATTGTATAAAATATAATTATCATTTGTTTCGAAGAATTTACCTGTAAAACAATTATACCAGAAGTTGCAGAAAGTTCTCAGGAACACGAAAAAATTATCAAAACTTTCTGTGGCGCCCCACAAATTGAAAAAAATAATACCCTCATTTTTCACTTTATACAATCATGGCTTTTCAAATAAAAGAGTAACAATACTTTATACTACATTCAAAAGGAGAACATATCCTGCTAGAAAGTATCCAAGATTTGTTAAATTTTTTGTAGCTATATCATGTTATAATATTATGACAATATATAAAAACTAATGAGCTCTGATGAATTTCTCTGTTATAAAAATCCTGGAATAAACAGTAGCAATTAAAAGTTTTAGCGGTTTGTGTTACTTTGTTTTAAAGAGAAGTAATATGGTTTTCCCACGCTTTTATTCCTCTGTGTAAATTATAACGCCGATAAAACATGTTTCCTAAATTCTAAATTGGTACCTAAATTTAACTATTGTTCAATATTTTTCTCTAATTATTTTTTATCAAAATCGATTACGTGGGAACGGGAAATAAATACCAAACATCAATAGCTACTAAAACAATACCTATTAATCAAAACATTTCTTATAAAGTTGCCTACCACCTATAGTACAAAATTATCACTCATAATAAATTGCAATTCTCCTATAGACGCATTACTCTTTTGTATGAGTCTTCCTGAACAATTTCGGTCTTGCTGGTATTTTATATCTAAAGTTTTAAAACCAAAATCAAAATAAGATTTTATAAACTATCGCCTGTTGCATATTTGTTTACAAAATTTCTTTTCTGATAAAAGAAATACACTATATTACAAGGGAATAGTAAACACAAAAAATGAAAGGTTAAGAACTCCCTATCCAGTTTACTCAGTCAGCTGTTCTAGAAACTTGACCTAGATATTGATTGAACCATGTGTCTCTTTACAACTACTACTACGTATGACGTAATAACAAAATAATGGTATATTTTTTAGGTTATACTTACTGACTGGGAGATCACATAGCAGATAACAAGCTGCGATAGCGCCTGCCGAAGCACCTGATATTCTGTTTAATAATAAATGGGGAGCATATTTTTTTAGACACACTGCAACACCAACATGGTAAATTCCGTTAAAACCACAACCAGCGAAAGATAGATTTATTTTCCTACGCTTATTCACTGGCCTACAACAAGTACTGGGAACACGGTGTAATTGCTTATTCGTCATTTTAAATACGTATCCTTTAAACACGATTATCAAAACCGTTCACTAAATTGTACAAGTTTAGACGGGCGACTCGCTTATCGGTAACTCGAGTTCACCACAACTTGTCCTTAGTAGCCCAAAACCCAAACTGATCAATAAGTTCCACAGCAGCTGGTTTTGTTTCACGTTATCTTTGAAGACCCCAACAAAGATAAATCGTAATAACTAGAGTTAACATGATAGCACAACTATTTCGCTCTTATGACGTTGATACAGTGAGATTCTGATTGGACGAGAGTTGGTGGTGTGGTTAACTCCCCGCCTTTTTTGTTAGACACACTACCTAGCGGATTATTTAACAACTATGTACAGACGACAGCTGGTCGCCAGTAGAGAACAATAGATTGTAGTTTTCTCTTGAACCTGAGACCGTGAAAATATTGAAGAAATTCTTTGTACCGTATATTACTTTTGATTTCATATGCTATTTATTATTTCATTTTATAAAAACGGTATTATTTATTTTTAATTATTTGTAATTTAAAACATTCATTGAAAATGTTTAGTGCTTTACTTAAAAAATGTTTAGAAATTTAGTTTTGCGTGTGAAATGTCTGTTTTTTTAAATAGTAGTCTATAAAACAGTAACAATTTGATTTATTGCCAAAATTTTGTGTAAATTGCATTTTCACTGATGTAGGCCTATATTTAATTATTTTGCATACATCGACAGTACAAACTGATATACAGTTCAACGTAAACTTTTTCACACGAGTATTTTATAATTTTTTTATTTTAACACAAGTGTCCTTATGTTTTTTAAAATTTAATGTCTTTAGCAAATTGGAAAATTTTGTTTATTTTGTAATAATGTGACGTAAATGGAGCTAATTATACAATGTAGAGTAAAAGGATTTTTTTTAAATTACTATTTTTGGTATCACTTGGCAAAAAAACACTACTTAGGCCTACTGGTATTAAAAGTAAGTAGTGTTTTTTTTTGCGAAATGATGCCAAAAGCAATAATTAAGAAAAACCTTAAGATGTAGGCCCACAACACAAAAACTGCAAAACAAAATGGTTTGGTTTACTGGAGTCTAATCTAAATAGCTAAATTTTTGCTATAAAATTCAAATGAAATTATGTCAACAGTCTTGTTTAAAAAGGTCTTTAGGTTTATTTGAACCGTCAATATTTAAAGTGTAATTTTTAAAACCAAATTTTCCTCGGAGTGAATTTTACCAATGAATATTTAATTATATAGTGTATTTTAATGACGACAGCTATATTAACTTTTTTTGTTTACCTAATTGTATAAATGTATAATGTAAAATATGTAATTAATTGTATAATGTAAAATATATCTCCTCTACAGACTCCTAAACTTCAGAGCACTTTACCTACTTGAATACGTACAAAGTAATTGTTGTCTCTTTTAATAACTTTGTTCTGAAATGTAATTTTAAATTACTAGTAACTAGTTTCCAAAGATCAGTTTCTTTCACCTGCAAAATTCAGTTAAGTACATTTAAATGGTAAATTACCAGAATCAGTAAACAGTGGTATTTTAGAACATAGGGGCCTATATTTACTTTTCTTGTTGTCCAGAAAGGTCTTTGACGAAACAGAGAAACTTTTATCCTTGTAATGGATGTTCTGTTGATAATAAAACGAAAAGAATCATTAGAAGTTACTTCTAGTAAACACTTTCGTCTAGTTATGGCGATAAATTAGCCATTTCTCCTAATAATGTGAGGTTGAAAATCTCTCGTTTCTTTACCCGACAATTTAAAAACACCAGTTCGAGAACCATAACTAGTAGGCCTATCTTCATGCAACGTTAGACTGCGTCTGAGAACTTGACTTGACAACATTGTTCATTCTAAAGATTTTCGACAAAACGAGTAGAGAAAATATTGTTTAAAATAGTAAAATTCATGAACAAATCTATTGGAAAATTTTTTTCACCGGGATACATTTAACAGAAAGTCACTTATGACGTCGAATTAAACCCACATTTTATTTAGCCTACATCCCCGGAAGGATGGTAGTTTCATTTAAGTACTGTATTTTATCGGCTAGTAAATACTTTAAATTGCCCGCTTTTGTAACTAATTTCATATTATTTTCAAACGCTCGTAAGGAAATTCGAATATTATAACGTCATAGCTTTAATTTAAAAACAAGTTGACAGTAGACCGAGAGCTGTCAATAAATATACACGCACAATGTCCGTAAAAAACTTCTAAGCTATGGCTGTATATTTGAGAACAAAACTTCCGAAATGGACTAATTACGTCCACGAGAGAATCGCTGCAACAGAAGATGAAATTCTTATCCAACTTTCAAAGAGGTGTCGTGACTAAAATTTCTTTGCAGAATTTCAGTTTATGCAATTAAAATTAGAGAATGCTTTTGACCTTGTGTTCTTTATATAAAGATTAACCTAATTCCCTAAATAATACCAGTCTGTTGTACTTAAATCTTATATTCATCAAGTAGCTCACACTTTAAATTTGAAATGTATTTAATTTAAGTAAAAAATTAATTTACTCATTTTTTTATCTTGTGTTTAATTTGTAAGAGTTAGAATGGTAAACTATACACTAGTATTAATTTTAAAATTTTGTCTTGAAAGTATGAATATTCCCTGAAATGTTAACCTCCCACCCGGGAAGGGGTTTCTGATTGTGCTACTGGCTAATTTTGAACAGAAACTATTCATATAGAGATCACATCTACAGCCTTATTGCCCCTCTTAAATAATTGCCTAAGCTGAGATATAATCTGGTTTACTGGAGATGAAATTCAGGAATTGAAAAGAACGGAAACATGCTTAATTCATTAGCAGTCCTAAACAAAGCATCCTTAATGCGCTTAAACCCTCAAAATACTTTTTAACAGCGGAAGGTGACGAAAAATACAACTTAAGAGGATGGGCCACGTCCTTCTTGTTTCATTACCGAACTGTATCAACAAGAGATATAAGGAGAACTGGTCTGTGCTAAGCAGACATCTTAAAGTTTACAGTTAGTTGAAAAACGTAAACTATTTGTTTGAGACTCGCTTCCGAAAAACAGGAAGGCCTCGGTAAGCCAAGTGTTGTCGCATTCCGTCCAGAAATAGATGTGTTCTTGCTTCCGGCCATAACGGTGCATTATTATTTTACTTAGAATTTGTTCCTACTTAATTTATAAAAGTTATTCGGAAGTGGTTTAACTTTAAAAATAAATCTTAGAGGTATGTAACAGCATAAGCCAACTGGGCGCAATGTTTAATTAAAATAAATGAAAATACTATACTACAAATAACTTTTTCATTTATTAAAAACCTTATGTACATTTCAATTGGTTAGCAATCATCCTCAAAGGTAATTTACAAAAACAAACTACTGTAGTTGTTATTTGTGTTATCAGGCGCGATCGCCCCCCCCCCAACCCTCAAGAACTTTGGGTTAAAAATCGATAATATATTATTAAATTAGGACTTTCTATTAAATTAGACTTTTACTTAAGTTAATTCGTGTTTTATTGTAAATAGAAAATTAAATTTTAATTTTTAATTTGAAAATGTGACGCGTTCCCTCGGCATACCCTCGTAAACGTTTTAACAACAGATAGCGCTAGTGAAGCTTAGTCTCGAACATATGATTTTCAATACGTAATTTTGCAAGCGTAATATTCGCAGTTGACTCCGGAATTGTTCGTGTTGGAAGAATAACTACTTATGAAATTAATAATATTCCCTAGCCATAAGTGTTATCGAAACTGGAATAATTATTTATTAAAAAGTCTAATTTGCTACGAATCTTTATCACGTTACCGATTTCTAACGCAAGCGTAGAAAGAATTTTTCTGTTCTATGTTTTTACATACACGCACGCGCGCGCGTGCACACACACACACACACATATTATATATATATATATATATATATATATATATATATATATAACGAGTAGAGAAGGCTACAGGGTAGACGGAGCGCTTGGGCCCGAGCCAATAGGAAAGCCGGATTTTCTACCCCCACCCCTTTCCAAGATGGCGGCGCCCATAAGCGCGGGAACAACATTTACACCGAGCCAATAGGAAAGCCGGATTTGCTACCCCAACCCCTTTCCAAGATGGCGGCGCCCATAAGCGCGGGAACAACATTTACACCAAGCCAATAGGAAAGCCGGATTTGCTACCCCCTACCCCTTTCCAAGATGGCGGGGCCCATAAGCGCGGGAAGTTCAAATAGTCAACTGTCTGTGAGGGAATCGGCCTATCACATTGCAGGCGCTCGGTAGGCTTACGCTTGACGGACACCCAACACACGGACACCCGCTCCCGCAGGAGGGAGATGTGTGAAGAGTATGAATATCAGTACAACGAACACTATGTCTGTTTACAGATGTACCGAATAACAAGGTCGATTCTCTGTAACGCCTAATACTGTGTGTAGCAAATATACAAGTTTATCTAGACACATCCACTCCTAATCGGTATGTGTAGAGGTGAAATAATAATAACTCAAATATCTCTTAGCATAAGGTTAGTCTCGGAGCTCCTGCATGCTCTGTCGTGGGTATTTCCTAGCTTTATAAAGGGAAAAAACAACGAAAAAGCCTGTACCTGCTCAGACCTGCACATCCCAGCTAAATTGGATCCAACCTAACCAACACATAGTAGAAGGGGTGATCTCAACAACGTTCAGGACCATCCCCGGGGGTTGTTATGAATGAAGAAGGCTCTGAATGACCTTGATCATAGACTATGGGGCGTATATGACTACGTCTAAAGGTAGTTATTGGATAACCTAGGCAGGTAAAAATGGATCAAACCTACCCACAGGTATGGGGTGATCTCAACAACGATCAGGACCATCCCCAGGGGTTGGAACGGATGAAGGCGGCTCTGAATGGCCATGATCATAGACTATGAGGTGTGTTTGACTACTTCTAGAGGTAATTAATGGAAAAAACCAAATCAGGCCTATGACGCAACCACCCCCGGGACATCCTCAAAACCCTCCCCGGAGGTAGCTACCGGCGTGGGGTTATCTTAAGATATAACTGTTTAATATATGAAATATCAACGCTCGAACGACTCAGGGCCCACCCTAAAATGAACGGTATAACCCAGGGTAATGAGGGATACAAGTTGAATGTTAAATGCCGCGTAGGCCGCTCACTCGAACCCTGACGGGCCAGCGCCTTAAAAACAAAATATCTAAAAACATACCAGGTATAGCAACAGGTATCTAGTAGGGCCTACCTCCAAAGGTAAAAAAAATAAACAGTGTAACAAAGCCTTATCGCTTGAGTGAACACGTTTGACCTACATGTGCAGGCATGCAGAGATAACGCAAATCCCTAGAACCGCAAAGACAGATAGCTACCGGTGGTCTATTTTCATATTATAAAAATAACAAGCAGTTACCTGTACAGAAAAAATAAATACCTTTGCAGATAAGAGAGCAAGAACCTGGACACATAGAAGAATCAAATACGTGTGCAGACAGAAGAAGCAAGGATCTGGACATATAGAAGAAGCAAAGACCTGGATGGATAGGAAAATAAAGGACCCGGACAGGTATACGAGGCAATGCCTGGGCAGATAGAAAAAACAAGGATTTGGACAGGTAGACGAGGTAGGGCTTGGGCAGATAGAAGAAACAACGATCTGGACAGATAGAAGAAGCTAGGACATGGATAGGTAGACGAGGCAAGGCCTGGACAGATTGAAGAAGCAATGACCCAGAGAGATTGATGAGGTAAGGCTTGGACAGATAGAAGAAGCAAGAACCTGGACAAATAGAAGAAGCAAATACCTGGACTGGTATACGGAGTAACGTCCCGGACAGATAGAAGAAACAAATATCTGGACAGATAAAAGAACCAAGGACTTCGGCACGTAGAGGAACCAATACTTGGACAGACGGAAGAAGCAAGGACATGAACAGATAAGAGAAGTAAGGACCTGGACGGATAGAAGAAGCAAGTACCTGGACAGATAGAAGAAGCAGGGATATGGACAGATAGGAGAAGCCTTGCCAGATAGGAGGAGGTCCTTGACCTGGACAGATAGAAGAAGCAAATACATGGACACATAGAAGAAGCAAAGACCTGGACAGATAGAATATGCAAGTACCAGGACAAATAGAAGAAGCGAGTAGTTGGACAGATAGAAGAAGTAAGGACATGGACAGATATGAGAAGCACGGACTTGGGCAGATAGAAGAAGCAAGTACATGGATACATAGAAGAAGTAAGGATATGGACAGATAGGAGAAGCAAGGACCTGGACCGATAAAAAGAGCAAATACCTGAACAGATAGAAGAAGCAAGGACCTGTACCGATGGAAGAAGCAAGTACATGGACTGATAGAAGAAGCAAGGACCTGGACCGATAAAAGAAACAAGCACCTGGGCAGATAGAAGAAGCAGGTACTTGGACAGATAGTAGAAGTAAGCACCTGGACAGACAGAAGAACCAAGGACCTGGACAGATAGAAGAAGCAAAGACCGGGACAGATAAAAGAAGCAATGACCTAGACTGATAGAAGAAGTAAGGACATGGACCGATAAAAGAAACAAGGACCTGGAAGAAATGACGCTACCTCATGTCCACAATATATATTAGGCGCTATTGAAAATAGACTACCGCTCATTCAATATAGTGTGTAATCTAAAGCTTTACAAAAATTGAAAAAGACCTGACATTAACATATAATATCTCGTATCAAAAATATATATATTAAACGCTAATGAAAATAAACTACCAATCATTCAATATAATCTATGATCTAGGCTTCAGATAATTCGAAAAATGAAGTGTGAAAATATTCTCTCCTATAAATAAACACCTATTGTATCATCTAGAGTTAACATAATTTAAAAAAAAGACTAGTTACTTACAATGCGAGTGTTTATAGGTTGTTGTGACGTAGACGCCATCTCTCGTGAATGTATGACCTGCAGTTTAACGGATCACAATAGTTGATCAAAGTATAGCTCTCCTCCTGGGTTGATTGCAGAAAGTCTTCAAAACTAAATAACTTAAATAACGGGCTTAAACAGATATAGTCTTTAAAAGATTTTATCAACGCTAGCTTTACAGATACAGGTAAGTCCAAACTGTCTATATCATGTCTGTTCTATACGCATGCGCAGACCTCAATAGCGCATAGATTAAACAAAGATAGAGGCACTGTAAAATTTATAAAAAAGAAACATGCTGAAACGTGTTAATGAATAATATTACTCTGTAATGGCCAAATTCACAGTCTGGCCGACATGTTCGATAACAGTTAAAGATTTGCCTAAAATAGAGCTCAAATCTTCCACAGTCAACGCCGTAGCGTATCGCTTTGGAAGAAAGACAGCACGTCTGTCTTCATCATCTACCTGTAAGTCTACAAGTACGGTGTTACCATACTTTGCTTCGACAAAACGCGCATTTACAATTTTATATGCCATGCCTATCTTTAGATCGCGTATAGGCATAGAATCTACAGAATTTAAAGCTGAAAACTTTGCCGACACTGATGATGACATTTTACTACTTATTGGCAAACACACACACAGATCACTTGAAACACAGACTATGTAAAAAACACTATATCTCCACCTGTATATAATGTTTTATACATAGCTGTGGAAGAGTCCATTTGAGAGGTGAGTGGACGAGTCCAAGCAAGTTGGACTGATCCATAATTACGTCATAACTAAGACTGTTGATTACAACAAGGCGGGCGATACCGTATGTAGAGGTAAACACATCGTATTCGATGAGAAGTTTAAATACAAGTTAACACATAATATAAAATGCACGGCCTGACTAGGGTTTAACAAACAGTATCCGCTGAGTAGACTGGCTACGGTTTAACAAATAGTATCCATTGAGTAGGTTGAATACAAACTATCACATAGTATCCATTGTAAATATTGGCTAATGGTTATCAAATAGTATCTGATACATAGCTGGGCTAATGATTAACACATTGTATCCGATACATAGATTGACTAGGGCTAACACATAGTATCCGAGGCAAAGATTGACTAATGGTTAACACATAATATCCATTGCACGGCTTGGGTAATATATATATATAGTTAGCCTACATTTTGTGTTATGTATGTAAACCCACATATTATGCTAAGCTGGTTACCCATAGACATGGATCTATGGTAATGCAAGAGTAAGCCTAAGTGTAACCCATACCCTGACAACAGTTACCTAGCCTCACCATAGCCTACATAGGTAGACAACCGATACCTAGCCCGACCATAGGTTACATAGCTAGACAATAGATACCTAACCCTGAATCAAATACATAGCCTGACAACCGATACATAGCCTAACAACAGAGCTAGATCACAGACCAACGTTTCAACTACACAACATTATGCTATGTTTAACCAGCCAACATACACGAAGTTCAAACGAACAACATTGACACCAAGTTCAAATAGGCTATGGCTGGTGAAGGCTAGATCAACGTTGAAAAACTTACACTAATCAACCAACAAACTTACACATGGTTCAAATAGGTTATGGAGGGTGAAGACATAATTATAGCTATCAATGCATACCAAAAATAGCTATGCAGAAACCGTCAAGGCCATTACACATATTGTCCAGGTATGTTGTATCAGTTACAACATACTGACTAATACGAGTACCTCCATCAAATCTTAGGTAAAGCTACCTTGGAGTCAGGCCTTAGGTAAAGCTACCTCGGAGTCAGCCCTTAGGTAAAGCAAGACCATAGGTAAAGCTCAGGTAAGGTTGGTAAAACAGCTATCTATGCATGCCCAATCTCAATAGTTACGTTAAAAAGAGCTACCGATGCTCACCCTACCATAATAGCTACGTACAGACGGCTAATATTGTATAACCTATCACAAGACTTATGTAAAAACAGCTATGCATAACCTGTCACAATAACTGCGTAAAGGCAGCTAACAATGCCTACCCCATTAAAATAGCTACGAAAAGATAACAACCAATACATACCCTATCATAATAGCTATGTAAAGACAGCTAAAGATGCATAACCTAACTCAGTAATGACCGTTATTAAATAATGAACCATCACAACAGCCTCGTAAAGACAGCTACCAACACCACAATAGCTACGTAAAAACAGTTATCGATCCATGACCCGTATTACACCATTATGTGCGTTACCCTACATCATGTATTAAGCCAATAAACGTCTAAACCTACATTCCTCCTGTATTAAGCCACGCTACCCCTACATAGGCCTACACCCTGTAGCCAATATGCACGGTACCCTACACTAGCCGTTAAAAAGAGCTACCGATGCTCACCCTACCATAATAGCTACGTACAGACGGCTAATATTGTATAACCTATCACAAGACTTATGTAAAAACAGCTATGCATAACCTGTCACAATAACTGCGTAAAGGCAGCTAACAATGCCTACCCCATTAAAATAGCTACGAAAAGATAACAACCAATACATACCCTATCATAATAGCTATGTAAAGACAGCTAAAGATGCATAACCTAACTCAGTAATGACCGCTATTAAATAATGAACCATCACAACAGCCTCGTAAAGACAGCTACCAACACCACAATAGCTACGTAAAAACAGTTATCGATCCATGACCCGTATTATACCATTATGTGCGTTACCCTACATCATGTATTAAGCCAATAAACGTCTAAACCTACATTCCTCCTGTATTAAGCCACGTTACCCCTACATAGGCCTACACCCTGTAGCCAATATGCACGGTACCCTACATTAGCCTACAGATTGCGTTAGGGCAACATACACGTAAACCTGTATTAGGTATATATGGGTGTTAACCTCCATAGGCCTACATATTGTGTTAGGTCGATATACCTGTAAATCTGCAGACACCCTGCATTAAGCCAATATGCATGATACGGTACATAGGCCTATAAGTCAATAAACAATGTTGTTACGTTTCATTGCAGGTGTAGATCATACACACAGAGCTCGACAAATATATGCTTGTTTAAAACCTTACATTAATACTGTTACGACCGCAATAGCTCACTCTGGACATATCAGCATAACCGCAGCCAATGACGTCAAACACAATGTCGGTCAGGACGGCATCCGGACCATCGGCAGGTCATCTGTGAATGAAACGTAACAACACTGTTTATTGACTTATAGGCCTATGTACCGTATCATGCATATTGGCTTAATGCAGGGTGTCTGCAGATTTACAGGTATATCGACCTAACACAATATGTAGGCCTATGGAGGTTAACACCCATATATACCTAATACAGGTTTACGTGTATGTTGCCCTAACGCAATCTGTAGGCTAATGTAGGGTACCGTGCATATTGGCTACAGGGTGTAGGCCTATGTAGGGGTAACGTGGCTTAATACAGGAGGAATGTGGGTTTAGACGTTTATTGGCTTAATACATGATGTAGGGTAACGCACATAATGGTATAATACGGGTCATGGATCGATAACTGTTTTTACGTAGCTATTGTGGTGTTGGTAGCTGTCTTTATGAGGCTGTTGTGATGGTTCATTATTTAATAGCGGTCATTACTGAGTTAGGTTATGCATCTTTAGCTGTCTTTACATAGCTATTATGATAGGGTATGTACTGGTTGTTATCTTTTCGTAGCTATTTTAATGGGGTAGGCATTGTTAGCTGCCTTTACGCAGTTATTGTGACAGGTTATGCATAGCTGTTTTTACATAAGTCTTGTGATAGGTTATACAATATTAGCCGTCTGTACGTAGCTATTATGGTAGGGTGAGCATCGGTAGCTCTTTTTAACGGCTAGTGTAGGGTACCGTGCATATTGGCTACAGGGTGTAGGCCTATGTAGGGGTAGCGTGGCTTAATACAGGAGGAATGTAGGTTTAGACGTTTATTGGCTTAATACATGATGTAGGGTAACGCACATAATGGTGTAATACGGGTCATGGATCGATAACTGTTTTTACGTAGCTATTGTGGTGTTGGTAGCTGTCTTTACGAGGCTGTTGTGATGGTTCATTATTTAATAACGGTCATTACTGAGTTAGGTTATGCATCTTTAGCTGTCTTTACATAGCTATTATGATAGGGTATGTATTGGTTGTTATCTTTTCGTAGCTATTTTAATGGGGTAGGCATTGTTAGCTGCCTTTACGCAGTTATTGTGACAGGTTATGCATAGCTGTTTTTACATAAGTCTTGTGATAGGTTATACAATATTAGCCGTCTGTACGTAGCTATTATGGTAGGGTGAGCATCGGTAGCTCTTTTTAACGTAACTATTGAGATTGGGCATGCATAGATAGCTGTTTTACCAACCTTACCTGAGCTTTACCTATGGTCTTGCTTTACCTAAGGGCTGACTCCGAGGTAGCTTTACCTAAGGCCTGACTCCAAGGTAGCTTTACCTAAGATTTGATGGAGGTACTCGTATTAGTCAGTATGTTGTAACTGATACAACATACCTGGACAATATGTGTAATGGCCTTGACGGTTTCTGCATAGCTATTTTTGGTATGCATTGATAGCTATAATTATGTCTTCACCCTCCATAACCTATTTGAACCATGTGTAAGTTTGTTGGTTGATTAGTGTAAGTTTTTCAACGTTGATCTAGCCTTCACCAGCCATAGCCTATTTGAACTTGGTGTCAATGTTGTTCGTTTGAACTTCGTGTATGTTGGCTGGTTAAACATAGCATAATGTTGTGTAGTTGAAACGTTGGTCTGTGATCTAGCTCTGTTGTTAGGCTATGTATCGGTTGTCAGGCTATGTATTTGATTCAGGGTTAGGTATCTATTGTCTAGCTATGTAACCTATGGTCGGGCTAGGTATCGGTTGTCTACCTATGTAGGCTATGGTGAGGCTAGGTAACTGTTGTCAGGGTATGGGTTACACTTAGGCTTACTCTTGCATTACCATAGATCCATGTCTATGGGTAACCAGCTTAGCATAATATGTGGGTTTACATACATAACACAAAATGTAGGCTAACTATATATATATATTACCCAAGCCGTGCAATGGATATTATGTGTTAACCATTAGTCAATCTTTGCCTCGGATACTATGTGTTAGCCCTAGTCAATCTATGTATCGGATACAATGTGTTAATCATTAGCCCAGCTATGTATCAGATACTATTTGATAACCATTAGCCAATATTTACAATGGATACTATGTGATAGTTTGTATTCAACCTACTCAATGGATACTATTTGTTAAACCGTAGCCAGTCTACTCAGCGGATACTGTTTGTTAAACCCTAGTCAGGCCGTGCATTTTATATTATGTGTTAACTTGTATTTAAACTTCTCATCGAATACGATGTGTTTACCTCTACATACGGTATCGCCCGCCTTGTTGTAATCAACAGTCTTAGTTATGACGTAATTATGGATCAGTCCAACTTGCTTGGACTCGTCCACTCACCTCTCAAATGGACTCTTCCACAGCTATGTATAAAACATTATATACAGGTGGAGATATAGTGTTTTTTACATAGTCTGTGTTTCAAGTGATCTGTGTGTGTGTTTGCCAATAAGTAGTAAAATGTCATCATCAGTGTCGGCAAAGTTTTCAGCTTTAAATTCTGTAGATTCTATGCCTATACGCGATCTAAAGATAGGCATGGCATATAAAATTGTAAATGCGCGTTTTGTCGAAGCAAAGTATGGTAACACCGTACTTGTAGACTTACAGGTAGATGATGAAGACAGACGTGCTGTCTTTCTTCCAAAGCGATACGCTACGGCGTTGACTGTGGAAGATTTGAGCTCTATTTTAGGCAAATCTTTAACTGTTATCGAACATGTCGGCCAGACTGTGAATTTGGCCATTACAGAGTAATATTATTCATTAACACGTTTCAGCATGTTTCTTTTTTATAAATTTTACAGTGCCTCTATCTTTGTTTAATCTATGCGCTATTGAGGTCTGCGCATGCGTATAGAACAGACATGATATAGACAGTTTGGACTTACCTGTATCTGTAAAGCTAGCGTTGATAAAATCTTTTAAAGACTATATCTGTTTAAGCCCGTTATTTAAGTTATTTAGTTTTGAAGACTTTCTGCAATCAACCCAGGAGGAGAGCTATACTTTGATCAACTATTGTGATCCGTTAAACTGCAGGTCATACATTCACGAGAGATGGCGTCTACTTCACAACAACCTATAAACACTCGCATTGTAAGTAACTAGTCTTTTTTTTAAATTATGTTAACTCTAGATGATACAATAGGTGTTTATTTATAGGAGAGAATATTTTCACACTTCATTTTTCGAATTATCTGAAGCCTAGATCATAGATTATATTGAATGATTGGTAGTTTATTTTCATTAGCGTTTAATATATATATTTTGGATACGAGATATTATATGTTAATGTCAGGTCTTTTTCAATTTTTGTAAAGCTTTAGATTACACACTATATTGAATGAGCGGT
Source organism: Prosapia bicincta (assembly GCA_036971475.1). Lineage (NCBI taxonomy): Eukaryota > Metazoa > Arthropoda > Insecta > Hemiptera > Cercopidae > Prosapia > Prosapia bicincta. The sequence goes on along the minus strand of JBAIZL010000004.1, from coordinate 84,456,219 downwards.
AGTCTATTTTCAATAGCGCCTAATATATATTGTGGACATGAGGTAGCGTCATTTCTTCCAGGTCCTTGTTTCTTTTATCGGTCCATGTCCTTACTTCTTCTATCAGTCTAGGTCATTGCTTCTTTTATCTGTCCCGGTCTTTGCTTCTTCTATCTGTCCAGGTCCTTGGTTCTTCTGTCTGTCCAGGTGCTTACTTCTACTATCTGTCCAAGTACCTGCTTCTTCTATCTGCCCAGGTGCTTGTTTCTTTTATCGGTCCAGGTCCTTGCTTCTTCTATCAGTCCATGTACTTGCTTCTTCCATCGGTACAGGTCCTTGCTTCTTCTATCTGTTCAGGTATTTGCTCTTTTTATCGGTCCAGGTCCTTGCTTCTCCTATCTGTCCATATCCTTACTTCTTCTATGTATCCATGTACTTGCTTCTTCTATCTGCCCAAGTCCGTGCTTCTCATATCTGTCCATGTCCTTACTTCTTCTATCTGTCCAACTACTCGCTTCTTCTATTTGTCCTGGTACTTGCATATTCTATCTGTCCAGGTCTTTGCTTCTTCTATGTGTCCATGTATTTGCTTCTTCTATCTGTCCAGGTCAAGGACCTCCTCCTATCTGGCAAGGCTTCTCCTATCTGTCCATATCCCTGCTTCTTCTATCTGTCCAGGTACTTGCTTCTTCTATCCGTCCAGGTCCTTACTTCTCTTATCTGTTCATGTCCTTGCTTCTTCCGTCTGTCCAAGTATTGGTTCCTCTACGTGCCGAAGTCCTTGGTTCTTTTATCTGTCCAGATATTTGTTTCTTCTATCTGTCCGGGACGTTACTCCGTATACCAGTCCAGGTATTTGCTTCTTCTATTTGTCCAGGTTCTTGCTTCTTCTATCTGTCCAAGCCTTACCTCATCAATCTCTCTGGGTCATTGCTTCTTCAATCTGTCCAGGCCTTGCCTCGTCTACCTATCCATGTCCTAGCTTCTTCTATCTGTCCAGATCGTTGTTTCTTCTATCTGCCCAAGCCCTACCTCGTCTACCTGTCCAAATCCTTGTTTTTTCTATCTGCCCAGGCATTGCCTCGTATACCTGTCCGGGTCCTTTATTTTCCTATCCATCCAGGTCTTTGCTTCTTCTATATGTCCAGATCCTTGCTTCTTCTGTCTGCACACGTATTTGATTCTTCTATGTGTCCAGGTTCTTGCTCTCTTATCTGCAAAGGTATTTATTTTTTCTGTACAGGTAACTGCTTGTTATTTTTATAATATGAAAATAGACCACCGGTAGCTATCTGTCTTTGCGGTTCTAGGGATTTGCGTTATCTCTGCATGCCTGCACATGTAGGTCAAACGTGTTCACTCAAGCGATAAGGCTTTGTTACACTGTTTATTTTTTTTACCTTTGGAGGTAGGCCCTACTAGATACCTGTTGCTATACCTGGTATGTTTTTAGATATTTTGTTTTTAAGGCGCTGGCCCGTCAGGGTTCGAGTGAGCGGCCTACGCGGCATTTAACATTCAACTTGTATCCCTCATTACCCTGGGTTATACCGTTCATTTTAGGGTGGGCCCTGAGTCGTTCGAGCGTTGATATTTCATATATTAAACAGTTATATCTTAAGATAACCCCACGCCGGTAGCTACCTCCGGGGAGGGTTTTGAGGATGTCCCGGGGGTGGTTGCGTCATAGGCCTGATTTGGTTTTTTCCATTAATTACCTCTAGAAGTAGTCAAACACACCTCATAGTCTATGATCATGGCCATTCAGAGCCGCCTTCATCCGTTCCAACCCCTGGGGATGGTCCTGATCGTTGTTGAGATCACCCCATACCTGTGGGTAGGTTTGATCCATTTTTACCTGCCTAGGTTATCCAATAACTACCTTTAGACGTAGTCATATACGCCCCATAGTCTATGATCAAGGTCATTCAGAGCCTTCTTCATTCATAACAACCCCCGGGGATGGTCCTGAACGTTGTTGAGATCACCCCTTCTACTATGTGTTGGTTAGGTTGGATCCAATTTAGCTGGGATGTGCAGGTCTGAGCAGGTACAGGCTTTTTCGTTGTTTTTTCCCTTTATAAAGCTAGGAAATACCCACGACAGAGCATGCAGGAGCTCCGAGACTAACCTTATGCTAAGAGATATTTGAGTTATTATTATTTCACCTCTACACATACCGATTAGGAGTGGATGTGTCTAGATAAACTTGTATATTTGCTACACACAGTATTAGGCGTTACAGAGAATCGACCTTGTTATTCGGTACATCTGTAAACAGACATAGTGTTCGTTGTACTGATATTCATACTCTTCACACATCTCCCTCCTGCGGGAGCGGGTGTCCGTGTGTTGGGTGTCCGTCAAGCGTAAGCCTACCGAGCGCCTGCAATGTGATAGGCCGATTCCCTCACAGACAGTTGACTATTTGAACTTCCCGCGCTTATGGGCCCCGCCATCTTGGAAAGGGGTAGGGGGTAGCAAATCCGGCTTTCCTATTGGCTTGGTGTAAATGTTGTTCCCGCGCTTATGGGCGCCGCCATCTTGGAAAGGGGTTGGGGTAGCAAATCCGGCTTTCCTATTGGCTCGGTGTAAATGTTGTTCCCGCGCTTATGGGCGCCGCCATCTTGGAAAGGGGTGGGGGTAGAAAATCCGGCTTTCCTATTGGCTCGGGCCCAAGCGCTCCGTCTACCCTGTAGCCTTCTCTACTATAACGCATCGATCGCCCCCCCCCCCAAAGCAAGTCGCTGGCTATGGAGGTTTCATTTATTATTTAACTTAAAGATACGTTAGTATTAGGCCTATAACAATTGTTTCTAACCATGTTATTAGAAGGAATGGTAGGTTTATTTTCCTCCGTATTTGGGGCTATTTTATGTTCATTCAATTCTTCTATTAGTTCAATCTCTTCTAATATAGACCTAGGCCTATATCTTGTAGAAATTTTTAATCGTTAATAAAATACATTTTATTCGTCTACTCAAATTCAAATACATTTTTTTAAACTTGTAGTGGATGCCAATTGATTTTAATATAGTTTCTTTCAAATATTAATTCATTATTTAAATTTAATTAATTAATTTTAGTTTTATATGGGAGAAAAACTTACCATAAAAGGAGGAAGGTATGTAAAAGAGTTATCTCGTCCCATTTGGCTTAAAATAGGTGATAGCATGATTTCATAAAACAGCTGATTTTATGTTACAGGTTATGTGGTAGAACAGTTGTTTTAACGCTTTGGTTATATTACTTTGTTTATATTAATTGAATAAAAAGTAACTAAAATAAAAATTGTCTCTAATTAATTAGGAATTGACTTTAAATCATTTTTGTTTAGGCTTATATCACTTGTGTTTATAGTTAAAATATATTTTCATGAAGAGCGGGGAAGAAACTATTTGTTGTGTTTTAATCATATTTTTCAATGTACAGTTTGCACAAAATAACGGAAAGTTCTTACATAAACAATGGGGAAACAACAACAACATCGAAAATACTTTAATCTTGTTTGCGATCGTCCAACGCAATATTTTACAATACCAATATTTTACATACCAATATTTTACAATACCAATATTTTACATACCAATATTTTACAATACCAATATTTTACATACCAATATTTTACATGTGTTTTTATGTAATATTTTGGCAAAACACATTTATCGTAAAAAGGAAATGAAAGATGTTCTGTCTACTGTTGGTTCGCCTGCGGACAACTCACTATAGTGCGTTTGACATGGCCAAAGGATTATAAGGGTCAAGGCAGAAGGTAGCACCAGAGTCCACACACCAACCACCAGGAGACAAAGAATTGAAAAATTTAGAATACAAAACATAAATGAATATGAAAGAGGTCTTAGGAAAGACCGTATAGTAACAAAAGAAAAACAGTAGGTAAATGAATCCTACCAGAAATGGGCTCAAGCTATACCACCTGAAAACACCTTTAAAAGACGTTGGCTTTATAAGTCTACCTGCGCCAGCTTACCTGCTACGCAATCCTTAGATACATCGAGTGGACTATAAAACTGACTGTGAAACTACCTAAAACCTGCGCCAAGAATTCAAACAACTCTTGCAATCACTGAAGCAGAAATGGGGGAACTCGAAAACTTAAGAACAAACTAAATTGGAGTTAATAAAGAACTTATATTACAAAATAATAATGATAATTTGTTATCATGTGAAATAAATTATAAAGAGCAATAAATATTAAAAATTGTTAAAACAAATTCTAAAAAAAGATAAGAAAGGGACAAAAAATATAAATTATATTTATATATTTGAGAAAATCGAAAGCAATAAACCAAAAATTATGACTAGGTTAGAAGTCAAATACAATTTAAAAACTGGATTTCTGAAAAGATATTTCAAATTTATACTAAAAAGTAGTTTAGGCGTACTCCTAACGTACAGAAGCAAGTGTGTCGTATCTATTTGTTTGCACAACTAGCTCGTACAATGGAACTGCTCTTTAATTTATCTTAACGAAAATGAGACTCCAACAAAAATGACGATTAAATGTTCCGACAAGAGAATAGATACCTCTCTAAGGGTATCGCTTCAGTTGACACTTGCGCTCAGCAACATTTGCACCACCTTAATGCTGTTGAAGGATGAAAGAAGAAACTGAACAACACCCTTCGGAGACCTAATCCTAGAATTAATCAAACTAGAACTAATCAAAGTATTGATTAGTTGTTTCAAAACTAAAGCGTAAGTGTAGGCTGCGCATCCATGAAAATACAATTAAACCTTGGAAGGAACAGGAGAAAATGCTCGTATATGAGACTGGCCGAGCGAATTAATAAAACTATCAAGAATTACGAAGATACTGATGCCATAGGTAGGCCTACATGTATTTGCACTCTGACCAATTTACAAAAATTAGATTAAGTTGAAACTGAAGACCGCTAAAAATTTACAATATTTGTAAATAGTACTAAGTTCATTATAAAATAATAATAATAACAACATTAAATTACAAAAAAAGAAATTAACATGATATAGGCCTAAAATGATTAAAAAACATAAAATTTAGGATGCTTCTAGCTGATTTTACATGATTTTTAATGATAGAACAATAGTTTTCCAAAATGATGGAGATACTGGTTTCCTGTCACTTAGAAAAGCCAGTCCAAAGCCTAGGTAGAGTGTGATGGCAATCATAGAGGCCATAACCGTATTTAATACAGGAAATAAACGCAGGCATATTTGGGGTAACGTGGGCGTAACTGTCGCACATTTCACCATGGGTACAAGGGTTGCTGGTGCATCAGTCGCATATTCCTCTCTAAGACTTCTGTAGGGAACAGATCTTCTAATTCAGGTAAGGGATCTTGCGCATCTGATGACATCATTTTCCCCTGCATCCAGTATCAGGGGATCATTAAGTTCTTTCCTTAGTCCTAGGTAAATTTCACCTTAGCTTCCTCATCCTTCTATCTACAAAGGTATAAAAGAATAATCCCGCTTCTTTGTGTCGCCGGTAGAGAATGGGGTACTTCATGTACGCTTTCTTCTAAACGTGATGCCATACACGTGTTAAGTGAAGTTCTCTTAGTTTTTGGAGAGAAAAAAAGATAGGGAGGGGGAGGGAGAGAGAGGGAGTGAGTGGGAGAATACTTTTGCAGAAAATTATTAACGTATGAAACTAATTACGATGAAAATATTGGAAAGAACCCCAATACCACAATAAATAATAAAAAATAACAATTAAAACAAGTTAGATCATTCTAGTTTGTAACTTCTTGTTTGCTAAATTGTAATTTTGTAATAAAACCCTCTGATGATGATGACATGGTCATCGAAATGTACATAAGGGTTTAATCTTAAGTAACTTGTTTTATTTGTTATTTTTGATTATTTTTTGTGGTATTGGGGTTCATTCTAATATTTTCATTGTCATATATTGTACCACTGTGCTCTTGATATTGTGTATGAAACTAATATTTGTATCTTCATAGGTTTCATTCACATATCCATAAAGAGCAATAAATTAACAGTATCGTAACTACAAATTTGGGCGCTCTGGGGCAAGTCAATATTTTTTGTGCGATACTGATAGTGTACCTTAGTCTCATCGGTTAGTCAAACAGCCAGATATTTGTATGGCTAAATAGCCAAAAGTTTTACTTCGCTTTAGTTTGGGCTCAATACATGCTGTTTTATTTGGAATGCACTCCTTTGCGGTAGGTTAAGGCACTGTGAGGTAAATTAATCGATATAATAATGATTCTGTCGTACATATAACACTTTAATATTAAAGAATCGTAACATCGATTCTTACGGACATGCCTTTATTTACGGTTTATTTTCAGAGTTCATTGTTACTTTTATAGCAGGAAACACAATTACTGATCTATAGGAGCTGTTCAGTTAACAGAGCGAAAGACCTTGACATCGCCCACACTCACTGGCACTCGTAAAGCGGCAAGGTCACTCTCGAGATTAGCGCGTCAGAGATATTGTTTACAATATTCTCGAGAAACATTTTTACCGTAAACAACTTGAAGTTAATAGAAGTACTTGAATTATATTTTGGTCTGACGAAAGTGCTTGATTAATTTTGTGATGACACTCGTAAACTTGTATGAAGAGTATATTCGCTCTATAACATATTATTTATATTTCATAGAAGAGATATTTTATTCTTCATTTAGAAGTTATTTATAAACTATTTTTCACATGAAATGTCCAGTAAATTAAGAAATATCTTATATTAAATCAGATAGCCTGTTAGTCATAGAAGGTGGCCACCGAGGTTATGCAGCGTTTGTCTGCCACGATCAGAGTTTTGGTATGTGGAATGGATTTGCAAAGGCAGGACGTTTTAATGGTTAGAAAGGTAGACGAAGTTGTTATTCTGGGAGTCAACATTTATTTGATATCATTAAGAGGACTGTCTGACTGAGTTTGTCTTGCTTTTTTTCATACGTTTTCTTCTCATCTGTGATTATAAGTATTAGTATGATTGTAGTGTGACGTAAAGAGTGTAATAAAGCCTATTTGCTTAAACCTACACAGTTTTCTTACAAACAACTTAAATCTAAATACATGAATACGACGCCGAGGTATTTAACTTAGGACCTCTAGGAAATGGGCCTATCATCAAAAGTAATGGCTCCTGTCTGCGGTCGTTACTTCGTGGTGAAGCAGATAGCTTTGATTTGTCAGAATTTATGACAGTTCTCCATTTTCGTAGCCATATTGACGGAATTGCCTATTTATGGTTTTCGATGAGATAGGTAAATTCCATGAGCTAGTCAGAAACATGGTGTTATCCGCAATGAAAGACAGGGAAACGTTTGGAGAAGATAGTGAAAGGAGCCTAGGACGTAGCCTGCGGACTACTCGCAGAGATATGACTGAAAGAGAAGACGCAGTTGTCAAAAGAAACATTGAAGTTCCGGTCACACATGTTGGAGCGGAGAAGGAATACAGTGTATTTGGGTAAGAGGCTGGTGGTCACGTTATACAGGAGTCTGTATACAAAGCCTATCAGTCCTGTAGAGAGAGAAGCGACGACTGGGGAGATGTCAGCGATGTCTACGTCATACTTTGTGAAGATGGTTTGAACTTTGAATTTCCTTTGGCCAAAACCATTGGCGTTTCACGCGATCATGCAGAATACATTAGCCATGACTCAGGAGAGAGGATGAAATGAGGAAAGGATTATGTAAAGAGAGACTGGATTGGTTGAAAAAGCTTAGACATTATCTCTTTGATAAACTGGGTTAAGACGGCATTAGATAGGACTGGATCAGCAGGTTTTATATAAGTAGACAGGAAAATTGAGGAGATTCTACTGCAGGCCCAAAGCCTTTTGATGCAGGGGTGCAGTAGATGATACAGAACGGATGATCGATACGGGCACTGGTAGGCCAGGGATTGACTTGGAACTGCCCTGGTGAATGATTTTCAAAGAGGCTGTAGGGGGCTGAGCGGGCTCAAAAGCACTAGTGTAGGAGGATTAAAAGAAGTAGGATTGGGATGGGAGTGGGAATCACCTGTTGCCTCGATGCTGCTGACTGGTCCTGTCGTTACAACGGAACCGGAATTGCATGGTTTCTTTTCTGTCGCCGAAGAATCTCCTATTAATAAGGACATCCTCTGTAGTTGGTTGTATGATCCCCACTGTGATTGCAGCAATGTGGCGTATCCTCAGAAGTTTTCTTAAACCTCGTCTTATAGTGTGATGTCCCGCTCGTGCTGCAGCGCGCCGCAAGATGATAATTGACGGAGCTGTGTCCGAAGTGCTGACAGTAAAAGCACTGATCACGTCACTACTAATTAAAATGGTTAATATATTCACAACACCTGAACCTTACGAGTTTTATTTACTGTGAGTAGAACGAGTAGTTTGCGAAAGCCTCTCTTCACCTCTGTTGAGTGCTCCCCTACTTCAGGTAGACGATCCTAACATTATGGTGTTAAAGTTTCCACCTGGGTTGTAGTAGCAAGGAATCATTTTGTGATTTCCTTCGTCCTACCTATATTCACATCTTAACTAGCCTACGTACAGTCTGATCGTCTTAAAACTACAACAAAATATTGCGCCTACATGACCGACTCGCCTGTACACTTTAAACCTACTCTCTGGTTAGGTTTCATAGTAACGGAAGCTAAGTGAAATTTCCGACTTAAAATTTGTTTAAATAATAAAATAGAACAGATTACAGAAAACAATCCTGAGAGATTCAAATCCGATCACAGAGGAGGTACGTAGCCTCTTCATAACTTCATAAACATACGTGTTGTGAGTAAATACCTAACTCTATTCGCCATCTTTATGGTCACTTAGAGCTGGCGGAATTTCCAACAGAATATTTAATTGCTTAAATAAAATATCAACAGAAATCTGAATAATGGAATTACGTGGGAGGAACTTTGCGTTCAGTATGAAGACATTAAGTGGAGCTGGAATATTTTCAAAGCCTGTCGTAAGAATTATTCAAAAACAAAAAAAAATTCTAAACGTGTGAAGGGTTATTAGATGAAATTAAAAAATAGTAGTTGAAATAACATGATCCTTAATTAGAAACGTTGAACCAACTGGAATAGCCTTCCGTATCGGCAGGTGTCAAAGACATGAAGGTCAATCTGTGACTGAAATTATAGCTTGACAGGCTTTATTCTGATGTAGCGTGAGATGAATTTATACCACGTTATTAAAATTAATTGTACGTGCCTATTAACCTTGAAACCATTAGTGAAATCTCTTGCAATAAATCATTTCTACAAGTTATTTCGCTCTTTTTAACATTTTCAATTTTGCTGCAGATAATTGACTAAAATAATTTTAAAACTTTGAAAGCAAAAGTTTCTAAATAGATTGTAAAGACTTGGAATAAATACGTTTTCTGTTTTCTAATTTTTTCAGTTTAACAATTTTTAAGGTAAAATTATTAAATTATGTCTAAAGTCTCTCAGTATTCGATAAACCTAACTGTCGAGTTAATGAGGGTTTTCAATAATACTTAAATTATGCTACATTAATTTCAAATTAAACATTTTAATAATACGAATATTAAAAATATCGATTTTGCAACTCATTATAGAGTGTTGAGATAACGAAAATTAACATCAGAAAGACATTTGCTACAGACGTCCAATGAACTGGCCTTGGCATAAATTAAGCCGTTCACTTTTCAGAATGTTAGAATAACGTTAAATGTTTTAATATCCAATTGATTTGTTACTGATTGCCAATGTTTTAAGATTTATACTTCCCTCCTCTTTTTCGTTGTTTTGAGGCGATAAGCTGGTTTGACTATATCAAGTTCGAAGAAAAGGGTTGTGATTGTTCTGCAGATAGGGAGTTTAAAGCTCTTGGTAAGTACCATCCTAGGGGATGAGGTCTGGTAAAACTCACTAAGGGGATCGTGGTATAGCGTGTGCAGTGTTAGCATAAAGTGGTATCTACGTTCCATTGGAATTATAAAAAGGGGTCTACTCGTAGACTTCTTGTAACATTTGTTCCTACCGGTGTAGAGTAACAAATATTTATCTCATAATCCATTCAAAGTCTCTACCATATATTGTTAAAGTTTTAAAAAAATATAGGATACTATAGTAAATAGTATTTGGAACGAGCAGTAATATTAAGTTAATTTAATCACAATTACGTTAAAATGACACTTTTATCTTCGGATGGGTAAATCAGTGCACGCCAGAATTCAAACCTTGCTGAGTAACAATAGGTTTTCCATTCATCTTGAACCTATAAAATTAAGTTAAAATTTACGTGTAAGAGGGCCCACTTAAAACAAGCAAGGTTTAGTTTATTTAGTCTTTAAATCGGTTGTATTTTAAACAAATTTAATTCAATCTTAGTTTTGTTTTAACAAGTATGCACTATAAAAATTACACTGAATATGTTTTTTAAAACAAAATCTGTAAACTACTTATTAAACTACTAGCCAGCAATCCAATTGTAAAAGAGTGCTTACCTCATATGATAGGTTATATAGTAAACTGTTAACCTTTTCAATGTACTTTTTGGACACGAGTAGGTTTACATATAACTGTCTTAGAATGTCAGAAACCAATGTCTTTAAAATCCTTCCTTATTTTTCAGACCAGGATGTTTTCTTGGTACTTTTCTATAATACCGACCATGTACCTATATGGAATGTACAATATTACCGAATGAAAATATACATAAATAAAACTTGACATTAAACTTTTACACTTCTTATAACCAAACCTATCCTAACTGGATACTTCAAAAACATATTTTAATATAGGTATATAGTAATGATGTATAAAATAATGCAATAATTCGTAAACAATTAGTTTATAAATGAGAATGTTTAAAAGATAAGGTTATGTTTGTATATACCTTCAAGGTAAGTTTTAACTACTTCATGATTTAACATATAAAATAACTTATATATTGTTAAGAAAATATTTTTAGGTACTTTTTAAAAGTTTAATCTAAAGGTTTATTTATGTATATTTTAATTCTGTAATGTTCTACATTTCCCATAGGTGTGCGGTCGGTATAATAACAAAGTAACGTTTTTTCAACTAAAATTCATAATTTTCACGTCTTAGGCTATACGTGGATTTCATCAAAGTTTTCTTTTAGCCGTAAAAGATAAAACACCAATTGCAGGGCTTTGTGTAACAGGATGAAAATAACAACGCACGCACATGCACGCTTGCGAGCTGCACCATATACGCTATAACATTGTGAGATAAGACTTCCGTTAAATGGCCTCCAAAATCGAAGATTTGCTACAATTCTAGTATCTCACGATTTGTTGTCAAGGTCAGATAAAAATGTTAATATTCGGTGGCAACAGTGTCTATTCCGTTGTACTATTAGATGTGGCAACATCGCGCCACCGCAGAGGTCAGATGACGTTAGTAAACAATGACGACTTAATTATTGGTCAACTGTAGAAGATCAGGTTGTTTCACATGTATTATATAAGTTTAGTAAAGAAGCGTAATTTCAGCGTAGATATAATAAACAGTCTGTTTACTACTAATACGTGTTTGTAAACAGGAGGATCAAGTGTTATCAAGAAACTACCGTAAAAAAGTCAGTTTTATGAAATAACATTCGTGTTTTGCTATCTTGGAATTTCTATCTTGAATTTAAATTTTTGACCATAGCACTGTAAATAAATTAAAATGTAAACAGTCCTAAATGTAAAACTTACTCTTTTGTTCTATGAGGATGGACGTTTCGAATAATATGTCCCATTTTCAAATTGTTCAGTAACCTGGTTACCACTTGTAACAGGATACATAACTAAACTACGTGGATTTTGAAACTAAACACATCTTCCGAACGGTCAGTCCTTATAGAACAAAAGAGCAAGTCTAACTTTTAGGGTAGTTCATATTTTAAAAATGTCAACGTTCCGCTTCATATTTGCAAAATAATATGAGCATTGGCGAAGCTGTCATCGCCTGACTCAAAATTTGTAAGAAAGCGTTAGATGTTCACATTTTAAGCAAAAATTAAAACAACATTCTCAAAATGAACAATATCTTACTAGATAGACAGAGGGTAGTAGCTTTTTAACAATATTTGGGCGAGCAAGTTCAAAATCTATGACTTAAAATATACATTAACAAGCTTAAGGTTAGGCTACTTTAAAAGTTAAACAATTTGTAAATATTCATTCTACAATATTTAGAATACTATACTTAGAACAACACAAATTTGCATACAAACACTACTTCTATTAATATTAAACTGAAAGAAAAATATCGTTTGGATTCTCGGTGGAAGTCGGTTGTTTGCGGAAGCCCTATTGTGAGAACATTTCTAAGGTAAAAGGCTTTAGTTGAAATTTAGGGTAGGCTTGAGTTGAGTTTACAATTATTATACTAATTAACATTCCATTAATGTAATAATAATAATGACTCAAAAATATTTAAAATTCATCGATTTATCTTAACCTTTGATTATAAATAATAGAATGATCAAAGATAAAAAAGATTTCCTAGTTTGATATTAAAATAAATTTAAAATATAACTTATAATGTTTTCATAAATTAATATGCAGTTATCATTTATAAAATTACAAAAACAATCTTGAAAATGATAGAGCAATTGACGAATTTCAATAATAGCGTTAATGAATACGAGACCCTTATAAAATCAATATATATTTCAATAAGCATAAAAAACATTACTTGGATTTACTTATCCAAATTTTTAAAATTTGATTTCCCTAATGAATTTATCTCTGGGGTGATGCTAGCCTCAGTTTGATCGTTATTTTATACATGAGTTGAAATAAATACTCATAAAGAATTTAAAACTACTTTTATCTAATTTAAGAGTTAAATTTACTTTTAGTTAAATTAATAGTGTTCGAACTAATCGAAACCAATTCAAATTCGAAAACACACACGAGCGCGCGCGCGCGCGCGCGCACACACACACACACATACACGCACGCACGCACACACGCACACATCCCTTAATTCCCTAATCTAGGAGTTATCCATAAGAGTAGGGATGGGCCGATTCCTAAAATTTTCGATTCCGATTCTAAAATTTTCCATTCGATTCTCGATTCTTTACTCGATTCTCGATTCTCGATTCTTTCAAGTTATATTAGCTTACATTCTAGTTCTCCAATAATTAATTTAGTTAACATCTTGGCCATATGGCAAAACCTTTTAAAAGTTCTGTTTTAATGTAATAGGCTACACAAAACCTTCAACCTTGATTTATCAATAGGAATTTTTAAAAGCATAAAAACATATCAGTTAAAAGTAATGACTTATTTTAAAGTTAACAATGTGAACTTTACTTAATTTATGATGTTTGAAAAAATACCTAAGCCTATTTACATTGTCTCTCAAAACAAAAAAAAAATTAAAAACAAACAAACAACATAAAAAGTAAAAAATTAATACAAATAGGATAGTTTTAATATTTAAAAGTCTGGCAGGTAATTTACATTTCTGTTCAAAAACACAAGCATTTGAACACGTTGTGGGTCAAGCTAGTTTCATTGCTTGTCATATATAACTCCTGAAGTTGAGAAAGGTTTTTCAGAAAACACTGTCGCGATTGGGCAGACAGGTATTGTATTGCCATTGCATTTAAATTAGGGTATTTGGCACTTTGTACTGCCAAATACTTCCCAACATCACAATCTGGACTGGCTAATGGTTCCCCCAGATAATTGTTTACTTCTTCTTCTACTGTCAATTCCCCTGGGGTACCTTCTTCCTCAACATTCTGGATTAGTGGGGCATACCTTCTCCACATCTGGTGGGACCTTTTTTCTGCAGGTGTCTGGAACAAGTGCAACTGATTCAGGCCTATTTTGTATTTATTCCTCAATCCCAGTTGATTTTTAACCGACTATCACTTGTAGGTCCTGTGTCTGAGGATAAAGTTTCTTCAAGTATAGATCTTTTTTGTTGATAAATTTGGGCAAAATGAATGTTGTTTTATTGCTTCTTCATATTTGATATATTATGTGGTTTTCCACCGTCAGTTTCTGTTAACTGTCATCGAATTGATGCGACGGCCAGTAGCCTGAACCGAATACCGTCTATAATATAATTTATTGAGGTTAAGTTTCGGAGGAATAATACGGTGTTTCTGTTATCCGTCTATTCGCTCAACCATCATGGCCACGGTTAATCGAGTTTTTACTGTACTTTTTTTGTGTTTTGTTCTGACATCTATAAATCAGTGGCGGTAAGACACGCGGGGGAGAGAGAGAGAGAGAGTATCGAACCCGCTCTAGTGAGAGAGAGAGAGAGGAGCGATGTCAAACGACCAGAAATGGCTACGATCTTGATTGCTGTTGCTTCATAAATAATAATATTTTCGTTATATTTTCGTTTACTTTAATCATTTAATTCATTCAAATCAACCAATACATAAATAAGATATAGTTGGTAATTAATTATTTTTCTAATAAATTACTCCACACACATATTTTAATAGTTAACAAAATAGGAATCGGAATCGACACTTTTATGATGAAGAATCGAGTATCGACGATTCCTCGATACCACCTAGAATCGACGATTCCTGGAATCGAGAATCGGAATCGGCCCATCCCTACATAAGTGTAAACAATATTTCACTTTTGGGAAAGTAGAATGGAATGACGTGATCGTGATAGGTTCCTAGAAATTCTATAACAAGGACTGAATCCACTATATATTTCATTTCTCTTTAACTGTGTTGATAAACTGGTTGATAAAAAACGTATCGCATAAACAATATTATTGGTTGATTTCAATTCAAAACAAAACAATTAATTAACTAAAACGATTACTCAAAATAATAGATTAATTTAAATCTTTGTCCACCTTGCCTTTCATCCTCTTGTCAGTAGCCCTATACCAAAATCTATAGTTCATTGTGAAATGAAAGGAAAAAATAAAGAAATAAATGTGTTGAGCAGCATCGATGCAAAATAAAATTAACAAAAGGAAGTAAAGGAGAGTTAATTTAGAAGTTGAAAATCTTGAAGAACTTTAGAAATCTTTAGAACTTTAGAAGAACTTGAATCTTGATAAAATGTTTAGAAAATGAATAGTTTGGTACTATGATATTAATAGAAAAAAATGTCACTGGATTAAAGGATATCCTTTAATTATGAACAGCCTTTGTGTTGTTACCAACGACAAGAAGAAGAGTTCTTACTAATACCGAGAAACCATAATATTAAAAAGTGTAATTACCTTAGATTTATCAGACTCTTGAAAATTCAGTGAAGATCTTCCTATGAGCAGGCCCACAAGTCTACAATTAGTTCTAATATTGAAGGAGTTAGATACTAATTTAGCTCAAGAAGTGAACATTCAATAAGTTATTGACACTGCTGCAGAGAACAATCGTGAGTGTTTAGATGATCGTGGTACTCGTAGGTAAAAAGGAATCGCGCAGTAATCGATAAAACAGTGCAGAGCATAAATCGCAAAGAAAATATATCTTTCGACACATTCCCCAAGAAGAGAAAAATATTTTTATGAAGCTCTCCATAATTTTGAAACATATGCTAACCCTGAAGTTCAAATGGGTTGATAGTTCAAAATGTCATTCTGCTAAACAATTAGGAAACTAATTGTTAGCGTGTAGGGCACTGTAAGAGCTTCCAACGGGCTGAAGTTAAAGTGTGGTAAAATTAAATTATCAGAATTATGTTAAAGATGGTAAGAAGAAAACAACAAAAATTTTCATGTTCTTTCTGCCTATGCCATGAAGGTTAAGTTGAAGGTTTTCAATTTATTACTACAAGGCCTACTGTGATGAATTCCAGCTATCCTATTTTCGACAATTCTGGTAGCTATTTTCCCAAATGACGGTTTCCTAGGCCTTTCAAAATTTCTTGACCATACTATTAACAATATTTTATTAACGAAATAATCAAGTAGTTTTCCATTGACATATTTCTCTGTGCCCAGTCACAAATTCCGTTCCTAAGACTAAATAAAAAGGACAACACAAAAAGAGTTTTTTAATTAGTACTGTAGTTTGTTTCGAATTAAATACATGTCTAGAAACGAGAGAGAAGAGCCACCAGAGTATAATCTATTATTAGGTTTAATTGATTGATAAGTGTGTATTTTTTTGGAATTGATTAAACCAGAGTAGAACCGCGGGAGTTCACCCACACTTACTCGTGCACTAACTCGTGTACGCGACCTATTTTTTTGGCCCGGTTGTTTACTAAAATATGACCTTTGACTCTGAGATTGTAAATCAGAGATAGACCCCTGTAGTTATACGAGGTGTTGTTTTGAAATAATTTAATCGTCAAACACAGTTTGTGTTAAATGGTTGAACTAGAAAATTTACATTATCTAAATAAATGTCGTCACTCTTGTTATGACGGTTTATAGTTTTATAAATTATTTGTAAAGTTTCACGAATTCCCAACACGGATTCGGTGATAATACTTCGTAGTTTTTCTGCAAGGATCTTGTGCTGACTAGACGTTCCTTCGAAAGATTTGGCATTCTTCGTGGTCTTTAACTAACACAGCACCCAAGCAAACGTAATTTAAATACAGATATCATACGGGTGTATAATACCACAACGCGAAGACACTTACACTACGATCAGTATATTATTCCAATAATATATAGGAGTATATTTTGGGGGGTAGCGAGTTTTCATTCTTTGGCCCCGGTAGAAATACGTTTAACAGTGATAAACCCCTAACATATACTCATTTCCCCAAACATCAGTGGGAGATTCAGCTAGGGATCGCTAGAAGGGCGCTTTCCTCCTTGGAGGTTGGAACTAAGCAATGAAAAGTTAGGGTGAAAAACTAGAGGAAGCTATATTTAAATGTAACCTTCAGTTAAGAAAAGAACCAATAATAATAAATGTTGAATATTATTCATTTTATTCCTCTACTGTTGTACTGTTATTTTACTAAGTAATAAGAGATAAGTAATTTATTATTTTTGCTATTATTTATTAAAATGAAACTGTATGACATGGCGATGTAGTTTGTAGCTACACGTAAGTAGCAAGATCAGTGTAACAATAAAGTAGGGAACTTGCATAACTGCTATGCGAAATGGTATTGTAACTTGCATAACTGCTATGCGAAATGGTATTGTAACTTGCATAACTGCTATGCGAAATGGTATTGTAACTTGCATAACTGCTATGCGAAATGGTATTGTAACTTGCATAACTGCTATGCGAAATGGTATTGTAACTTGCATAACTGCTATGCGAAATGGTATTGTAACTTGCATAACTGCTATGCGAAATGGTATTGTAACTTGCATAACTGCTATGCGAAATGGTATTGTAACTTGCATAACTGCTATGCGAAATGGTATTGTAACTTGCATAACTGCTATGCGAAATGGTATTGTAACTTGCATACCTGCTATGCGAAATGGTATTGTAACTTGCATAACTGCTATGCGAAATGGTATTGTAACTTGCATAACTGCTATGCGAAATGGTATTGTAACTTGCATAACTGCTATGCGAAATGGTATTGTAACTTGCATACCTGCTATGCGAAATGGTATTGTAACTTGCATAACTGCTATGCGAAATGGTATTGTAACTTGCATAACTGCTATTCGAAATGGTATTGTAACTTGCATAACTGCTATGCGAAATGGTATTGTAACTTGCATAACTGCTATGCGAAATGGTATTGTAACTTGCATAACTGCTATGCGAAATGGTATTGTAACTTGCATAACTGCTATGCGAAATGGTATTGTAACTTGCATAACTGCTATGCGAAATGGTATTGTAACTTGCATAACTGCTATGCGAAATGGTATTGTAACTTGCATAACTGCTATGCGAAATGGTATTGTAACTTGCATAACTGCTATGCGAAATGGTATTGTAACTTGCATAACTGCTATGCGAAATGGTATTGTAACTTGCATAACTGCTATGCGAAATGGTATTGTAACTTGCATAACTGCTATGCGAAATGGTATTGTAACTTGCATAACTGCTATGCGAAATGGTATTGTAACTTGCATAACTGCTATGCGAAATGGTATTGTAACTTGCATAACTGCTATGCGAAATGGTATTGTAACTTGCATACCTGCTATGCGAAATGGTATTGTAACTTGCATAACTGCTATGCGAAATGGTATTGTAACTTGCATAACTGCTGCTATGCGAAATGGTATTGTAACTTGCATAACTGCTGCTATGCGAAATGGTATTGTAACTTGCATAACTGCTATGCGAAATGGTATTGTAACTTGCATAACTGCTATGCGAAATGGTATTGTAACTTGCATAACTGCTATGCGAAATGGTATTGTAACTTGCATAACTGCTATGCGAAATGGTATTGTAACTTGCATAACTGCTATGCGAAATGGTATTGTAACTTGCATAACTACTATGGGAAATGGTATTGTAACTTGCATAACTGCTATGCGAAATGGTATTGTAACTTGCATACCTGCTATGCGAAATGGTATTGTAACTTGCATAACTGCTATGCGAAATGGTATTGTAACTTGCATACCTGCTATGCGAAATGGTATTGTAACTTGCATAACTGCTATGCGAAATGGTATTGTAACTTGCATAACTGCTGCTATGCGAAATGGTATTGTAACTTGCATAACTGCTATGCGAAATGGTATTGTAACTTGCATAACTGCTATGCGAAATGGTATTGTAACTTGCATAACTGCTATGCGAAATGGTATTGTAACTTGCATAACTGCTATGCGAAATGGTATTGTAACTTGCATAACTGCTATGCGAAATGGTATTGTAACTTGCATAACTGCTATGCGAAATGGTATTGTAACTTGCATAACTGCTATGCGAAATGGTATTGTAACTTTCATAACTGCTATTCGAAATGGTATTGTAACTTGCATAACTGCTATGCGAAATGGTATTGTAACTTGCATAACTGCTATGCGAAATGGTATTGTAACTTGCATAACTGCTATTCGAAATGGTATTGTAACTTGCATAACTGCTATGCGAAATGGTATTGTAACTTGCATAACTGCTATGCGAAATGGTATTGTAACTTGCATAACTGCTATGCGAAATGGTATTGTAACTTGCATAACTGCTATGCGAAATGGTATTGTAACTTGCATAACTGCTATGCGAAATGGTATTGTAACTTGCATACCTGCTATGCGAAATGGTATTGTAACTTGCATAACTGCTATGCGAAATGGTATTGTAACTTGCATAACTGCTATGCGAAATGGTATTGTAACTTGCATAACTGCTATGCGAAATGGTATTGTAACTTGCATAACTGCTATGCGAAATGGTATTGTAACTTGCATAACTGCTATGCGAAATGGTATTGTAACTTGCATAACTGCTATGCGAAATGGTATTGTAACTTGCATAACTGCTATGCGAAATGGTATTTGTCAAATCATACAGAATTAAGAATACTTTTTAAAAGCACTCTACTCTTAAACAATTGTAAATACCCTTACACCGATATTTAAATGAAAACCGTACTGGAACGTAAAAATTTAGCAAAGATAATAAACTATGTTTATCAAGAGAGTTATATTGTAGGCCTACTTTCATTATATGTATTAAAATTGTCTATTGCAGTTAGAGAAAGGGGAATATTGGGTGCTTTGTCTACTGGGCTGATTGACTATTAAGAAATAATGGTGGTATCTGGTGTATTGTAATAGTTCATGCCTAATTGAAGCATATTGTAATCATGTATGAATTATATCACTCTTTTCAATTCAAATTCTTTTCTCTATTAACACTTTTTTTATCTTTTGAATTTTGTATTCCATTATGTTCGTGGAAACGTAATTAATTACTTTTACATTAGTTTATGACTATCCTAGCTTGATTTTTTTTGTAAAAACGTACTGAGGTAGAACGTTTTTGATAATTGCGTGGCGATCTTCATCAGTGTTTAAGTTTTCCGTTTGGATTTGTTAACTTCAGTGGTGACGGTTTTAAAGGCATGTTTTCAATAGTATCAAAGAGTATGTGTGATTTTTAATGGGTGTGTTCGTTTAATGTGTTTGTACTTTGTGTTTTTGTGTGTTTGTAAATTTCATATTGTCCTATTGGGTTGAGATGTGGTCCTTTTTTTGTTGATGTGTAAGATTTCTAGCTTGTAGTTAATGTCTTTGTATTTGTGTCCTGTTTCATTTAGGTGATTGACGAATGCTGAGTCGGTGGTATGTTTGGGTGATTTTATGTGTTCATTGACTCTTTGTTGGAAGCTGTTTTTATTATATTTTAATCTTTTCATTTTCAATCGTATTAGGGGAAGTTTTTATTCATACGTGTTATTAGTAGTTAAATATACAAATATTACCTAGGCTCTAATTATAAGAAATTAATTTTTATTTGTTTCTTAAATAAATAGGGTCTACCTACTGAAACTAATGGCGTTTTAAACTTTCAAATCTAACTCATATTATTGTTGTTAAAACGTGAATAAGCAATTATTAAATTATAACTAAGCTAAATTATCGTTTACTTTATAGTTCTAATACGACTCATTTCATCTCAGCCATCCTGGTTGTAAGGCTTTTTACCGGTTAATTTTTAAATATAAATTTTTTAAAATCTCAAGTGTTTCAGTGATCTTAATCTCCTAAGGCTAACATATGCTTGTCCTTCAGCAAATAGATAACCTAAATAGATAACTGAGTAATCTACAGTGCTCACTTGCATTTTATACAGTCTACGAAAGAATCTGTATTTTATACAGTCCTTGAGTGCTATGAAAGAATCAAAGGTAGCATAATCAATAGTTTCATAGCCGTACAATGCAGAAAAATGAGTGCTTTCGGGTGTATTTGTGAATTCCATCTCTGCCGAAATCTCTTTCGTTTTGTGGGGTATCTTCTACATATAATTGTCCTCTATGAAAATGCAATCATATAATGCGAGTAATATAGCCATTTGCTCCCCACATATAACTTTAGCTCGTAAGTCTATATTGTATTGTAAAAAGACTTTTACTAAACAATCATTTCGAGATCTTTAGGTTTTGCTAATGCTGTCAGGAATAATTGAGTTAGCAGAGTTTTTTGGTTGTATAATTGATCCAGAAGTGTGTCTTTTGCGGTTACTTAAAACATTTTTACTTCGGAAATCCTATATCACTATTTTATTATGAGGATCACTAAAACAATTGAAGTTTTGCGGTCAAATTACACCTGGCTGCCCTTGCAGTGTACAACTGCTCAGCTAAGCAATACAATTTTCTATTGTTTTTTTTGTACTACGGTCCAACAGCAGTCAAATAAGAAAAAAACCTTTGTAAAAGTATGGATTAATTTTATTTTTGAAATATATTTAAGAAGAATAAATAGCTTTTTTCTTTATTGGAAAAATTTCATTATTATAAAATTTTCATTTAATTCCCCCTTCAAGAAAATTTTAGTTCTTCACTTTCTCTAACCCCAATACCCAGTATGATGAAATCGATGAAGACGACGACCGAAACAGGTTCGCTTTTAAACTTTTCATATTAAATTTGAATAGTAATTTATCAAATGAATGCGAGCCTGCATTTAAACCCTATTTGCACTTGTCCGTTTAACATTTGAAGAAATAATAAAATATCTTGGTACGCGTAGATATGGGTAATATAATACTACCCTCTACTGTAGTGCTCACTGAAATAATATGGTGCTCGGTGTAGGGTGTTTCAGTTAAGTTCATGACATAAGAACAATATACAATGCAGTTGGATCTACTTTGAAACCTCAGCGGGTTTGCTTATAGTTACATAATATACTATGAACGGAATGTGGGCCGACACAAAGCGTGTCCACCATAGTAGTTGTGCAAGACACACGTGAAGTGGAAGCTTATAATGAGATGGCCGATTGAAGCCGTGGAGTAATTTTTAAAATTATTATTATTACGTAAACAGCTGGATTCTTCCAATCTCATCTTTGTGTATCGTTCCTCGGTTGTATTTTTAGACAATCTGTGCGGGTGATATGTTTCCATAACACCCAAGTAATATATTTTTTTACCGATTCACGTTTATTTACTGATGCGATAATAAATATGTAACTTATAAATAATAAAAGATGGCTGCGTGGTAAAGTGGACAGGGCACCTGTCAACTAAAAAAAAGATTCTGGATTCTGGGTAGCGCCAGAGAATTTCTGTATTATTTTCAGCTACCAGGTTGATTCACCCTTTGTGATTGAGTACCTAGGGTAATAACATGCGGTTAAAGCGTAGTACCACAACGCCTCGTTTGAACGCTGCTGAGTGGCTGAAGTGCCGTAGCTCTACCCCGTCTCTCCTAAACCACGTTAATGGTATAAAACGAAGCCATTATTATTAGATGTATTATTTGTAAGAAATGGGATAATTTAAGACATAGGAAGAGTAGGTCGAAAGTGAGAGGGGAAGGGGGGGATTAAATTACGTAAGAGTTTCAAAAAAAGCTTTCACACAGCCGGGAGGCTTGAGAAGCTTTTGTCACAGCCCCCGACAGTTTCTAGGGAAAATAAAGATTTGTTAATAAAGTTTCTGGGGAAATTTAAAAAAAAACCAATAGTTGATAAAATGACTGGTGAGAAGAAAAAGAAACTGTTGCTGTACAAAAAAAAAACTAACATACAATGAAATCATAAAAGTAAACAATATTTTTTAATAGAACTGTTTTGAAAATTTAGTTTTTTCTGTATGCAAATAAACTTACAAAATTTTTTTTCATGAAATGACTTTCACTGAAATTTAATTTTCCACTTTCTTGTAATTCCTTCTAGTTTGTTTTTTTGTTAATCTTCATTGATGAAATACTTTGACGTGCTACATTTAGGTGTGGTAATGTGGCATACCAATCCCCTTTCAACTTGGCCCCCCAAAACAAAATCCCAAGTAAGTATCAACCTGCAAGAAATCAACTATATTCATAGTCAAATATATTTAATAAACTCTATTCAGCATGTGATATCCTCGTTGCATTTTGTTCGGATAAATTAGTCTCTTAATTTTTTTATATATTAGCCTAAACCTCGTATACCAAACCTGTGGAGCTCTGTAAATTTATACTTGTCTTCGCGCATGCTCAATTACATTCACCTACCACATGCTGTTTCTTTACTTGTCCTAAGTCTGTGACTTGTTTGTGGATTATCATGTCTTTATTTCATTAGAATATTTAAAGACAGGGAAATTTTATAATTCCCTCTTTACAAATGTTACTTTACTTTGTAGGTTGTAATGAGCCTTTGAAGTTTGGGGTAGTATGGCTCCGAATCAGTCACTGTACTATACAAGATCGATTGTTGGGGCGAGCTTCGCTATGTCTATAAATCCCGACACCTCAACTCGGAAACGCCTCATAGGATTAGGAAACCCTCACACACTCACTCGCGCTGACCTCACCCAGTGTCCCACCTGCCTTGGCGCCAAAGATGAATCACCTACTAAACCTTGGTATGCAAAACTAAACATTTTTAAACACTGTAACATTTAGATAGTTTTTAATTAAGATTTTTAGATTATTACTGGGTTTATTATTACCGCATAGAGGGCAACGACCTATATATGTCACTATTAAAGATAATTGAAAGATTACAATAATTAAATATCAATTTCCGATATTTATTAAATTACAAGAAATGTAGACATAGTTGCATCGTGTTTGGCTTCTATTTCCAAAAAAATAATATGTAGAATTCAAAAATGTAAAAAAAATATTAATAAACATTACCAAAATGTAACAGTTTAAAAAAAAATATTTTTGTGGACTAAAGTCTAGTAGGTGAATTATGGAAAACCATCTGCAGTAGGTAAGCAGGTTAGAGCATGTGAGCACTTGTGCATTTAAGCGTGAGAGGATCGCTTTCGAGTTTGGTTAAAATATAAAATTTTGCTATTATCCTGCCGTAAAGGGGAAAAAAGGAGTGGCCAGCAACGAGCGTGCTATTACAGTAACCAAAACTATGCTATACTGAGCAGTAAGTAGAGTGTAATGATCGTTGAGGCCCGGCGCTGATCGTAAAAGTTGCTCTAACCCAACGTGCCTCTTTAACTAAGGCTGCGGACATACAGAAGGCAACTGGTGACGGCAAAGCAACGCAAATTTGAGTTGCTTTTTAAAAGCATATAGAGTTGAATTCACATATTTATAGTGAAGTGATAGCAACTAGACTAGCGAATGACACAAAAATTAGAGTTGCTCCGGTTACGACATGCTGTAAACTCGTTGCTCAGTTTCTCAGTTGCCTGCAGTATTTGTTGTGTTGTGTATGCGTTTCTCAAGAGTGCTTCCGTATTTAAATAGTTATTATTTCTTTTGTATTTTTTGTGTTTCTGTTTCTTTGAATAGTCTTTTGTTATACTGGTATAGTATGTCAGAAAAACCAAATATTGCTGGTTGTGGTCATGATTTGTGTATTCAACAACTTTAAGACGATACGAATGATTACCAACAGTTTTTTCAAAATCGGCACTTGAACTATAAAAATTCATTTGTATAAAAACTAATTTTTTTCATTGTAATGTAATGTTATTTTAAGTTTAGCAGTTATACATAAAATGAAATACATAAATGAGCAATTAACCTTAGTTGAGTTGTATTGTTAATCGTTCTCCAGCTGAAATCGGTTCTCGCCAATTAGTTGTTTTTTTCTTGATGTTCTCAAATACATGACTTAAAAAGGTAGCCGTGACTGCTAATGCTCATACGATAATGCTTAAAAAATTTGTCAGGGTAATTTCGTGAATTTTGCACAGCAATGTATTGACTTTGTCTTGCATGGACGACGTTATAGGGGTGTACACTGAATTGTCTTTTTTTGTAACGTTTTTGTAATATCTTTCTTAAAATATAGACAAGGACGGCATCCTCCTCTGACGACGACATAACTGACAACTAAACTAGCAACTTTATATGAACAATTTTGTAAACCGACTAGCAACTTTCCTAATAGCCACTGAAGTTTACGTTGCGTTGCGATCACTAGTTGCTTTCTGTATGTCAGCAGCCTAAGCGAACGTCTCACCAGTATTGGTGTGGCAACTAAAATCAATTTGTTATATTTCAAGGCAACTACATGCGCATGCGCTCAGTTACAACTATTTGAATGCTTGTGAAGCATTCAGGAAATTATAGTGCTGTACACTGTTTACTAGAATAGAAAGTGCATTAAAGTCGTCCGGAAAGGATTTGGGATTAGGATCAGTAATTTAAATATCCATCGAGATTTGTCTGACTGGTTTAAGCCGACTAGAGAGCGTTGAGTGGGATCAGGTTTTATTAAGTGTGTCAAAGTCGATATTAGATTTCTTGCGTAACCCCAAGATTTGTCTAACTCGAGGCACTGGGCTCCCATTACGCTAATGAATTTATTACTTGTTTATTGTGTGTTATAATCCGTAAATTGCCGTGCAAGTGTGGCACCAGTTTAAAGAATATTACGTAATTTCTGTATTTCTTACAGCCAATATCAACCTTTATCCAGTTAATTAGTATGTGAGACCAAGGTTTTACAATCTGAAGAGCGATTTCATATGCAAATTGAAATAAGGACATCTTTGGATACCGCTTATAAGTTTAAATAGATGCACAAATATAAGTAACGTAACCTGTTCCTGTGAAGACGACGACTTTTTTATCCCCTGATGAACTCAATTTCATCACTACTTAACAAAAAGGAGAAATGGATATTGGTTTAGGAACCATGATGGCTCCTATAAAATAAACGATAGAATTTGATGTAATTATGTAAACAAGAGTTTATTTTAAACACAAAAATAGTTTCAATTTTTGAAGTGTATCTTTTTACGGCTCAGCATAAAAAAAGGAGTGAAGGGGTAGATGTGACGCCATCTGTTAGGAATTCTAACAAGGATACGTAACAATTTTTTTCTCTAAACATCTCCATTACTTTTATACAAACGCGTTGCTCTTTTTCTCTCTCTACCGAAGATTTGTAAAAGCGAAACACGGCGGTAAGTTAACGCTATGGCTGTTTTCGTCTTTATTTCTCGTTTATCCACAAACGTCTTGACGGTGGTTCCTCGTGCTGTAGGTCCCTTGAACAAGCTGGCAACACTTCTCTCACCCTATCTTATTAATCAAATGGGAATGCTCCTAAAGTGTAAATATATATATATATATATATATATATATATATATATATATATATATATATAAGAAGACACCCAAGCTGACAGTAAGTGAGAAAGATCCAGTTAGAGTATCTCAACTGCATTTGTGTTCGTCATCGCGAACTCCTTAAGAGTACGTGTGAAAAATGTGTTAAATCCCATACTGGACCGGGCCCAGGATTACTGCAGTCCCATCTTCAGGGATGCCCATCTCTACTGGTCAGCGCGTCGTCAAATGGCTCAACTGCCAAGGGTGGGCGTTGGCTAAGTAAGTACTTTTTTATCATTTGATTGGTTTACTGTTGCCAGCCTTTAGCCTTGCTTCATCTTCATATTCATTTTACATTTTTTCAGGTTTTTTTAAAAATCCGTACCTATCGACATGCTGAGTATGTTATGAGAATTCGTGCTGTATCAACATGTATGTAGATGGTTGATTTTCAGTGTCACTGGATCTTTTACCGAAAGAGATATCATTCTCTTTTAACAAGTGTAACAAATCCTGATGTGTCTTTATGTGAGAGCACGTAAATTCCTCTACGATTACAAATCTTTCCACACAAAAAATCCTGATGGGTTTAACAGCTTCGAAAGATAAATTAGGAAAAACTTCAATTATTCTTTGTGGAATATTGAATTACTTGACTTGTTCTTTGTACTGAGAACGGCGTCTGTACAGTCCGAAACGTCGCATGTTGCCGTTGTTTAGACGGTTCTCAGCCTCGTAAACTCACAAGATATAATCCTAAAAAGAATTTTTCAAATCAACCTTCTATACAGGAAGAACTTTAGATTACGAAAATCATCCACTCTGTGGTTTAAGTAGCTCCTAGTATCTATTAAAACCTAAGATTTTAGTCGATTGTATATTTAGCTCATGTAACTGATCCTGCAGAATCGATCTATAGTATATTCCTACAGCTTGTGCCATGGTGCATTGACTTTCCTTCTTTCCAAACTTTATTCCTCTTATACTGCCTTATCCTTCTTTCCTCAAGGGGGAATAACTAGTATAATATTGACAGAGAATGCTCATGTGTTCAGACACACGTAAGCAATAAGTCCTCCCCAGATAAGAAAATTCTGTCTCCTCACATAATACTACCTATTCACAATACTCTTCATATCTCTTACAGCCTGTGATTGTCAACATAATTGGAGACAGACAAACTGTTAGTTTGAGCTCGGTAGGAGGTACGTATATATCAAAATTCCCCGCACGAGCAACGAGCTTACTCTCAACACAAGATGAGCTTCTTGTCCTTAAATTATCCTAGTTTTCCACCTATCCTTTCATGATACTATTCGTGAGACTATCCGAAACAGGTTTAGAGGAAGTATACTTCAGGAATTAAACAGTACACGATTTTCTTTCATCTTCCATACCAAGGAAGTAGCCTATAGTACTCTGTAGGTCTACAGTACTAGCAATGGCACTGTGCTTTCCGTTAAAAAAAAATTATAGGAGTATTTTAGATAGTCTTGGAGATATAATAATAATAGATTATTATATCTATAGATTTTAGATATAACTAGTTTTCTGAGTTACTATTAAGCTTAATTTAATAATTTAGGGTAAAAAATATGTATCATTAAATTTAATCGCCATTGTTGAAGGTTGCCTGTGACGTCTGTCTAATCGCCGTAAGCGTTTCGTTTTAGATGTGCGCTGCTTAACCTCTTACGTGATGCTCTCTTAACACAACATAAACTGAGGATTATGCGATTAAAGCAAGTCCATAACAGCCTGATGGGCTCAAGTCTTTTGATTTTCTGTTATTTGTATTGATTTATACACTCCAGCGTTTGATTCATACACTGCTTTTAAAACTACTTAGGGACAGTGGAAATCAGAAGTATGATGTATAGACTTGTGACAGAAATAAAAGTAATACAGAAAATCAAGAAGAACAGAAAAAGTTATTTGTCACGAAAAAAAGAATGACACTAGATTTATCAGGTTTCTTTTGAAGAGAGTTGAATAATAAGCGTATAGCAGCTCTTCTTACACTTAGGGCAATTGAGACCATGATTAGGTTCTGTAGGGCTCACGAAAGTTCAACTATTTCAATGTTTCACTCCATAAATAGGTAACTGGAAATTAAATGAAATTACAGAAAAAAAATTTTTAAATAGCTGGTAGTAGCAAAGGACTGTACTTAATAAATATAAATAAGGTTTTAAAAATGTTTCCATAATTGGGTTGTTACAAATAAGTTCATCTGCAGTAGTTTCAGATCTCAAAGTCGAAAATAAGTGTTTAAGCTTGCCCAGGACCAAGCATACTGGTCCCGAGTAGTTCTGGAAGAGTGGTCGAAACTGTAGTGTTTGGTTGGAGTTTGTCTCGTCCCAGGAATGCGCCCGAATATGAGGTCTCTAGACCAGGCCTTACTGCTGGGTCGAAAGCCTCTTGCAGACTGGTAATACGGGTCGTAACATAAACCCCCTGACTTTGGCCTGACGCTAGTCACCCGGGAGGGAGTCACGAGTTTGAGGTTGGATTCGCTTGCAGACTGGTAACACAAATTGTGGCATCAAACCCCCTGACTTTGGCCTGACGCTAGTCACCCGGGAGGGAGTCACGAGTTTGAGGTTGGATTCGCTTGCAGACGGGTAACACAAGGCGTGGCATCAAACCCCCTGACTTTGGCCTGAGGCTAGTCACCCGGGAGGGAGTCACGAGTTTGAGGTTGGATTCGCTTGCAGACTGGTAACACAAGGCGTGGCATCAAACCCCCTGTCCCTGGCCTAACGCTAGTCACCCGGGAGGGAGTCACGAGTTTGAGGTTGGATTCGCTTGCAGACTGGTAACACAAATTGTGGCATCAAACCCCCTGACTTTGGCCTGACGCTAGTCACCCGGGAGAGAGTCACGAGTTTGAGGTTGGATTCGCTTGCAGACTAGTAACACAAGGCGTGGCATCAAACCCCCTGTCTCTGGCCTGACGCTAGTCACCCGGGAGGGAGTCACGACTTTGAGGTTGGGTTCGTTTGCAGCATGGTTTCAGTAGCTGAACTGAATATTCTCCTCATTAAGCAACTAGCTTTGTGCTTTTTGACTAGAAGGTTACGGTATGAGACAGGTATTATTTTTCACTATTCTTCATTTCCACCATCTTTATTTCTTTTTCAATGTCCACAAAACACACCGGCTAATGCAGTAGTTTCAACAATTGCTACATGATTTAAATAATTCCAGTTTTTCATGATTTTAATATTCTTAGGATCAAATGTGATATTTTAAAGCAAACCTTGTATTTTGTATGTTTTGATAAACATTTTCTTTTTAAAACTTTTGTTCGGAACTGTAAGAAATATAAAGTATCCATTATAAAATTGTTATTAAAAATGTTATTGTTACTTATAAAAATGTTATTATACTTATTAAAATTTAGGGTTTACTATTAAAAAATATATTTTCACAGATATAAAAATGTATGTATTTCATTTAAAAAATAAAGTATAAAATTACTTTATATATAGTACAAAATACTGTAGAACAAGATATTGATAATTATCTATAATAAAATAGAGGCGAATTGATAAAAAAAAGTTAGCGAATTACATATGAAAAGGTATTAATATTAGGTGAAAAAATTCGTTTATACTGGTGAAGGAAAGATTTACGGCGTCGCTGAAAGAGCGGATTAAAAGAAGGCGATACGAGGATAACTGTTTTCAAACTTCGGCCCGAATGATCTGATTAAAACATTTAGGAGAGACAATTTTATTCCTACCTGAAATACCATCTCTGCTGGTTTAGTGCAGTGGTATCTGAACTTCACCCATCCAACCTTCTTTACGAGACGTAATATTAGAAATAATTAATAATTTATAAAGTTTTTAATAATCTATTTTAAAAAAATGGCAATTATGAGTATAAGGAAGCATTTCGTCGATAAGAATAATTAATTTGCTCCACTATTTATTGTGGAAACTGACTTTTCAAGTTCGGAACTTGAATCAAGGTCCATTTAATTATTTCATTCAAGTAAATTAACTGCAAGTAACTCTAGCTTCAATATCTTTTGCATTAAAATTTTCCAATGTTTTTACATTATTTGCGTAGTTTTGACCCAATTAACATCAGAGATCTGGCCTTTTTGACGTAAACAGATAGGCTTTCGTCGACCCGAAGACCTTAATACAGTATCTGCAGCACGGCCTTGAAATTTGCGTAAATATGTTATTTGGTTCTTTTAAAACTCAATACTATATTTCCTTGATAACAATAGAGACTTGATACTATTTACAAACCCTGTGCTTAAGAATGATGAATATGGGAAAATCTTAGTTAGGGATCCTAAGAACTCCTTGATATCACAGTATATTCAGGAGAAAAGTGACGTAAAACATTAAGGTATTTTCTGTTAACGTTTGTTTATCGGAGTTATTATTCGTAGATAGTCAATTGTAGCTTGGGAAGCGGTAGCAATGGTAAGAAGCTACCCATTGTTGAGGTGAAACTTTGAGTGACCGTGATTCACCCTTACGTTTCTCAAAGTATTTTTAGTTTGTACACCGACTGAAGGCTTAAGATGGATTATAAAGTTCAAATAAGAAAGATATTTTCTTAATGAAGATAAATGTGGGGACAATATAACTGGAGTGTAATGATTAAACCTAATTCTACGATAAACAATTCTTTACTGTCACTATATGAGGCTAAATCCAGTACAAAATTGCTAAACCGAATGTAGGGCAAAAAGTTTGTACTAAGAGAGCGAATATTAAAATTTAAACAATTCAGATTCGTGTTTGTTGGTGAACATCACCATTGAGTTAACCCAAAAGGAAGGTTGTTTTGGTAGCTAGGTGAAATTTCGATGGCGTCCTTTCTCCTCTCCTAAGAAGTAGGCCAGATAGGGCTCGTTGCAAGACGTTATAAAACTGATTTACCTCTGTTTATTGGTAAATTGATCGATTCGGTAATTTAGGATCTGTTGTAGATAGATACCATTCTTTCCGCGTGTTTAATACCACGATTTATAATACAGCCCGCTTTACGTAATCCATGGTGTTCAGTTGTATTTTAGTAACAGAAATACTTTTATCATAAAAACACGATTTTTATAACTATATGACGGTTCGTCTTACAAGAAAAATCCAAACTGTGAATTGGTTTTCAGTATAAACTATATAAAGCGAATCGATTCAAAGAAGCATTAAACACAATTAAGGATTGCAAAATGAATGTATAAAAGAATAAAAGGTAATTTTACGATTGCATATTGCAAAAGAAACTATTTAAAAGTAAGAGTAATAAAATATTAAAGTACGATCAACGTTTACACGATAAAGTATTTACCACTACTGTAATTTGTCCTAAATCTTAAAATACGTATCCGAATATTATCAGAACCAACAAATGGGAATGGGTGGAGGTGAACTATATGAGATATGCAGATGTGACAAATCGGTAGAATGAAATTAAGATGTGATGGCTGCTAGTATCAGTAAAAAACATAAGCTGTATAAAACGTATCCCCATTTTTCTCTATAATAAATTCTGTTTTAATGAAATTAGTATATTTTGCGGTATCTTATTATTTCATAATAGTAATCTTTGTCTACTTGGAGCTGTTAGGTACCCCCCCCCCCCCTCTTGGATCATCGGAAATAGTGGAATGGGACTTCCGTTACATGACCACTACGAAATATTTTATTGTTTAGAAAAACTAAAATAAAAATGTGCAAGTTATTAAGTCAACTACATTAAGCCATATTTATACTTATTGAATATATCAAAGCTTTTGTTTGATCCAGTGAACTGGAGGCAGATGTGGGACGTTCTAGCGAAATGGAATTGTTTTAGTTCCACACGGCCTGATTCCACTGACCATGAATCTAAACATTAGCGCTCAAGTAGGAGTGGACGGGAACTGATTGAAAGTTTCCGGATAAAATATCATTCCATTTTATTTAACGAATATGAGGAATCGATAATCTAAAAGGTCACTGGTAGATGTACTAGAAAATATACAATATGCAAAATGCAGACGTCACAAACACTCGCGAACTCCGAAGAGGTATTTAGCCAACTAATAGAAAGAATCGAAAACATTAGCACAAAGACAGGTATAAAAAAAAAAAAAAAAAAAAAAAAAAAAAATAGAGTGGTAATAGAGAGGGTCCACAACAGCCAAAAACAATTAATGGATACAAACACGGTAGAAAACTAATTGTGTGTATTTAGAATCCATGTAGCTGATATTTTTCGCGTGCACAGAAGAAATAAAACGGAAGGTTAGGGATTGCAAAAGTGTGATGACTTAAACGAATAAAATTTGGAATAAAATGTGAACTAACCCTAGATCCCAAAGTTAGACCGACCGTATGCTTAGTCTTGCCAGTTTTCCTTTATTTTTAAAAGTTCACAAATCCCGGGTCTTGAGCAAAGTTTTATTTTGTCTTAGATATTAAGGGCATTGTAGATACTGGAGAAAACCGGAATTGCATACAAAAGGTTGGTATGCAGTTACCATCATATTTGCACAAGATTTAATACATGTTTCATTCTTCGAGTGGTATTTTCAGGTAAATTGACGTAAATAATAAGAGCATGCGCATTACTGACGATGTTGTTATGTAACTAACAGCGCTTTCTTCCCTTAACTCGCGACCTACTCAAAGTATCCCCTTTAAGAGAATCGATGAGCCAAGATGTGGTCGGGATTTTATGCTTTGTTCTGTTAAATAATCAATTTTCTCTTTTATGTAGTAATTACATAATGAATATTTTGGGGGTGTTTTAAGAAAATAAATTACTACCTAAAATCAATGACTACCATTCTTGGGAAATAACCTGAACTGCACTTGCAATGGCTACATCAACTGTAATGTTTTCATGCAGGATGTAAAATCAGTACATTATTTAACGTTTACCGTAAGTTAAAGTATTAAAATATTGTAGATAGAGTCTATGTGAAATAAGTAAAGTCTACCACATTTCAAATAAGTTTGTATTTTTCTATTTTCAGGACCTAAAACGGTGCCATTCTTAAAATATTAAATTTCCATATTGAAATTAATTCTATGATAATAAATAACCCATAATTGAATTTTTAGGTCGTTTTAAAACGAATCTATAAATTTCTTATTGCAAATGTTTACATCTCATTATTTGAGTTAAAGCGAGAACAAAATTTATTTGTTTTTAGATTAATTGTGTCAAGAGATCAATAAAAACCCAAAATCTCTTTATCTGAGTAGAAACATTGAAATAAATATGAATTTTATAACTATCGAGGGCAGAAAACGAACGACCTCACTCCTAGCATGCTTTCCTACTACATTTGATCCCGCTGTGAAAAAATGTCATCATCATTCATGATAAAATGTCTTTGTCCCAAGTTTATAATTGATGTAAAACAATAGATTTTTATGTCGGCTTTATCGTTTGTTGGTTTTTTGCGCTTGTTTCCCAGAACAAATAACGCGATAAATGATTATCACTATACCCAATTTATCTATATCAGTATAACCTATTTTCCAAGGCCGGGTCTCAGATTCACAAACACACTAGTATCTGTCCGGTAAATAAGGCATTGTTCTCCGTATCTATTACAGTCCACGTGTAATCATACAACTCTACTTTACTGATACCAGGAAATTTGAGTGTTTATGTAGTGTAATAAGAACATTCCCTGGTACTGGAAGATTGGAGAGTGGCCGAGAATCATGGACTTACTTGGACAATATCGCACTGTACATCGCTCTCTGACACATTAGAGTAACTACAGGGTGATTCATATAAAACTCATTATTTTATGTTTATTTTAATAAGAAAAATACAAGTAATGTGTTATTTTGTCTTACATGAATATCTGGCAGATTATTTGGTCGTAAAAGGTTGTGCTGCAAATGTCCTTACCAATTGTTAATCCTTTAACCAAGGCTGAACAGGTAGTTCCATGCTTTTGGCAGCTAGCTGGAGCTTTGCGTTGGCAGTACAGTAGAATCACTTTGACAAAAATCTCCTCGCGCAGGCATGGGGGATGAAGAAAAAGTTCTAAGTAGAAACGCTACTAGCTTGACTACATACTTTCAGCTGAGTTGATTTATTTATGGACTTCAGAGGAAAAACCCGGTTACTATACTGTTGCACCATTTCTTAAGGAAACTAAAAACACGTGCACTATAAAACACAAGCTATAACATAAAACACAAATCAAAACTTAACACTGGCAAATATTTTTGGAAAGGTACGTATAGATCCACCACGGCTACTGTCAAGACCACCTGAATTGTCGCTCAGAGCTGTCGCCCTAACGTGCATGCCCACTAGCACCTCTAGGCACTGCGCATCCAACACCCCTATTTTTCACAAACAAATTCGACTGCTGTTGATCTCGCGTGTAATATTGTCCATCAGATCATCTAAAGTCCGAGAGCTTTTAGAGTAGACGATTTGCCTTTAGATAGACCCACAGGAAGAAGTCCACATGTGGTCAATTCCGGTGATCTTGGAGGCCACAAATTCCTGGAAATTATGCAATCTTCAACGTAAGTTTGGATCACCGCCTTAGACACGTGAAGAATGACATGTCGCGCTGGCCTGTTGAAAGTATCCTTGTCACTGCTCAATTGCATCCAATTGCTCAACAAATTCACTGAAAATGCGTCAGTACTTTTCAGTGTTCACTTTATCGCGGAAAAAATTAACCCTCTGGGTCATTTGATAGGCAAATGAAACCTTTCTGCGTATTCCAACTCAAATAATGGACAAATAAAAATCATGAACTTTATATGAATCACTCTTTATTTGAAATCAAACACACACACACACACACACACACACACACACACACACACACACACACATCCACACCCCCTTCCCCCCCACACACACATATCCCCCCACACACTTACCTTACACACACAAACACACACACACACACACACACACACACACACACACACACACACATACACACACACAACACACACACACACACACATATATATATATATATATATATATATATATATATATATATATATATATATATATATATATATATATATTATAACGTACCATCTCTAATTGTCCTACAGGATCTTTTGACTCTAAGGAAATCAAATCATACGCAGATACTTGTTTTTACAATAACTAATTTATTTTATTCCTGAGGTCAAAATAGCATTTATAGGTAGTTACATATAATTAGTTTAAACTAACTCTAATTTTGCTGGTAGCCATCAAATCTCATATTGATATTTGAATTAAAACACACACTAACACATACACATACAAACACACACACACACACACACACACACACAGACACACACAGTCGACACACGCACACAACACGGGTTTCTTTCTTTAAATTTTCACTTAACAATGAATGTACCTACTTAAACCAGAATCCTACTTTAATAGGCTATACTTTGTTTACGTACGTGATATTTTTGCCAAACGACTAGCAGAAGGCTTCCATTTTCAATCGTTTAAATGTGGAACTCTTGGAGAGGTGAGAGTATATGAAAATACATTTCCAAGTGGTTTAAATATTTGTATGTTGGTTGTTCTAGTTAAATTTGTTAAGCTTTATAATTATCATTTCTTTGTTTGACTTTAAGATGGTTTTTTTAATATGTTATTTAAGTGTATAAATCTGTAATTGTTCTTATATTGGAATTGTATAACTTTTTTTATTTATTGCATGTTTTCTTATATTTTTGGCTTGGTTAGTATTTAATTTATTACAATCCTGACATTCTTTTTTAAATGTCACTAGCTTTGTGGGAATTTTGTCATATTGGTGTATTACAGTTACTAAATTTCCATTTGTTATTAATTATATCATATAAAAACATGATAAATTATTATAATTAATCGACAAACCTAACCCTAAAACAAGACAAAATAGTGGAGAGAAACATAAAAGTAAAAATAGCCTTAGATAATTACAATAGACTTTCTTATATCCCTCGGCTCTACTAATTTCACAATTTAACACTTAAATATGGAAGGATTGGATCTTCCGAAAGTCAACTCGCAAAAAATGTCAAGTAAGATTCTTGTCTATGTACATTCGTTGTGTTTTAGTGTTTCATTGACAATGTCCTGAGGATGCTATCTGCAGGACTATATCTGTATGTGGTAACATTTGTAGCCATGAATGGTCATTATTTATTTTACTTCTGCGTAGGTTTGATTTGTGACTCTAAACTCGACCAATCAACTTGGCTGTTATCGCCGACAGATAGGGATATTTCAGTCATTAATGTTGGTAATTTGTATTTCATATCGAGCAGTAGTGTTATTCTACTAACTTATGTAAACTAAATTTTAATTAAATTTTTTTAAATAATTTTAATTTTATTTTAAACATACAGAAATACTGTAGAAGTGTATGAAAATTGATGTTTTCGTATAACTTACAGACTATAAAAGTTTCGGTAATAATTTTATGGAAAATGGAAAAAAATACATGAAGGAGAAGGTTAGAAGAACCGGTTATATTGCTTTCCACCTAATATATCAAAATGTTCATTAGATACACGCATTCAAATGTGTTTTAAGGGTAATTTTAATGGGACTGAAATGATTTAGTAGCCTATTACAGTAGTGTTTTAGACTAAACTATTTTACATATTCAGTTTTAATAGTTTTTTATTTCATTCTTATAGAGCAAAATCAATGTACTAAGTCATTTCTGAGTTATCAGCAATGGCTCTATTAAAAAAATGTTTATCTTTCTAGCAGGGAAACAAAATTCTTTGAAATTATATTGTGAAGAAATAATTCTCTGAATTGATAACAAGTAAAACTAGTGAAAACTGCATCCAGCCTTTTAAGTGTGATTCTACTCCCTTAGTTTAATACTTCCCTGCTATAAGTCACTGGTGATAAACGATAAATCGTCCAACAGCCGTAAAAACAAAATAATAATAACAATAAAATATTATATTCGGAACTAAAAGCAATTATTAAACGTATCAAGTACAGTAATATTTGTTTTGGTACAACTGGATTAACAGGTCTGCGTTAAGGAGTTCTTGAACTGCTGGCACGAGATTTCAACTGTTAGGCAATATCGTCTTGCATAGTTTAAATTATCTTAAACTCAAATAGTAATTCTTTTATTATTTCATCGTAATGTTGCCATACTGTGCAAAGAACACAAATTCAATTCCAGGCACTGGCAAAGAATTTATTTCAAGTGATAAAAGCCCAAACAAACTAAACAAAAAATTGCTTTAAAATATAAAACAAATTAGCTCTACATTCAAAGTATTTTACTGACATAACCCCTAGTATTGCTTGTTTTAACTTTACTTAGATTCTATTTTATGATTTTATTTCAATAGTTTAACTATGTAAAGTCAATCGCTACAGTTGCAAACCGTAACACAACACAATCGACATACAAAATGTGAATAGAGTGTGGCGTTGCCAAAGCTGTAAAAGGTAGACATCAGTTCCGTTAGTATCGTCCTTGAGGTTGTCGTTGATGAACTGAAGATGTAGAGGTACTACGTGAGAACATTTACTTGTGCCAATCGAGGGTCACTTCAACTACTCAAGGGTTAGAATATGCCTTTGCCAAAGCTGTAAAAGGTAGACATTAGTACCGTCAGTATTGTCGGTGAGGCTGTCGTTGATGAACTGAAGATGTAGAGGTACTTCGTGAGAACATTTACATGTGCCACTCGAGGGTCCGTTCAACTACTCAAGGGTTAGAGTGTGGCGTTGCCAAAGCTGTAAAAGGTAGACATCAGTTCAGTCAGTATTGTCGGTGAGGCTGTCGTTGATGAACTGAAGATGTAGAGGTACTTCGTGAGAACATTTACATGTGCCACTCGAGGGTCCGTTCAACTACTCAAGGGTTAGAGTGTGGCGTTGCCAAAGCTGTAAAACGTAGACATCAGTTCCGTCAGTATTGTCGGTGAGGCTGTCGTTGATGAACTGAAGATGTAGAGGTACTTCGTGAGAACATTTACATGTGCCACTCGAGGGTCCCTTCAACTAATCAAGGGTTAGAATGTGGCGTTGCCAAAGCTGTAAAAGGTAGACATCAGTTCCGTCAGTATCGTCCTTGAGGTTCTCGTTGATGAACTGAAGATGTAGAGGTACTACGTGAGAACATTTACTTGTGCCAATCGAGGGTCACTTCAACTACTCAAGGGTTAGAGTGTGCCTTTGCCAAAGCTGTAAAAGGTAGACATTAGTACCGTCAGTATCGTCCTTGGGGTTGTCGTTGATGAACTGAAGATGTAGAGGTACTACGTGAGAACATTTACTTGTGCCACTCGAGGGTCCCTTCAACTACTCAAGGGTTAGAGTGTGGCGTTGCCAAAGCTGTAAAACGTAGACATCAGTTCCGTCAGTATTGTCGGTGAGGCTGTCGTTGATGAACTGAAGATGTAGCGGTACTTCGTGAGAACATTTACATGTGCCACTCGAGGGTCCCTTCAACTAATCAAGGGTTAGAGTGTGGCGTTGCCAAAGCTGTAAAAGGTAGACATCAGTTCCGTCAGTATCGTCCTTGAGGTTGTCGTTGATGAACTGAAGATGTAGAGGTACTACGTGAGAACATTTACTTGTGCCAATCGAGGGTCACTTCAACTACTCAAGGGTTAGAATATGCCTTTGCCAAAGCTGTAAAAGGTAGACATTAGTACCGTCAGTATCGTCCTTGGGGTTGTCGTTGATGAACTGAAGATGTAGAGGTACTACGTGAGAACATTTACTTGTGCCAATCGAGGGTCACTTACACTACTTAAGGGTTAGAGTGTGCCTTTGCCAAAGCTGTAAAAGGTAGACATTAGTACCGCCAGTATCGTCCTTGGGGTTGTCGTTGATGAACTGAAGATGTAGAGGTGCTACGTGAGAAAATTTACTTGTGCCACTCGAGAGTCCCTTCAACTACTCAAGGGTTAGAGTGTGGCGTTGACAAAGCTGTAAAACGTAGACATCAGTTCCGTCAGTATTGTCGGTGAGGTTGTCGTTGATGAACTGAAGATGTAGAGGTACTACGTGAGAACATTTACTTGTGCCACTCGAGAGTCCCTTCAACTACTCAAGGGTTGGAGTGTGGAGTTGACAAAGCTGTAAAAGGTAGACATCAGTACCGTCAGTATTGTCGGTGAGGCAGTCGATGATGAACTGAAGATGTAGAGGTACTTCGTGAGAACATTTACTTGTGCCACTCGAGGGTCAATTCAACTACTCAAGGGTTAGAGTGTGGCGTTGCCAAATCTGTAAAATGTAGACATCAGTACCGTCAGTATTGTCGGTGAGGTTGTCGTTGATGAACTGAAGATGTAGAGGTACTACGGGAGAACATTTACTTGTGCCACTCGAGGGTCACTTCAAACACTCAAGGGTTAGGAGTGTGGCGTTGCCAAAGCTGTAAAAGGTAGACATCAGTACCGTCAGTATTGTCGGTGAGGTTGTCGTTGATGAACTGAAGATGTAGAGGTACTAAGTAAGAACATTTACTTGTGTCACTCGATTGTCCCCTTCAACTACTCAAGGGTTGAGTGTGGCGTTGCCAAAGCTGTAAAAGGTAGACATCAGTACCGTCAGTATTGTCGGTGAGGCTGTCGTTGATGAACTGAAGATGTAGAGGTACTAAGTAAGAACATTTACTTGTGCCACTCGAGGGTCCCTTCAACTACTCAAGGGTTAGAGTGTGGCGTTGCCAAAGCTGTAAAAGATAGACATCAGTACCGTCAGTATCGTCCTTGAGGTTTCATTGATGAACTGAAGATGTAGAGGTACTAAGTAAGAACATTTACTTGTGCCACTCGAGGGTCCCTTCGACTACTCAAGGGTTAGAGTGTGGCGTTGACAAAGCTGTAAAACGTAGACATCAGTTCCGTCAGTATTGTCGGTGAGGCAGTCGTTGATGAACTGAAGATGTAGAGGTACTACGTGAGAACATTTACTTGTGCCACTCGAGAGTCCCTTCAACTACTCAAGGGTTGGAGTGTGGAGTTGACAAAGCTGTAAAAGGTAGACATCAGTACCGTCAGTATTGTCGGTGAGGCAGTCGTTGATGAACTGAAGATGTAGAGGTACTTCGTGAGAACATTTACTTGTGCCACTCGAGGGTCACTTCAACTAATCAAGGGTTAGGAGTGTGGCTTTGCCAAAGCTGTAAAAGGTAGACATCAGTACCGTCAGTATTGTCGGTGAGGTTGTCGTTGATGAACTGAAGATGTAGAGGTACTACGTGAGAACATTTACTTGTGCCACTCGAGGGTCCCTTCAACTACTCAAGGGTTAGAGTGTGGCGTTGCCAAATCTGTAAAATGTAGACATCAGTACCGTCAGTATTGTCGGTGAGGTTGTCGTTGATGAACTGAAGATGTAGAGGTACTACGCGAGAACATTTACTTGTGCCACTCGAGGGTCACTTCAAACACTCAAGGGTTAGGAGTGTGGCGTTGCCAAAGCTGTAAAAGGTAGACACCAGTACCGTCAGTATTGTCGGTGAGGTTGTCGTTGATGAACTGAAGATGTAGAGGTACTAAGTAAGAACATTTACTTGTGCCACTCGAGGGTCCCTTCAACTACTCAAGGGTTAGAGTGTGGCGTTGCCAAAGCTGTAAAAGATAGACATCAGTACCGTCAGTATCGTCCTTGAGGTTTCATTGATGAACTGAAGATGTAGAGGTACTAAGGAAGAACATTTACTTGTGCCACTCGAGAGTCCCTTCAACTACTCAAGGGTTAGAGTGTGGCGTTGCCAAAGCTGTAAAAGGTAGACATCAGTACCGTCAGTATCGTCCTTGGGGTTGTCGTTGATGAACTGAAGATGTAGAGGTGCTACGTGAGAAAATTTACTTGTGCCACTCGAGAGTCCCTTCAACTACTCAAGGGTTAGAGTGTGGCGTTGACAAAGCTGTAAAACGTAGACATCAGTTCCGTCAGTATTGTCGGCGAGGTTGTCGTTGATGAACTGAAGATGTAGAGGTACTACGTGAGAACATTTACTTGTGCCACTTGAGGATCCCTTCAACTACTCAAGGGTTAGAGTGTGGCGTTGCCAAAAAAAAGGTAGTCATCAGTACCGTTAGTATTTTCGGTGAGGTTGTCGTTGATGAACTGAAGATGTAGACGTACTACGTGAGAACATTTACTTGTGCCAATCGAGGGTCACTTACACTACTCAAGGGTTAGAGTGTGCCTTTGCCAAAGCTGTAAAAGGTAGACATTAGTACCGTCAGTATCGTCCTTGGGGTTGTCGTTGATGAACTGAAGATGTAGAGGTGCTACGTGAGAAAATTTACTTGTGCCACTCGAGAGTCCCTTCAACTACTCAAGGGTTAGAGTGTGGCGTTGACAAAGCTGTAAAACGTAGACATCAGTTCCGTCAGTATTGTCGGTGAGGTTGTCGTTGATGAACTGAAGATGTAGAGGTACTACGTGAGAACATTTACTTGTGCCACTCGAGAGTCCCTTCAACTACTCAAGGGTTGGAGTGTGGAGTTGACAAAGCTGTAAAAGGTAGACATCAGTACCGTCAGTATTGTCGGTGAGGCAGTCGTTGATGAACTGAAGATGTAGAGGTACTTCGTGAGAACATTTACTTGTGCCACTCGAGGGTCAATTCAACTACTCAAGGGTTAGAGTGTGGCGTTGCCAAATCTGTAAAATGTAGACATCAGTACCGTCAGTATTGTCGGTGAGGTTGTCGTTGATGAACTGAAGATGTAGAGGTACTACGGGAGAACATTTACTTGTGCCACTCGAGGGTCACTTCAAACACTCAAGGATTAGGAGTGTGGCGTTGCCAAAGCTGTAAAAGGTAGACATCAGTACCGTCAGTATTGTCGGTGAGGTTGTCGTTGATGAACTGAAGATGTAGAGGTACTAATTAAGAACATTTACTTGTGCCACTCGAGGGTCCCTTCAACTACTCAAGGGTTAGAGTGTGGCGTTGC
Source organism: Prosapia bicincta (assembly GCA_036971475.1). Lineage (NCBI taxonomy): Eukaryota > Metazoa > Arthropoda > Insecta > Hemiptera > Cercopidae > Prosapia > Prosapia bicincta. The sequence goes on along the minus strand of JBAIZL010000004.1, from coordinate 84,414,272 downwards.
CAAAGCTGTAAAAGATAGACATCAGTACCGTCAGTATCGTCCTTGAGGTTTCATTGATGAACTGAAGATGTAGAGGTACTAAGTAAGAACATTTACTTGTGCCACTCGAGGGTCCCTTCAACTACTCAAGGGTTAGAGTGTGGCGTTGCCAAAGCTGTAAAAGGTAGACATCAGTACCGTCAGTATCGTCCTTGAGGTTTCATTGATGAACTGAAGATGTAGAGGTACTAAGTAAGAACATTTACTTGTGCCACTCGAGGGTCCCTTCAACTACTCAAGGGTTCGAGTGTGACGTTGCCAAAACTGTAAGAGGTAGACATCAGTACCGTCAGTATCGTCCTTGAGGTTGTCATTGATGAACTGAAGATGTAGAGGTACTACTTGAGAACATTTACTTGTGCCACTCGATTGTCCCTTCAACTACTCAAGGGTTAGTGTGGCGTTGCCAAAGCTGTAAAAGGTAGACATCAGTTCCGTCAGTATTGTCGGTGAGGTAGTCGTTGATGAACTGAAGATGTAGAAGTACTTCGTGAGAACATTTACTTGTGCCACTCGAGGGTCACTTCAACTACTCAAGGGTTGGGAGTGTGGCTTTGCCAAAGCTGTAAAAGGTAGACATTAGTACCGTCAGTATCTTCCTTGGGGTTGTCGTTGGTGAACTGAAGATGTAGAGGTACTACGTGGGAACTTTTACTTGTGCCACTCGATTGTCCCTTCAACTACTCAAGGGTTAGTGTGGCGTTGACAAAGCTGTAAAAGGTAGACATCAGTTCCGTCAGTATTGTCGGTGAGGCAGTCGTTGATGAACTGAAGATGTAGAGGTACTTCGTGAGAACATTTACTTGTGCCACTCGAGGGTCACTTCAACTACTCAAGGTTTAGTGTGGCGTTGCCAAAGCTGTAAAAGGTAGACCTTAGTACCGTCAGTATATTAATTGGGGTTGTCGTTGGTGAACTAAAGATGTAGAGGTACTACGTGGGAACATTTACTTGTGCCACTCGAGGGTCACTTCAACTACTCAAGGGTTAGAAGTGTGGCTTTGCCAAAGCTGTAAAAGGTAGACATTAGTACCGTCAGTATTGTCCTTGGGGTTGTCGTTGGTGAACTAAAGATGTAGAGGTACTACGTGGGAACATTTACTTGTGTCACTCGATTGTCCCCTTCAACTACTCAAGGGTTAGTGTGGCGTTGCCAAAGCTGTAAAAGGTAGACATCTGCTCCGTCAGTATTGTCGGTGAGGCTGTCGTTGATGAACTGAAGATGTAGAGGTACTAAGTAAAAACATTTACTTGTGCCACTCGAGGGTCCCTTCAACTACTCAAGGGTTAGAGTGTGGCGTTGCCAAAACTGTAAAAGGTAGACATCAGTACCGTCAGTATCGTCCTTGAGGTTGTCATTGATGAACTGAAGATGTAGAGGTACTACGTGGGAACTTTTACTTGTGCCACTCGAGGGTCCCTTCAACTACTCAAGGGTTAGAGTGTGGCGTTGCCAAAGCTGTAAAAGGTAGACATCAGTACCGTCAGTAAACTTTTACTTGTGCCACTTGAGGGTCCCTTCAACTTCTCAAGGGTTATAGTGTGACGTAGCCAAAGCTGTAAAAGCTAGACATCAGTACCGTCAGTATTGTAGGGGGAGGTTGTCGTAGATGAGCTAAAGATGTAGAGATACTACGTGAGAACTTAAACTTGTGCCACTTGAGGGTCCCTTCAACTTCTCAAGGGTTATAGTGTGACGTTGCCAAGGCTGTAAAAGGTAGACATCAGTACCGTCAGTATTGTCAGTGAGGCTGTCGTTGATGAACTGAAGATGTAGAGGTACTACGTGGGAACCTTTACTTGTGCCACTCGATTGTCCCCTTCAACTACTCAAGGGTTAGTGTGGCGTTGCCAAAGCTGTAAAAGGTAGACATCGGTTCCGTCAGTATTGTCGGTGAGGCTGTCGTTGATGAACTGAAGATGTAGAGGTACTAAGTAAGAACATTTACTTGTGCCACTCGAGGGTCCCTTCAACTACTCAAGTGTTAGAGTGTAGCGTTGCCAAAGCTGTAAAAGGAAGACATCAGTTCCCTCAGTATTGTCGGTGAGGCTGTCGTTGATGAACTGAAGATGTAGAGGTACTAAGTAAGAACATTTACTTGTGCCACTCGAGGGTCCCTTCAACTACTCAAGGGTTAGAGTGTGGCGTTGCCAAAGCTGTAAAAGGTAGACATCAGTACCGTCAGTATCGTCCTTGAGATTGTCATTGATGAACTGAAGATGTAGAGGTACTACGTGAGAACTTTTACTTGTACCACTCGATTGTCCCCTTCAACTACTCAAGGGTTAGTGTATCGTTGCCAAAGCTGTAAAAGGTAGACATCAGTTCCGTCAGTATTGTAGGTGAGATTGTCATTGATGAACTGAAGATGTAGAGGTACTACGTGAGAACTTTTACTTGTGCCACTCGATTGTCCCCTTCAACTACTCAAGGGTTAGTGTATCGTTGCCAAAGCTGTAAAAGGTAGACATCAGTTCCGTCAGTATTGTAGGTGAGGTTGTCGTTGATGAACTGAAGATGTAGAGGTACTACGTGAGAACATTTACTTGTGCCACTCGAGGGTCACTTCAACTACTCAAGGGTTAGAGTGTGGCGTTGCCAAAGCTGTAAAAGGTAGACATCAGTTCCGTCAGTATCGTCCTTGAGGTTGTCATTGATGAACTGAAGATGTAGAAGTACTACGTGAGAACTTTTACTTGTGCCACTCGAGGGTCCCCTTCAACTACTCAAGGGTTAGTGTGGCGTTGCCAAAGCTGTAAAAGGTAGACATCAGTTCCGTCAGTATTGTCGGTGAGGCTGTCGTTGATGAACTGAAGATGTAGAGGTACTAAGTAAGAACATTTACTTGTGCCACTCGAGGGTCCCTTCAACTACTCAAGGGTTAGAGTGTGGCGTTGCTAAAGCTGTAAAAGGTAGACATCAGTACCGTCAGTATCGTCCTTGAGGTTGTCATTGATGAACTGAAGATGTAGAGGTACTACGTGAGAACATTTACTTGTGCCACTCGAGGGTCCCTTCAACTACTCAAGGGTTAGAGTGTGGCGTTGCCAAAGCTGTAAAAGGTAGACATCAGTTCCATCACTATTGTCGGTGAGGCTGTCGTTGATGAACTGAAGATGTAGAGGTACTTCGTGAGAACATTTACTTGTGCCACTCGAGGGTCACTTCAACTACTCAAGGGTTAGGAGTGTGGCTTTGCCAAAGCTGTAAAAGGTAGACATCAGTACCGTCAGTATTGTAGGTGAGGTTGTAGTTGATGAACTGAAGATGTAGAGGTACTACGTGAGAACATTTACTTGTGCCACTCGAGGGTCCCTTCAACTACTCAAGGGTTAGAGTGTGGCGTTGCCAAAGCTGTAAAAGGTAGACATCAGTTCCATCAGTATTGTCGGTGAGGCTGTCGTTGATGAACTGAAGATGTAGAGGTACTACGTGAGAACATTTACTTGTGCCACTCGAGGATCCCTTCAACTACTCAAGGGTTCGAGTGTGACGTTGCCAAAACTGTAAGAGGTAGACATCAGTACCGTCAGTATCGTCCTTGAGGTTGTCATTGATGAACTGAAGATGTAGAGGTACTACATGAGAACATTTACTTGTGCCACTCGATTGTCCCTTCAACTACTCAAGGGTTAGTGTGGCGTTGCCAAAGCTGTAAAAGGTAGACATCAGTTCCGTCAGTATTGTCGGTGAGGTAGTCGTTGATGAACTGAAGATGTAGAGGTACTTCGTGAGAACATTTACTTGTGCCACTCGAGGGTCACTTCAACTACTCAAGGGTTAGTGTGGCGTTGCCAAAGCTGTAAAAGGTAGACCTTAGTACCGTCAGTATTGTAATTGGGGTTGTCGTTGGTGAACTAAAGATGTAGAGGTACTACGTGGGAACATTTACTTGTGCCACTCGAGGGTCACTTCAACTACTCAAGGGTTAGAAGTGTGGCTTTGCCAAAGCTGTAAAAGGTAGACATTAGTACCGTCAGTATTGTCCTTGGGGTTGTCGTTGGTGAACTAAAGATGTAGAGGTACTACGTGGGAACATTTACTTGTGTCACTCGATTGTCCCCTTCAACTACTCAAGGGTTAGTGTGGCGTTGCCAAAGCTGTAAAAGGTAGACATCAGCTCCGTCAGTATTGTCGGTGAGGCTGTCGTTGATGAACTGAAGATGTAGAGGTACTAAGTAAAAACATTTACTTGTGCCACTCGAGGGTCCCTTCAACTACTCAAGGGTTAGAGTGTGGCGATGTTAAAGCTGTAAAAGGTAGACATCAGTACCGTCAGTATCGTCCTTGAGGTTGTCATTGATGAACTGAAGATGTAGAGGTACTACGTGGGAACTTTTACTTGTGCCACTCGAGGGTCCCTTCAACTACTCAAGGGTTAGAGTGTGGCGTTGCCAAAGCTGTAAAAGGTAGACATCAGTACCGTCAGTAAACTTTTACTTGTGCCACTTGAGGGTCCCTTCAACTTCTCAAGGGTTATAGTGTGACGTAGCCAAAGCTGTAAAAGCTAGACATCAGTACCGTCAGTATTGTAGGGGGAGGTTGTCGTAGATGAGCTAAAGATGTAGAGATACTACGTGAGAACTTTAACTTGTGCCACTTGAGGGTCCCTTCAACTTCTCAAGGGTTATAGTGTGACGTTGCCAAGGCTGTAAAAGGTAGACATCAGTACCGTCAGTATTGTCGGTGAGGCTGTCGTTGATGAACTGAAGATGTAGAGGTACTAAGTAAGAACATTTACTTGTGCCACTCGAGGGTCACTTCAACTACTCAAGGGTTAGGAGTGTGGCTTTGCCAAAGCTGTAAAAGGTAGACATCAGTACCGTCAGTATTGTCGGTGAGGTTGTCGTTGGTGAACTAAAGATGTAGAGGTACTACGTGAGAACTTTTACTTGTGCCACTCGAGGGTCCCTTCAACTACTCAAGGGTTAGAGTGTGGCGTTGCCAAAGCTGTAAAAGGTAGACATCAGTACCGTCAGTATCGTCCTTGAGATTGTCATTGATGAACTGAAGATGTAGAGGTACTATGTGAGAACTTTTACTTGTGCCACTCGATTGTCCCCTTCAACTACTCAAGGGTTAGTGTATCGTTGCCAAAGCTGTAAAAGGTAGACATCAGTTCCGTCAGTATTGTCGGTGAGGCTGTCGTTGATGAACTGAAGATGTAGAGGTACTAAGTAAGAACATTTACTTGTGCCACTCGAGGGTCCCTTCAACTACTCAAGGGTTAGAGTGTGGCGTTGCCAAAGCTGTAAAAGGTAGACATCAGTTCCGTCAGTATCGTCCTTGAGGTTGTCATTGATGAACTGAAGATGTAGAAGTACTACGTGAGAACTTTTACTTGTGCCACTCGAGGGTCCCCTTCAACTACTCAAGGGTTAGAGTGTGGCGTTGCCAAAGCTGTAAAAGGTAGACATCAGTACCGTCAGTAAACTTTTACTTGTGCCACTTGAGGGTCCCTTCAACTTCTCAAGGGTTATAGTGTGACGTAGCCAAAGCTGTAAAAGGTAGACATCAGTACCGTCAGTATTGTAGGGGGAGGTTGTCGTAGATGAACTAAAGATGTAGAGATACTACGTGAGAACTTTTACTTGTGCCACTTGAGGGTCCCTTCAACTTCTCAAGGGTTATAGTGTGACGTTGCCAAGGCTGTAAAAGGTAGACATCAGTACCCTCAGTATCGTCCTTGAGGTTGTCATTGATGAACTGAAGATGTAGAGGTACTACGTGAGAACATTTACTTGTGCCACTCGAGGGTCCCTTCAACTACTCAAGGGTTAGAGTGTGGCGTTGCCAAAGCTGTAAAAGGTAGACATCAGTTCCATCAGTATTGTCGGTGAGGCTGTCGTTGATGAACTGAAGATGTAGAGGTACTTCGTGAGAACATTTACTTGTGCCACTCGAGGGTCACTTCAACTACTCAAGGGTTAGGAGTGTGGCTTTGCCAAAGCTGTAAAAGGTAGACATCAGTACCGTCAGTATTGTATGTGAGGTTGTAGTTGATGAACTGAAGATGTAGAGGTACTACGTGAGAACATTTTCTTGTGCCACTCGAGAATCCCTTCAACTACTCAAGGGTTAGAGTTGCGTTGCCAAAGCTGTAAAAGGTAGACATCAGTACCGTCAGTATTGTCGGTGAGGTTGTTGATGAACTGAAGATGTAGAGGTACTACGTGAGAACATTTACTTGTGCCACTCGAGGGTCCCTTCAACTACTCAAGGGTTAGAGTGTGGCGTTGCCAAAACTGTAAAAGGTAGATATCAGTACCGTCAGTATGGTCGGTTAGGTTGTCGTTGATGAACTGAAGATGTAGAGGTACTACATGAGAACATTTACTTGTGCCACTGGAGGGTCACTTCAACTACTCAAGGGTTAGTGTGTGGCGTTGCCAAAGCTGTAAAACAACTGCATTATATCATGCGATGCCACTGGTCTGCCATGTTCACGTGAAAAAAACGGGATGCCTTCACTGTAATAGGACTTGAGTGCACCTAAAAAGGTTTTATCCAACGGTTGCATTTTATGAGTGCAGTTTGGTGGTAACGATATTATTGTTACGTGGTTATCTCTCGTTAAGTCGATCACATTAATGTTTCGTGTGTGGCTATAGTGGCCATCGAGAACTAATAACACCGGATCGTCTTCAGTCGGCTTTGTACAATCGACGAAATGTCGAAACCAATCCGTAAACAATTCTGTTTGGATCCACCCTGTGGGATGACATCTGAAGATGGTCCTAAAAGGAGCTCCTTTCTTGAGGACGTCACTCATGTTTGTTCTGGGGAAAATGACAAGTTAAGGCACGTAGTCACCACTAGCACTCATTCATACCACTATCTTTCTGCAGCCGTTAAACTGCCAACTTGCCTTTTACCCCTCAAACCAACAACTGCAGCTAGTTTGGACTGAACTATAGATAACCCACTCTCAACCACGTTATAAATTCTGTTACGGGGGAAGTTGTGTTTTTCAAACAACTTTTCATATAAGTCAAAAAATGAATTTACATTTTGTCTCGTGAAATCAACAGCTCAGGCATAGAAAGTGCCAGTAGGCTTCCTGAAAGAGAGCCGATCTTTATGCCTGTCCATGAAAAGTTGCATCCACTTCCTACCAGCCCCTTCTTAAGCTCCCTCTAGTCATTCCGAAGACATTTGCCTCCATATCAAGACAATATTTTACGAGTGGTGATTCCATTTCGGGAGTCAAAATAGTCTGTTTACCCCATTTTGTATCTGCTGCCTCTTTAGTGGAACCGTATTTTTCACCTGAAAGTCTCATGAGAGTTGTTTTGGGGACACTGTACGTTTTTGCCGCTTTTTTCCATCCCATAACTTTTTCTTTAACAGCTGTTATTGCTTTAGACATGTTTTCTGTCCTCCTCATACCCTTCCTAACACCCCCTGTCTTGTTACTCTTATTCACACCTTTGCCAGCCATCGTCCACCTGAAATACAAGATGAATTGGTGAATCGTACAGTCTCCTTGTTGCTAGACATTGGAGAAATTTTAGGCAGTCGATTATCCTTTCTCACTTTAAAAAGAACATTTTATAATACATTTGATTGATTATGAGATTAGTTGTGTAACACACTTTAGACGGTGTTACATATTAAAATAGTAAAATTCAGAAAACAAACGAGAATAAATTCCAAATTGTAATAATGTATAAGTATGTAAAAAAAATTGTTATGTATGATAAATATTTTTAATGAGATCTCTGGCTGATAGTGACATCTATCGAGAAAAATTTAAAATAATAAGTAACCTAGCTATGCATGCGCCCCGTGGATGCGCGGTAAGTAGGAAGGCTGCTTGCTTTTAATTTATCTGTCTCATTAGGCCAGGATGTAACCAGGGAAGGACGTCTCCAAATGGCAAGAAGATGTATTTAGTTTCCTTTAATTTTAATTAATATAAAGTATTTCTTTTTTTTAAATCATGGCATAGAACACGGCTTACGATACCTGATACAAGATGGGTTGCAGACTTATTCATGGTTTTCCCGACGCTTATTCACGAAGATGAGGCCAGGCTTTACCGAGATTTACCACGAGGTGGAAGGGAAGTTGCGACAAGTTAACACAGCTAAGTGGGCGATTTAAAACTTTTTAAAACTTAATTTCAAATTTAAAATGTCTCGGAGCAGAATTTCAAAATTATGAACATTGAACTTTTTAATTAATAAGCATAATTATAATTACGCACCTTTTGGTGCCAGTATGTTCATATTAAATTATTAAACTTGATTATACAAGAAAGGCAAGTAAACTCGAATATATGTTCATTTTCAGCCATTGATAAATTTTATTAATTGAAGGATTGCTATCCTTAAAAATTTATAAGTAATGTAAAAAAAAAGAAGGTTTCATAATCTGTAATTGAGTGTTAAAGAAATTTATGTGTCATGATTTTAATTTATTTCATCTGTCTATTTTAAAATAAAGTTTATAATTTGCTTTAATTGAATTTAAATGTCATTATTTTACCACCGCACAAATACCTTGCATTTCAAGTAAATAAACCTTAAGTATTAATTCAAGAATATTCTGCTAATTTTAATTGTTTAACTTGGTAATTTAAAATACTTTAACTGTAACGGATTTATAACTTCTATTGCGTTACAGACAGACGTATCTTTACGCCTCAACTGTAAGCTAGAAGTGAATATTAAATGTTTTAAGAGTTATAACTAAATAAAATCCAATTTGTAAAATTATAAACCGTTACACAATTTGCGCGACTCTGCTAGTTTCATTTTATATAAACCGTTACATAAATGCGCGACTCTGCTTTATAAATTTGAAATGTAAATTTGTGTGTTGGCAAAAAGAAAATTTAAAAATGGTTGAAAATAACCGAATTCATTAAATATATTCAAAACGTAAATTCACAGTGTAAAATTTTGTAAAATGTATAAATTGAAAGTAAAAGGAGGTAGCTTGTGTGAACAGTTTGGTAAAGATAGGGGAGAAAACCAGTTATAACCAGTTTTTACTTGTAGTGTAGTCAAGGTCAGAGACTCTTATTGTTCAAATTATTCGTCATGTCTATGCGTAGTAAGTTTAGATTTTTAAAAGTTTCTGCATAGCCTAATGCAGGATGTCTAGTTTATCAAGGATGATTACACAAGTTTAGAATGTTTGTGCCTGAAGCACAATGTTTACATAAAATGTATCGAGTTTGCTTGCTTTGCTATGCCATCAACTTTCCGTTTGTTTTCTGAACCCCTGTAGTAAATCAATTTAACAGACGATAAAAGAGGTTATTAAACTAGAATGAATTGCAGAATCAAAATGATTTAATATTAAAATAATTTGAAAGTAAATGTAATACTGTCTGATAAACAATTTAACAAAAATAATAGTACTGATGAATTATAATAATAAAAAGAAATTTTTGTAAATGGATTTAAAACAAGTTTAATAAAAGTAAATATATGTATAAGTTGTGTAAGGTTTACAAGCAAATTTATAACTTCAAAAATGGTTAAAATTTAGAAAAGTTATTGTTGGAAGAAATTTAAAGCTTTTTTCATTTTTAAAATAGTAATTGATTAACAAGGAAGTGGTAAGTGCCTTGATATGCAATTTTAGAAACTCATGACGACACTTTGCATATTGTGTGTCAAAGGGCCCAAATGGCATGCAATCTTACTTATACACGAGATAGACACTGACAAAATCTCAAAATACATAATACTACACGAAGAGACTAAAACACTTGACCAAAAATTGCATGTGAAAGTACAATACTAATTTCTGTTTGATTTAATTCTTATTTTATTAATGCAAGAGCTTAAACGAATTTTAATATCAAATTGTCATAGTAATGTTTGAAAGAAAATTTAAGAATGAAGAATTGAATAAAGTCCTTTTTGAGTCAACAACTGGCTGTATGGTTTTTTTAAATCAAAGTATGGGATTTGATTTAAGAAAAAAGTATTTGGATTCAAAGTGTGGGATTTGAAATCCAATAGTTTTAAGATGTACGAGTATTGTAAGAATAACAAAGAGAGGTTATTAGGCAATGGTACATTCTTAGTGGTAAATAGAGAGAGAGAATTTTTGAAAATATATATATAGCGTCGTTTAAATGTGGTAATTTGTGGCTTACAGGGAGTAAGCAGTTTTGCAGATCCCAGGTAGTGGACTGCGATAAATACAGCTAGTAGGTTAGGTTTGTTGACACAAAAGGAGACAATTTTGAAGAAAATTTTAATTAATAAATGAATTGAAGAATTTTAATAAGAAATAATTTGAAGAAAAATTTAATTGTGAGTAAAAATGTATAAGAAATATAGTAATGAGTTTTAAAAATTTGAAGAGATGTAAATATATAATCATAAAGTTTGAGAAATGAAAAGTTTATAAAGAAGTTAAAATTTCAAAGCAACTGATAAGTGTATGTAATTATTTTAAAACTTAATCATGTAAATTAAAGGATTAATAAATAATGTAACAAGTTATGAGATTTAAATTGAAATTAAAACACTTTTTTTTAAACAAAATAAATTAAAGATAAAAGTAATTAAACAAATATAGAACATTATGTAATGGTTTAAAGAGTATGTGTCAATATAAAATCTTTTATGAATATAAAAGGAAGATTGAATATAGGTTTATTTAAAAATTTTATTATTTTTTTGTTTGGAAAGGATTAAATGCAAGAATTGATATTGTTTATGTTATGCTTCATGTCGAGTTAAGTTTGTTCTAAGAATAGAATCAAATAGGTTTATGATATGTTTTCCCAAAGAAAATAGTTTGATGTTAACTTAAGAGTTGTTAGTAAATCGTTACATTTAATAAAAATAATTAAAAGGGAGAAATGAAATGTGAAAACACACAATTTTTTTTTCAAAAGGGGGGAAAAATATGTAACACACTTTAGACGGTGTTACATATTAAAATAGTAAAATTCAGAAAACAAACGAGAATAAATTCCAAATTGTAATAATGTATAAGTATGTAAAAAAAATTGTTATGTATGATAAATATTTTTAATGAGATCTCTGGCTGATAGTGACATCTATCGAGAAAAATTTAAAATAATAAGTAACCTAGCTATGCATGCGCCCCGTGGATGCGCGGTAAGTAGGAAGGCTGCTTGCTTTTAATTTATCTGTCTCATTAGGCCAGGATGTAACCAGGGAAGGACGTCTCCAAATGGCAAGAAGATGTATTTAGTTTCCTTTAATTTTAATTAATATAAAGTATTTCTTTTTTTTAAATCATGGCATAGAACACGGCTTACGATACCTGATACAAGATGGGTTGCAGACTTATTCATGGTTTTCCCGACGCTTATTCACGAAGATGAGGCCAGGCTTTACCGAGATTTACCACGAGGTGGAAGGGAAGTTGCGACAAGTTAACACAGCTAAGTGGGCGATTTAAAACTTTTTAAAACTTAATTTCAAATTTAAAATGTCTCGGAGCAGAATTTCAAAATTATGAACATTGAACTTTTTAATTAATAAGCATAATTATAATTACGCACCTTTTGGTGCCAGTATGTTCATATTAAATTATTAAACTTGATTATACAAGAAAGGCAAGTAAACTCGAATATATGTTCATTTTCAGCCATTGATAAATTTTATTAATTGAAGGATTGCTATCCTTAAAAATTTATAAGTAATGTAAAAAAAAAAGAAGGTTTCATAATCTGTAATTGAGTGTTAAAGAAATTTATGTGTCATGATTTTAATTTATTTCATCTGTCTATTTTAAAATAAAGTTTATAATTTGCTTTAATTGAATTTAAATGTCATTATTTTACCACCGCACAAATACCTTGCATTTCAAGTAAATAAACCTTAAGTATTAATTCAAGAATATTCTGCTAATTTTAATTGTTTAACTTGGTAATTTAAAATACTTTAACTGTAACGGATTTATAACTTCTATTGCGTTACAGACAGACGTATCTTTACGCCTCAACTGTAAGCTAGAAGTGAATATTAAATGTTTTAAGAGTTATAACTAAATAAAATCCAATTTGTAAAATTATAAACCGTTACACAATTTGCGCGACTCTGCTAGTTTCATAATATAACATCCGTTACAGTTGTAAAATATTAGTCTATATATTTTTCCAATACCAATTTAAATTCTATAAAGTACACCTATATATGTACTAAAATAAGTACATAAAACAACTGATTTTAGGTTATGGGTTATGTGGTAGAACAACTGTTTTAACGCATAGTGAATGTTATTTTGTATATATTATTTGTAATTATTTAATAAAAAGTTAGTAAAATGAATTTTTTTTTGTGCCAAGTAGGAATTGATTTTGAAACATTTTTGTTTCCATTATTTGTTAAAAGTAACAATGCATAAACAATAATGTAGTTAAACATTTCGCCAGCTACATTTCTAGCATTATCAAAGTCTATAAGACCGTTAACACATCCTCTTGAAAACTAAATTTCGATTGCTTTGGGTTTTCAAGAAGACGTGTTAACGAACACATAGTCTTTGATAATGCTAATAATGTAGGTGGCGTACATTTATATGTAATTGGCAGATTTGAAATAGTGCATAAGATAAATAAACCAACAAAACAATAACACTAAATAATAAAAAAATGTATTTCTTGTTACAATAGTTTTATCGCGTTGTTTTAGAAAAGTCTTACTGGAATTTGGACTTGCTTCTTCACTTGATCCTTTCTATGATCTTGATGTGCTGGTTTTCCTGACTAATACTGGAATTTCGATGTTTTTTGCTTTACTTGACAGTTTACTAGAATTTTTTGCCTGGTCGGACCTTTTCACATTTTTTTCTGGTTGATCTTCACTATAATTTTGTTTCTTATGTGCCCTCCATCCTCTTCAGTACACCCCGGGAGGAAATCTTTATGATAATGTTTTACATTACGAACGAATTCATTGTAGGTTAGTTTCTGAATGCTGTTAAACTTCAACATCTTTAGTTCTGTTCTATTTGGTTTGTTAAAATCTTCATTACGTTTTGTCGCTAACCCATTTTGCAAACGGCGTATTTCCGTTCCCCGGGATGTACTTGTGCGTGGCACGGAAGCGGGTTGGTTGCATCCCATGAATTTTGATGAAGAGGCCGAAAAAGTACCGATCCTAGGCCGGTGGTCAAGCAAGAAAAATTTCGATGGCTCTGGTGGCAGCTAAATCAAAATAAAACAAAATTTATTTACTATATATTAAACTAAGTTATGTTGAATACAAATGGAACATATATTTTATGTTATACATTAATTATCCAACCATTTTCATTTCTTAATTTCAGTAGTTAATTTTTAGAAATATAGTTATTATTCTATAGCTACATATTCATCCATTACCGTAAAAAACATAATAAATTAAGCACCTATGTTTTTTTAGAAACAAAGTACACAACATTTTTAGTTATAGGGAAAAATGGAAAATACAAAACGAAAACATGTTGACGTTTTGAGGTCACGTTTTTATTTTCTGTGGGAAGTTTGGGGTTGGGGCAACGGCGTAAAAATTACATGGTGTACGGTGCAACTCCGACATATTCTGGGATTATCTCAAAGCATATCGTTAGTAAGTCATATCGGAATTGTTTGACTTCGAAATGGGTAAGGTAGGGTGAGATCGTTTGTTATTGTGGTGCTCCGAAAATATAAAAGGATGCCAACATCGACCGACGTTGTGAAAAAGTAATACAGTTACCATTTTCCTAAGTACAAAAGTAAAGACGTTAAGTCTCACTGTGGCGGCTTTAGAAAATTACACACCAACACCCAAATGGATAAGTGAAGATCACGACCTAATAATAGAAATTTCGTCTTCCAATAGTAGAATTACTTCTGAGAACGGTTCTATACTAGGAAAATTTAAATCTCTTCACTACCTCTAAAGGGATGTATTTTGAGTCTCTGTAAAGCCAAAAATGAGAACACGATATTTTGTAATATTTTTATGATTGTGTTGTAAACAACGTCTATAGATATATATTACCACCATCGTTATATAATTACCTCAAAGTTTGGCTGGTTATTCTATAATCGTTCTTCCAAAACTTCACATTTGTTAAATATTTTAAAAGGTTTTCCCTCACGTGGAGATTTTCAAAACCCTTTTCTAGAGTTTTTATGGTGTTAAATTCGAACAAGAAAGTTAAGTACGAACTTTTGAAACACACGTTAACACATAGAGTATAAGGGCAACAAATAAAAAGGTTTTTCAGACAGTTGTAGATTATAGTCGTAGTGCATCAGATAGTTTGTATTTGTGATGTGATGTATTATTGATAAATTACTTCCATTAATTTAATGACGTAATAGAATAAAGTTATATGAGGTGTAGACTTCTAACACATTTATTGTAGATTTGGTATATGTGTCATGGACATTTATGCATGGCATGAAATTTAAATAAGAAATACATTTACACTCATGATTTTAATTGACTTCTTCTTCATTTTTTTTATTGTTACAGGTATTAACATTGCATGTATACATATTTCTGATGATTTTAAATAATTTCTAGTTGGAGGCATTCCCTGGGGTGGGAGGGTAATAAATTTGCAGGTAGTCCGTAGATGAGCCTTCGTTCTAATAATCTGACATTATGATTCCATTACTAAGAACTCCAAATATATTTTTCAAATTTAATTTACGTAATATTAGAATACGTTGCTTTTATCAATAATTCCATTCATTAATTGGCCAAAGTGCTCTTCTTTTTCCTAATTTTTATTTAACAATTCAACCGGTAATTTGATTATGAAGGAAAATGCGGTTGATAAACGAGTAAATAAACATTTATTTTAATTACGGCAAAGTTTACAGCAATTGTACAATTTGCTGTAATTAAAATAAATATTTGTTGATTCATTTATCAACCGTATTTTCCTTCATAAAAGACTTTATACGTGTCCATAAATAAACATGAATTGGTAGTTTAATTTTGGGAACAATATCTGGGTTTTCAAAATATGAACAAAGATGTAGCTGTATGCAGTGAGAGTTGGAGGTTTTAAATTTACAAAGCTTCATTCAACATTCATGGGTTCTTTGAGTTTTTAAAACCAGCGACACTGAGTTTAGTCTAAACTCTGTGGCGAAGAAGACTACCAAGACCATAAAGTGTACGTAATTCAGCGAATGAATGAAATTCTGAAGTCGGATATAAAACAATCACAGACATTCAATCGGACCAAAAAACACAAGAATGTGTTTCTCAAAGATTTTTGACTGTCCTTTTCTGCATTCGTAGAGACTTACTATAGCATACTTCAGGAGAGAGACAGACAAAATAGCTGCTCAAAGTGCTATTACCGGTTTAAAAAAGATAAAAGTTATATAGAGTGAAATAATGTTGATTCGCCTCCAGAAACCGCCAATAATTAGCAAGAAAGCGACAGACGAACAATCCGGAGGAAAGCGAAGATAAGGGAGTTTGTGACGTAACAATCCATGAACTTTACTCCCGCAGAGCAACAAATGTATTCTCTACTTATGTGTTTTGACAGTATACAACAAAATTTTGATAAATTTGAGAAACTTAGTTCAGCGTATAAATGTTTTGCCAAAGTATATCTCATATTTAAGAATATTGATTTTGCCGCATGGGTCTAGCCTTTGTTGGGTGCTATTAGTTTATTAGATTATATTGTTTCTAATAATTTACAAAAAATATTCAATAAACACATCAAAATTACACTAATTTTGCCTGTCCTATAAATCTTTAGAGATTGACGGATTTGGGCAATGATTTCAATTAAAAATAACTTCAAGAAAACATTGAACTCTAAGCAGCGTGTGGTAGCAAATTTGCTGTTTTGAAGTACAGGACGATAAATTTATTCAAAGAAGGAAAGAAGTGAATAATTTTAGAATAGCTTTAAATCTTATAAATTTAAACATTCTCATCATTATATGTCTTCTACATTATAAAATATAACATATAAAACTCAATTTCAACATCCACCACTGCTTGTAACAAACATTTACTCAGCATAAAATAATTCACAAGATAATTTATAATACTTTAAAAATTTAAATAAAAACTATTTATAATTGGAAAACATGTAATCAATTAATTCTTCAAATATGTAATTGTATTTTGTTCATTTTTACCTGAAATGACCCTGTTCTTCAAGAGATTTTGATAAGGTTGTGTCGAAAGATGAAATTTCTAAGATTGGTCGAGATGAAGAACGTTTATTCGGGGTGGATATTCATTTCAGCGATCTGGGTAAGAAAATATTAAAAATAATTTTAAATTAATTTCAACAGCATTTTCATTATAAATCAGTGCTTTTTTAAAAATAGACGTTCGCCTAGATTATTTTAAAAAAAATTTAAAACAGCACATTTCACTAGTAGGCCTATTTAGTAAAAACAGATAAATGCAAAAGGTTAAACTTTACATGTAAACAAGTGGCCGGCTCAGTTAATTGTACCTACTATGAATAAGCTGCAATATGTAATATTTATTCATCGCCCTAAAATGTTCATTACATTTATTCTTTCCTATTAAAAAAACTTCTATAAAATAAATAGTAAGGTAGGCTATGTGACTATTTCGATTAACTTTATAACACTTTTCCCGCATAAAATATAACACTATTACTACACCTTCACGAGTGATGCTCATATTTTGGTATAGTTTGTATTGTACGAGCCATAACCGCTAGAATTAAGACCGTAGGCCAGAGAGTGAGGGGACGATTGAAGTATAGTTATATTCGCTCTTCTGGTCAGCATGGACGGAGTTAAGGGGGGGGCAAGTAGGTGCATTGCCATCCCCCCAATTTTCTTGATAGGTGTATTACTTTTTTATAATCAATAGCTGACAATGAACTCATTAAAATACTACAAGAATAATAATAGTGCTGACAAGAAATATACTTGGCAATATCAGTTGTTATATTGATCATATGCGAGCTATTTTATAAATATGACTGTAAGTTCAAAGAAAAATATTAAATTTAATTTTAATCTTACAAGTCATGATGTTAAAAATGAAATTTTAGGAATTGTTTCAGGCGAAGTTTGGTGTTCAAAGTTATGTTTCTCAAAGAAACAAAACCTGGCTTATTTTTGGACTTATGAGTTTGCAGAATTAGAAAAAAATTTAAATTCGTCAAAGCTATAAGTCTAATTTGTGTTCTATGAGACACACATGTTTGAATACCATACCCTAACTTGATAAAAAAGTAGTTTAAAACTACTACGTAGTTTTTTGATGCGGCCTCATTGTCGACAGGCTTTTAAATGCTCTCAATTTTTAAGGTGGGAGTAGGCCTACCCCCCAGACCCATTTGACCCCACCCCCCCGGGGAGTCTAGTTCACCCAAGAACAAAACCTGTAAATCCGTCCATGTTCTGGTGTAGACGTATTGGAAAAGACTTGAATATACTGAAGACGACGAATTCATTGCAGTGACAGCAGAATTCCCACCTGTTTTTGGTTTAAAGCACGTCCTCTGCAAAGTTCAGGTGAATGTTTAATGTTTATAGGTTGTTTGAGGTTATACGAAATATAGGCTACAAGAGAGAATCGTAAATTATAAGGAACTGCCGAAGGAGAGTAAAATTCAAGTCCAGTCAATAAAATGTAGGGAAATTTAGTGAATTCCGCGTTTGACGTGCTCACTTAAGCTGAGAGAGTTATTCGGGCTTAAACATAATTGGTTTCAAAGTGTATATAACAGTGATATAAATATGTGCTTACCTCCACCAGAAGCCGATCCAAACCATGAAGCCAGAACGTGGCTTCTGAAAAAAAGAAAACGGAATTCGTTTTAACCATTTAACTTAGTAAAATAAATTAAAAGTGTAATATTTAAAAATGCTTAAATCCATTTTTCATTTGCAGAGTAAACAGTAATTTATGTATTCCATTTTAATGTATTTTACAGATATCCCTGGTAGGGGGATAGATAAGTAGATGTAGAGATAGGTAGACATGTAGAGATGTAGACAAACAGATAGGTAGATATATAGATAAGTAGATAGGTAAAAAGATAGATATATAAGTAGCTGATAGGTAGACAGATAGATATATAGATAGGCAGAGTTATATGTAAGTAGGTAGATAGATATAGATAGGTAGGGTACGTAGTTTTAAGAATAAAAACGGGTCAATGATGTTGTTTTCAATTTATCCTTTAATAGATGGACGCTAGATTATTGATATTAACTTAATAAAGGACATACAATTGTACAATGCTGAGATGTTATGCTAGAAAGAAATCACGAGAATATTATAAGTAATGTGCCTATAATAATAAACTATAATGCTATTAGATTTCTGACTGTGATAAGTAGAATGAATCATGGTTATGAGACGAAAATGAAGTAAATGAAGAAACTAGAAATCAGCAATGTTGTGTAATAAATTGCTACAATTTAACAATAAAAAGAAATTTTATGGTAGCAAAGGAGTGATTTAATTAAAGAAGAAATGAGTTACTTCTACCTTTAAAAACACTGAATTGATATTAGAGTGTAGAAACCTGGACATTATAACAAAGAGAAGATGCCTATATGTATTTTAAAGTGGGTTTGCTGCAACATGAAACGAGTTAAATAAGAAATGAAACAAAAACTATTGGCTGGATGAAAAAAAACTAATACTAAGTAAAGAAGAATGAATTTGACGAAGGCTTTTATTGTTTACAAGGAAACTGTCTCCAGATAGGTACACTCAAATGAATGGTAAACACAGGAAATGTTTGGAATATATATATATATATATATATATATATATATATATATATATATATTTGTGTGTGTGTGTGTGTGTGTTTGTGTGTGTGTGTGTGTGTGTGTGTGTGTGTGTGTGTGTGTGTGTGTGTGTGTGTGTGTGTGTGTGTGTGTGTGTGTGTGTGTGTGTGTGTGTGTGTGTGTGTGTGTGTGTGTGTGTGTGTGTGTGTGTGTGTGTGTGTGTGGTGTAAGTATATAAAGATAATTTGTATGAAAAGCAAAATGAAGAAAAGAAGTAAATTTGAAGATGGTTTGGGAAAGAAAGACTGAAAACTTTCAATATACAGTATTAATAAATAAAATTAAAATAAATTTCAAAAATTCTCCTACTTTACAATTACAGCAAAATTTAAAGGGTTTAAGAGACTAATCAGAAAATAAATATAGATTGATTTTCTGCTACACTAATAAACAAACTATATTAGGGGGGAAATAAAGATTACTTACAAAAGGACAGAGTCCTGCGTGAAGCAGGATCTCGTAATTTTGATGGGAAGAGCTCAGAATCACTTGCGGACAACAATGCTGGTGTGTGTGTAACGCATTCCCGTTCCTCCTCATCCTCCTCGGGAATGACGTCAGGAGTAGCTGTGAGCGTTAATCCGGGATATCCGCAAGCGTCTAACCTTTCTAAGAGTAACATGTAGCACATCGTATAAGTATCGTCGCAAGTCTCTGAAATGGGCAACAAGTTGGTTATTCATGTGTAATAAATTTACAGTTTTGTAACAGTTTAGTTGTTTTATTCTTTTCATTTTGTACAACCAAAGTCGTGTTCATATTAATACAACAGGTGAAACTTAGAACTGGCAATATCTCACATAAATTATATAAATTCTCTCATGTGGTTAGGAAATACACAGTATTTAAAAGAATAATCCAAAAAGCATAATTCATCATTACTACATAACTAATGAATAACAATTCAAAATACAAAGACGGTGAATGAATTTTTTTTCTAAAGTAAAATAACTTAAGAAAATTTGATTGAGGCCATAACAGCAGATGAAAAACTTATTAAAAATAAAAAGATAATGAGTTATCATTCATCAGAAAGAAGTTGTAATGGACTTTATACTAATAACAGTTTACCAGTACTTCTTGTAAACTATACTAATAAATTGTTAAAATATTGTATAAGTCAAATAGATTATTGCTACTTACCGAATGGTCGATGGCTAGGCCCTTGTGTTGTGTCCATCACTTCGACATAGTCTGCTTCCTCCACTATAACAAATAAAACAATTTAAATACTTCATACAAAACAAATATTAATTAAATTGAATAACACTTTAGATATGAAAACGAAGCTATATTTCAACCTATAGTCAATGTTGAACCTTTTCAAGAAGTCCCAGGTACTTTTTCAAAGTATTGGGAGCAGCTATTTTTTTGGGAATAATTCGAGAACACAAGTATTACTTATAAACTGGGGTAATAAACTGATACGAGAAAAAATAGATTATTGCTACTTACCGAATGATTGGTGGCTAGGCCCTTGTGCAGTGTCACAGTCTATTTCCTCCACTATAACAAATAAAACAACTTAAGTTATATATTCATCCAAAACTTATTGATTGAATTGATTAACACTTTAAATATGGAAATTAAGTTATATTTCAATTGGTCATCAATGTTGAACCTTTTCACGAATTCCTAGGTTCTATTTCAAAGTATTGTGAGAAACTATTTTTTTGGAAATAATTTGAAAACGGGTAAGTTCAATAATAGAGAGGTCCAATGTATGTTTATACTTGCTATATGTACATAGTAATCTATTATTTTTTCACAAGGAAAAACTTCTTTACAGTGGTGTTTGTAGAAGATGAAATAAATTAAAATCAAACACAAACAAGAATAACTCCTCATATTTGTGACAATATTTTAATATCAATATTTGATTCACATTATTTTGTCTAATAGCTCTGCATAAAAATCCTCCTTTGTCGAAGGATTCAGTAAAACCAAAGTCTTAAAATCCTGAATGTCGTGATTTTATATTTCCTGCAAATATATCCACGTAAAGTCTAAGAAAATTTATTCAAACTAACAGTTTTCTTGTAACTATTTTATAGCCCTAAGAGTTTGTTTGTAGTGAGCATAGCTCCTAACTGATGTGGTAATTCCAGTTCAAGCTTTATATCATTTATTAAATCATCTTTGGTTTTATTATTTCCTTAATTTTCTACTTTCGAAACGAGACGGGAAGAGAGACAAAAGACCTGCAAAAACCTGGAAATGCCTCATGAATGTCCCGTATAGCCTGTTTAAAGACATGTTTTCACAATAAACAAGTAAAAGAGGAGAAACTGATTATTCGAAGTAAACCAAGAGACGAAAGCAAATGTATGAGACTTAATCACGCTATAAAATTATTTTATTACCAGACCGAGTAAACATTGCGGCCGAAGAGGGGAACACTCTGTGTTTACTCGCAGCAGTGATGATAGTAATCCCGTCTTTGGCAGCAATGTTTACTCGGTCAAGTAGTAGTTAAAATATTTTCCGCGTGTAATATTTACTCAGGTAAAGCGTAGATTTTATTACAAATAGTAAAATAGTTGAATTAAATTAATATTTAAAAAGATTTAAAAATAATTACCTTCTTTCTCCTTCTTCCTGGCGCAGAAGCACCACGTGACTGTAACAAGATAAGGCATTATTGTATTAACGCTGTAATTATACAAGCTACGAAGTATTACCTGATGGATAGAACAATGATTGCTTGGATAAAATTAATGCTTATTCTCACTGCATATTTTGTTTATTATTAGAATTCTTATATTTAATATTTAAACACACGCTTACGCAAGGATACACACATACACAAACACAAAACAGAAAAGGAAATAAAAATAATCCCACTACCAGAGGGAGAATGTTTATATAACCTCGCACGCGCGCGCGCGCGCACACACACACACACACATACACACACACACACACACACACACACACACACACACACACACTCACACACACACACACATACACAAACACAAAACAGAAAAGGAAATAAAAATAACGCCACTACCAGAGGGAGAATGTTTATATAACCTCGCACGCACGCACACACACACACACACAACCAAACCCATACCCACTCTCCTAATGATACACAACTCAATTAATATATTGTCTTTGAAACAATGTGACAGCTAAATTGAATATTCAGAAATTTTCTTTTTCATATTCACCTTGCACCTATTTTTGAGATAGGGTTGTAACAAAATTATGAAACAGTTTAAAAAAACTCGGAAGGAAGTTCAATTTTATTCATATTTTCAATGTAATGACACAAGAGTCAAACTGATTGAAGGAGTGATAATATGAGTTGGGAATGTGGATAAAACATGGGTTAAACATTTGACTTGAAGTATTTTCAGATGATTTAAACATCTAAAAAATAATCAGAGCAGAAGCAATAAAGACAAAGCCTGACGCCAATAAAGACTGAGTTTATTATGGACATCAATACGCAATCTAGATATTCGTAAATAAAATTTACAAAGTCGATCAGCTTAAACCCTTGGACCAATAAATACATGCTATTAATAGACTAATTCTAGAGTAATCTGTTTTGAAATTAATTCTAAAAGTAAAAAGTACCTCAATAAGATATTTAGTTTTGTTAAATATATTTCTTGTAATAAGGGCAGAAGCTTCTGAAGATGACAGACACCATTTAACCGAAATATAGGCCTAAATAAGGTTATATGCTATATAGTTATTATAATTATATAAAGCTTTGGTATGAATTATTTTTGTAATAACAAATTACCAACGATTATTAATAAAAATAATAATATATTGAAGACCTATTATTAAAGACAGTAACGGTTTCCGAAGCGCTCAGCTTCTGTCTAAATGTAGGTACTAATGCACCACTAACTACTCAGAAGGCTCGTAATAGAATAGTGGGACAGCTACTAGAAACGGTTTATCAAACGTGTATAATAAAAATAGGTATATTTGCCATATAAGGTGGGAAAAGTATAAAATCTGAATTATACCATTAACATTAGGAAAACATAACGGATGAACGAATATAGCTAGAAGCAGGGATAAAGTCAGAAGATTTTTTAATTCCTTGAACAAAACAGTGTGAATTAACATAGGGCAGGAGTATAAGCAGCCATGTTGGAACATTACCAATGGCAAAAATGTCAAAGGTTTCAAACAATGACTAAGAAGAAATTTTGTACAAGTTTTGACCGAAGAAAAGAAACAAATTGAAAAGAAAATGAAACTAAATAAAGTAATGGCTTTGGTAACCTGGTATTTGAATGGCATGATAATTTCAAAATAAAATGATTATGCTAATACATTGATTGAACTTTGTATTTACGTAAAGGTATTTCGAGCAGTAGTTAAAGTTATTTTCTGAAAAAAATTAACAAATTATATATAGAACTAGATATTTTTACTTTTTTTATTATGTGTTTTAAAAGCTGTTTTAAATAGCAAATTAGTTCATTGAAAATTTAGTTGTAATTAATTACAAGTTAAATTGACCTATCCGACATTTTGTTATAAAAGCATAGGTTTGTGACTACAAGTTTTAGGAGGAAATCATTATTAAATCCTGAAATAACACTGTCTTAGAAAACACTCTATTTGGCTCCAAACATTTTTATCTACAGTCAAATATTTCCATCTTCCTACGATATCAAGCTACTTGAAAGACCATTGATAAATAAAAACTGAATATTTTTTCACGTTATGATACATTCACAGCTTTGCAGGTAAATGTCGACAAACACAAATAGCCCTAACCTCATCCCCCCCCCCCCCGTGGCTTATTTGTGCTTTATTCGACATTTACACTCGCGAAGGTCCGAATTTATAGTAATATAAATGGGGAAAATGGGTCATTTCTAACTAGAAACGATTGAAATAGGCCTATATAGTGTGTTAGGTAAGAGCAAGTGATGTCAATTTGTTACGTTTTATAAAAGGTCAGGCACAAGTAAAGTTCTCTCCATGGTGCCATCATGTGCTGAGGAAAGTATTACTTAGAGTTATACAATGTCAGTTGTTTGTTTCTATTCAATCTAAGTGTACAACAACATTGCGTAGGTGAAATAATACCAAAATTAAATAAATACGTTAAGGATAACTTACAAACTTTTAAAAAGCTCTTTAGCTTCATATTTTTGATGCTAATCAAAAGTAGTTGCAAGCAAAAGTGTTTTTACGAAACTATAGTAATATAAATGCAGTTTTATTTTTCATTGTTAGTTTTTATAGTAATTGTTAAATGCTTTTTATATTTGTAATAAGTTAAACATGTAATATGGAATTTCGTTCTATATGTAATATAATAGCCATGTCTATTCTCGTGGATTTTATCGCCATACGTGTTGTGAATGCAATAATATAATACTCTATGACAATCCTCTATGAAAAAAAAGAAAAAGAACATTATATAAATTAACAGATGATTTGTAATTGTTTTAGGTTTTTCTCAGTTCTTTGTTTAGAGTTTTGTTTTAAGAAAGATGTGAAGTAATAAATAGTGTTTAAATATGAAATAAGTTTTATTACCAGCATAATTATATAAATATGACGAGTGTTCCGCCTGTAGCGGCAGTGTCAAAAGTTTATAGAAATAACATATGGCGACCGTGACAGGATAATAATTTGGTTACAGTTAAAATCTATGATCCATTAGTAAGTATTTTATAATGGATGCTCTGAAAAAGAAAAGAAAATTGTTTAGAACTGGATTTTCACGTTTACACAATACATTATTAGAATCCATAAAAAATGAAGATGATGTGATTTTGTTAAAAGCTAATTTAGAGCTATTACGTGAAAAACATAATCAATTGGAGGTCTTAGACCGAGAAATTATTGAAGTTTTACTAAATGAAAATGCATCTACTGAAGTTTTAGAAAATG
Organism: Prosapia bicincta; assembly: GCA_036971475.1. NCBI lineage: Eukaryota > Metazoa > Arthropoda > Insecta > Hemiptera > Cercopidae > Prosapia > Prosapia bicincta. Next base: position 84,389,601 of record JBAIZL010000004.1, on the reverse strand, counting down.
AGGTAGAATCTGCCGATGAATACTCAGGCAAGTTTAAAATAGTTGAGTATTTAGTTGAACAGGCTATTGACAAGGCTAGGCCTAAGACAGATACTAGTGTGAATGTAGAAAAACGTAAATTTAAGTTACCCACACTTGAGTTTAAAAAGTTTGGTGGTGATATTAGTGATTGGTTGCCGTTTTGGGGCCAATTTAAGAAAATCCATGAAGACCCCTGTATTGATTCTGATGACAAGTATCAGTATCTCCTGCAAGCGACTATCCCTAATACTAAGGCTAGGGAAATTGTCGAGAGTTTTCCCCCATGTGGACGTAGTTATGAACAGGCTATTGAACATTTAAAATCTCGCTTTGCCAAAGATGACCTGTTAGTAGAGTTTTACATAAGAGAAATCTTGAAAATTGTAATAACATTAAATAGCAGTGAAAGTAAAATTACTATTTCCTCACTTTATGATCAAATTGAGTCAAAACTAAGGTGTTTAGAAACTTTAGGTGTAACAAAGGAGAAGTACGCTGCTATGCTCTTCCCATTAGTAGAATCTTGTCTCAGGGAGGATTTATTAATAGCTTGGCAGAGAAGTAGGCCTAACTCTCAACAGGACGAGACCGCGTCAGAAAGTAAAAGTAGGCTAGATAGCCTAATGAATTTTTTGAAAATTGAAGTGGAGGGAGAAGAAAGAATAAACTTAGCTAAACAGGGATTTGGTTTACAAAAAACAAAAGTATCAACAGGTGATAATACTACGAGTTCATATAAAAGAGACTTTGCAAGTAAAGATAAGCATATTAAAAATACAAGAAGGCCTACCAGCAATGTTACAGCAGCTGGCCTTGTAAATGTAAAATCAAATACGTCTACAGTAAGCACAGATAAGACGAAGTTATCGATGTGTGTGTTTTGTGACGGTGGTCATTTAAGTGAAAACTGTTTTAAAGCTAGGGACATGTCTTTAGAAGAAAGGCAGAATATTCTTACTAGCAAAAGGTGTTGCTTTTCTTGTACAAAAGTAGGACATTTAAGTAAACATTGCAGAGCTATTGTTAAATGTATTATTTGTAATGGAAAACATGTACCACTTATGTGTTCAAAGTTGCAGAATAATTTTAATAGGTCTAACATTAAACCTAAATGCGAGGAAAAAGAAGCTGAGCCCAATTTTGAGAATTCCTTGTCCAATGTGAATGGCAATCAGGTTTACATGCAAACTCTTGTTGTCAAGGCTGTTAGTGAAACAAAAGAACTCAATGTGCGTTTACTTTTTGACAGTGGATCCCAGAGGTCATACATAAGGAAATCGACTGTTGAAAAAATGAAATATGACACTTGTGGTGAAGAAACATTATTACATGGCCTGTTTGGAGGAGAGGTCACTAAGCCTCGCAATCATGCATGCTACAAAGTCAGACTACAAAGTATAGATAAAACATATTCTTGTAATTTCAAGGCACTTAGTGAAATAAATATTTGTACTTATGTTCCTGCCTTGAAACCAGGAAGATGGACTGATGAACTGATGGAAAGAGGTATTAAATTGTTTCAGGATGCAGACAGTCCAATTGAGATATTAATTGGGGCTGACATATATGGGAAACTTCTAACTGGAAGAAAAGAGGTTCTAGATTGTGGTATTATAGCCCTTGAAACTCATTTAGGATGGGTTTTGACAGGAAAATTTCAAGAAAGTAAAGAATTTAGTTCTATGACAGCACTTTCTATGTTTGTACAAAGTAATTCAATATGCAAGATGTGGGAAATGGATGTTTTAGGTATAAAAGACCCACTACAGACCAGAAGCAAACAAGAAATTGAACATTCTGTTCAAACACAATTTTTGGAAACTGTGAGAGTAAATGAAGAAGGACGCTATGAAGTCAAATTACCTTGGTCCGAAGACCACCCAGAAGTTCCAAGAAATTTCAATCTTGCAAAAAAAAGGCTTGAAAACTCAGTGAAAAAGCTAACAAATGAAAGTTTATATAATGTATATAACAATGTGTTTTCAGATTGGCTGGAAGATGGTGTTATTGAGGAAATCCCAATAAGCAAATGGGATGAAGGTCACTATTTACCTCATAGACCAGTGATAAAAGAAAACAGCACCACTGCAGTAAGACCGGTTTTTGATGCCTCGTCTAAAGAAAAGGGTTACTATTCCCTTAATCAGTGTTTGGAAATAGGTATTAACTTAATTGAAATAATACCAGCTTTGCTTTTACGTTTTCGACTTTATAAAATAGGAGTTATCGCTGACATAAAAAAGGCGTTTTTGCAAATAAGTTTGTATGAAGAGGACAGAGATTTCCTAAGATTTCTGTGGCAAAACACAGATGGATCACTCAAGATTTTCCGACATAGAAGAGTTGTTTTTGGAGTCTCAAGTAGTCCATTTTTGCTCAATGCCGTCATCAACTACCACCTGCAGAAGTATTTAGTACCGTGTGCTGAAGACAATCAATTTTCTAAATGTACAATAGAAAAGTTGTTTAAAAGTTTCTATGTTGATAACTGTGTTACAGGTGTAAATAATGAAAGGGATTTGAAACAGTTCATTTCAGAAGCAATACAAATATTTTCTTTGGGAAAGTTTGAGCTGCGAGGATGGGAATATACTGAACCTGGTCTGGAAGACAAGACAGAGGCTTCAGTCCTAGGTCTCACCTGGGACAAGAAAGAAGACACAATTTCTGTGAGTTTTCATAAAATAGTAAATTTAGAAGAGAACTTGGTAACACAACGTGTTATATTGTCCACTGCACACAGGTTGTTCGATCCTATTGGATTCACTTGTCCTATTTCCATATGCCCTAAGTTATTATTGCAGGAATGCTGGAAAGATAATTGTGGGTGGGACAAAGAAGTACCAGAAGAAATCAAACAACGATTCAATATATGGTTTCAGGAACTCGATCAATTAAAAGAGATGAAGATTCCACGATGGCTACAAGGTGTGGATGACGTAATCATTTCTGTATCAGTTCACATATTTTGTGATGCCAGCAAATTTGCGTACTCAACAGCAGTATTTATGCGTTTTGAACTTAGTACATGTATTCAATTACAGCTAATCCAGGCAAAGTCACGTGTAGCACCTGTAAAGAAGATGACAATACCCAGACTTGAACTAATGGCTGCTACTATAGGTGCTAGATTAGGTTCTTCAGTAGTGCAAGAATTAAGAGATGAAAACAAATTTGAATGTAATATTAAATTTTTTTATTGGAGTGACTCTTCTACAGTAATAGCTTGGATTAAAAGAGAAGAAAACTGGGGAGTATTTGTTAGAAATAGAGTTGAAGAAATCTGCAGCCTCACTTCCAGAACATCTTGGCGGCACATTCCCGGCACTATGAATCCAGCAGACTTGCCCAGTAGAGGATGTTCAGTTTCCAGGTTGATTAGTTCCAGATGGTGGGAGGGCCCGTCATGGTTGAAGTTGCCTGAAGATACCTGGCCATCAAATGAACCTGAACCTGACGAAGAATTAATTTCTTTAGAAAAAAAGAAAGGACCTACACCTTCACTTTTAAGTAATAATTACCCAAAAGATTGGTTTTATTACTTTTCAAATGATTTTGATAAGATTGTGTGTGTTTTTGCATGGTTGCTGAGATTTATTCATAATTGTAACCCCTCAAAGAAGGAAAAGTGTGTGAGTAAAGTTTTGTCATGTAAGGAGATTATTGAAGCTAACAATTTTATAATTAGAATTGTTCAACAGCAATCATTTGAAGGAATAAGGGACCCTAAATTGGCTTCATTGTCACCATTTATGGCTGCTGATGGTATTATAAGGCTAAAGACAAAATTAACAGAAAGAAAGGATTTGGAAAATTTTAAATTTCCTGTTGTTCTACCATCAAAACATGACATTGTAGATATTCTTATTCTTACAATACATAAGAGATCATGTCATGTGGGAGTTCAAGGTCTCTTAAGTTTATTAAGAGAAAACTATTGGATATTGAGAGGAAGAAAAACAATAAGTAATACTTTGAAAAAATGTATTCCTTGTCAGAGACATAATTCAAAAAATGTAGAAACAATCACTCCACCCTTACCTGAAAGTAGAGTACGAGATGCCGCAGTATTTGAAGTGGTTGGAATTGATTTTGCGGGACCTTTGTTTCTACGAGATGGCAGTAAAGTTTGGATCTGCATATTCACTTGTGCAGTATACCGTGCTGTTCATTTGGAGTTAGTAAAGTTTCTTTCTGTCGAAGCATTTATAGATACACTTAGAAGATTTATTGCAAGGCGAGGAAGACCATCAATAATATATAGTGACAATGGTACCAATTTCACAGGTACAGAAAAGGCATTTAAAATTCTAGATTGGAATGCTATCTTAAAATATAGCTCATGCCAACAAATTGACTGGAGGTTTAACCCTCCCTCTGCTGCATGGTGGGGCGGATGGTGGGAGCGACTCATCCGACTCATGAAACAGTTGCTACGCAAAACCTTGGGCAAAACGTCATTGGATTATGAGGAAATGGAGACAATCTTATGTGATTGTGAAAGTATCATGAATTCTAGACCTTTGACATATTTATCTGAAACTTCTTCAGACCTAACTGCTATTACTCCAAATATGTTTTTACATGACTTAAAAGAAATTGGAGTTCCAGATTGTGACCATGTAAATACAAAAAGTCTTAACAAGAGAGTACGTTATCGACAACACCTGAGAGAAGCATTGCGAAAAAGATTTAGGATTGAGTATTTAGGACAATTAGCTTTAAAAAGTAAGAAAAACGGCAGACAGTTGAAAGTTGGAGAATTAGTACTGATTGAAGTTGAAAATAAAAAAAGAATTGATTGGCCAATAGGACTGATAGAAAAGACTATCATTAGTAGAGATGGAGTGTGTAGATTAGTGCAATTGAAGACTGCTTTTGGAAGTTTATTGAGACCAATACAAAGACTATATCCTCTTGAAATGCAAGAAGAAACCATCCAAGAACAATTAAAAGAAAAGATTAAACCAAAAGTGACAAAAACCAATGAACATGAACTACACCTGGAAGAAGATAATGTGACAAAAGAAAATAAAATTGTGACATATTTAAGAAGTGGCAGACAAATTAAGCTTCCACAAAAATTTGTTGATTAATCTTTTAACAATATACTATTTTTTAATGTTTTGAGTTAAACCATAACTCAAAAGGTGGGAGTATGTTGTGAATGCAATAATATAATACTCTATGACAATCCTCTATGAAAAAAAAGAAAAAGAACATTATATAAATTAACAGATGATTTGTAATTGTTTTAGGTTTTTCTCAGTTCTTTGTTTAGAGTTTTGTTTTAAGAAAGATGTGAAGTAATAAATAGTGTTTAAATATGAAATAAGTTTTATTACCAGCATAATTATATAAATATGACGAGTGTTCCGCCTGTAGCGGCAGTGTCAAAAGTTTATAGAAATAACAATACGTATAGGTTATTTATATTTTTCTTCTAATATAACCCACTTTAAGGTTATTAAGGTTTAGAAAAAAACTTTCTAACTTATAAGTTAAGTTAATATTTGAAAAACGTACGACAAAGTATTTTCTACCGCTCTGAACAATCTTCGTCAGTGTCTCGTCAAATGTACATCGATGTGGTAACAATTGTTTGTCTCAGTACGTTTTTCTTAATTAACTTGAATTATAAATCGGACAAGTCTTAGATTTTAATAAGTCGTATTATATAAATATTATTTATTAAAATAAAAACAATACAAACAGGGGTAAATTGTAATATGTATTTTTAAGAAATAATCACGAATCATGAAATTTTATTCTCGAGGAGTCACTCTTAAGGCACGAGGTGTAGCCATCGGGGTGTCAATTTTAAGGCAGAGGGTGGAGTCACCGGAATGTCACTCTTAAATCAAGAGGTGGAGCTATTGAGATGTCACTTTTAAGGGGGGTAAGGTAGGAGGTGTAGTCATTGAGGTGTCACTGTTAGGGCAGATAAGGTAGGAGGTGCATCCATTGAGTTGTCACTCTTAAGGTAGGAGGTGCAACCATTGAGGTGTCATTTTAAAGCAGTAGGTGCAGCCTTTGATGCGTCACTTCTAGGGCAGATAAGGTAGGAGGTGCATCCATTGAGATGTCACTCTTAAGGTAGGTGGTGCAACCATTGAGGTGTCATTCTTGAAGCAGAAAATGCAGCCATTGAGAAGTCACTCTTAGGCACGAGATGCAAACATTGAGTTGTCACTTTTAAAGCAAGAGGTGTAGCCATTGAGGTGTCACTCTTAGGGCAGATAAGGTAAAAGGCGCATCCATTGAGGTGTCACTCTTAAGGTAGGAGGTGCAACCATTGAGGTGACATTCTTAAGGTAGGTGGTGCAACCATTGATATGTCATTATTGAAGCAGAAGGTGCAGCCATTGAGTTGTCCCTTTTAAGGTAGGTGGTGCAACCATTGAGGTATCATTCTTGAAGCAGGAGGTGCAGCCATTTAGGTGTCACTTTTCATAGAACGTTATGAAGCACCAGTATCTTAGAAAATCATCTGTTCGTAAGTACACATACATAAATTTTATCGTAGAGAAAAAACACTAAGTAGAACATCGATGCACAACGTTTTTGGAACGGTGGGTCAATTTACTGCTCATTTTTCTCGAGCCGGGGATTTTGTTTAGTTGTGCTTGGATATTCAAACATTATAACCTACATTTTATATTGTTATATGTGTAAATACCATACATAAACAGCCATTTTATAATATATAATAACATACATACCTGTAATAATGTATCCAGGTGACAATAATTCCCTATTTATATAATGTTGCAATGTTGATATTACATCAAAATTAAAAACAAAACAATTTTCACCTTGAAAATGTTATAAATATAAAATTCAGTATGAAAAGCAGTTATTTTAGTAAGAATTTTGACACGGTTTTTCTGTTGATAATTCTTCAATGTCTATTTCAATGTTTGGGGTTATTATTTTTAAAGTTGATTCCAAGTGGTTGTTGTTGTAAACGCTTACAAGCTTTAGATTTGATATTACCATTAACGAAAAAGCATGTCACAAATATAAGTACTATCGAACAAACACGAAATTAAAAAAAAATTCTTCTCGCAGATTAACAATTTTTAGAGGTAAGCAATTTTTGTAGTAATCAAATGATGAAACCTCACAAACTTTTGACTTTAACTGAATTATGTGCTGCAGATAAGTTATGTTTAAATATTGCTACAAATACTGTTAGTACAGCAATATTGTGCTAGCTCATGGCTTTCTCTATAAAGTAGTTTTACGTTTCTCTAAATTCTCAAGCAACATTTTAGAATGGTCTGTGGTCCACAAAAACCCACTCGAGAGCCGTGGGTATTTTTAAAATAGAGCCTAATATACTCATGGCAATAATCTTTTGGCTCTCAGCTGCGACCCCCGTCACTGAATGTTCAACCAAGAAAAGACAGTTTTTTCTTCTTTTCTGTAGTGCACCGACTACCCTTTACTTTGACTGACATATTCAGGAGAGTGAAACAGTGTTTCCCAGCTCACGTGTGACACCTGATACGTGTTGTCATCACACTTGACACGTGTGTCAGTAGCGCATGAAGCCGATTTTACTACCACAATATAAGAGAATATTAAATAGTAACTACTGTGCTAAAGCAAGTATTAAGTAGTTTGAACAAATGTATTCTCAGTGGTCAATGAACTCGTGAACTTCGTATCTTCCCGTTTCCCGTTTAATTAAAAAATCTCCTTTAAGTCGTCAGAGTAGTGACAAACGCAATCGCAATATAGATGGCCGATAACATCTTCTAGATGGACAACAGCCAATTGCTTTACCGGCGCATCGAGCTACTGAATGATATTAGTTCTTTCTCGACAGGAAACCAGAAGGAATTGACAGAACTAACGGATCTCAAGTTCTTCTTCAGTTTCAGATCTGTTTAATAACTCGTAAATTCCAAATGAATAAATGTTCGGATGAACTGATAGACTAATTTCATTGGTGGGGCCGATGAGATTAAATACAGTTATAACTTGCTTGAAGCAATTATACAATTAATTGTAAAAACGTATATCATAAAAGCAATAAACTGTAATTAGGTTTACTTACCAGGTAGTAAATATTTATACTTACCAGATTCATAAATTTTAGGGCCTGAAGATGTACAATAACCTATATTGCAATTTATTGTTTTAGTTGTAGAATTGATAAACTCTACTGTTTTTTGAATAGATAAACAAATCGATAACTCGATTTCTGAAGATTACCACTTTTGATATTTCATATTTATAACTAGAACACACAGCTACGATATTAAGTCAATCTTGGTTCATACTATTCCTTAAAAACATTAATTTTTTGGAAATACTAAAATATCTTCTTTACTCTATCATTGCAACTAGTGTAGCTATATCACTTTGAATAATGCTTTATGTTTCTATGTATAATTGGCCAATACTCTAATGTAGTGCAAATACTGTAATGTACTGCCACTAATGTAATGTACTGCCACTAATATAATGTACTGCCAATACTGTAAGTACTCCCACTACTGTAATGTACTGCCACTACTGTAATGTACTTCCACTCATTGCAATGAACTACTAATACTGTAATGCACTTCCAATACTGTAATGTACTGCCACTACTGTAACGTACTTCCAATAATGTAGTGTACTGCCACTACTATAATGTAGTTCCACTACTGTAGTGTACTGCCAATACTGTAATGTACTTCCAACAGTGTAATGTACTGCCACTATTGTAATGTTTTGCCCCTACTGTAATTTATTGCCAATAGTGGAATGCACTGCTACTACGGCAATTCACTATCACTACTGTAATGTACTGCCAATACTTTAATGTAGCCTACTTCAAATACTGTAATGTACGGCTACTACTGTAATGTACTGGTACTACTGTAATGCACTGATACTACGGTAATGTAGTGCAAATACTGTAATGTACTGACAATACTGTAATGTACTTTCAATACTGTAATGTACTGCCACTATTGTAATGTACTGCCACTACTGTAATGTACTGCCAATACTGTAATGTACGGCCACTACTGTAATGTACTGGTACTACTGTAATGCACTGATACTACGGTAATGTAGTGCAAACACTGTAATGTACTGCCACTATTGTAATGTACTGCCACTACTGAATTGTACAGCCAATACTGTAATGTGCTTCCAATACTGTAATTTAAGGTCACTACCGTAATGTGCCTCCGCTACTGTAATGTACTGCCTCTACTGCAGATTATTTTCAAAATTTGCAGACGTAAAAGCGATTTGGTTCCTGCTCCCTGTAAGAGTGTTCTTGTGTGAAGTCGTTAAGGATTTCATAAACTCATGCCCGTCTATTGTTATAATTCTGTTTTACATTAGAATTGCACATGTATAAGATTCTGATGTCCTGTGAACCAGGCTTCTATGAATCTATGTCTACTTAAAATTTGTTTTATTTTCATTAATATCGTGAAACGAATCATCGATTTCTTATTTTCTTCATTAATTCACCAAATCCAATCGTTATTGTTATCTTTGTAAATAATTTTTAGTATTGATATTAAGTAATTACTTTTATAATTGTTAGAAATTTCTGTAAATAATGAAGTACAGTGATAGAAACAAATTAAATCGTCTCTAGAGTTTACCAAAAGATAGAAACATTGTTTTTGTTAAGAAGTAATAGATTGTACATTCTTGTATACATAACAATTTTAAATTGACCTATAGCGTGAGAGTGGTGTTCCTGGAGTTTTGCCTTGCTCGTAGATGAACTGAAGATGTAGAGGTACTACGTGAGAACATTTACTTGTGCCACTCGAGGGTGCCTTCAACTACTCAAGGGTTAGAGTGTGACGTTGCCAAAGCTGTAAAAGGGAGACATCAGTACCGTCAGTATTGTCGGTGAGGTTGTCGTTGATGAACTAAAGATGTAGAGGTACTACGTGAGAACATTTACTTGTGCCACTCGAGGGTCCCTTCAACTACTCAAGGGTTAGAGTGTGGCGTTGCCAAAGCTGTAAAAGGGAGACATCAGTACCGTCAGTATTGTCGGTGAGGTTGTCGTTGATGAACTAAAGATGTAGAGGTACTACGTGAGAACATTTACTTGTGTTACTCGAGGGTCCCTTCAATTACTCAAGGGTTAGAGTGTGACGTTGCCAAAGCTGTAAAAGGGAGACATCAGTACCGTCAGTATTGTCGGTTAGGTTGTCGTTGATGAACTAAAGATGTAGAGGTACTACGTGAGAACATTTACTTGTGCCACTTGAGGGTCCCTTCAACTACTCAGGGGTTAGAGTGTGACGTTGCCAAAGCTGTAAAAGGTAGACATCAGTACCGTCAGTATTGTCGGTGAGGTTGTCGTTGATGAACTAAAGATGTAGAGGTACTACGTGAGATCATTTACTTGTGTTACTCGAGGGTCCCTTCAATTACTCAAGGGTTAGAGTGTGACGTTGCCAAAGCTGTAAAAGGGAGACATCAGTACCGTCAGTATTGTCGGTTAGGTTGTCGTTGATGAACTGAAGATGTAGAGGTACTACGTGAGAACATTTACTTGTGCCACTCGAGGGTCCCTTCAACTACTCAAGGGTTAGAGTGTGACGTTGCCAAAGCTGTAAAAGGGAGACATCAGTACCGTCAGTATTGTCGGTGAGGTTGTCGTTGATGAACTAAAGATGTAGAGGTACTACGTGAGAACATTTACTTGTGTTACTCGAGGGTCCCTTCAACTACTCAAGGGTTAGAGGGTGGCGTTGCCAAAGCTGTAAAAGGGAGACATCAGTACCGATAGTATTGTCGGTGACGTTGTCGTTGATGAACTGAAGATGTAGAGGTACTACGTGTGAACATTTACTTGTGCCACTCGAGGATCCCTTCAACTACTCAAGGGTTAGAGTGTGCCGTTGCCAAAACTGTAAAAGGGAGACATCAGTACCGCCAGTATTGTCGGTTAGGTTGTCGTTGATGAACTAAAGATGTAGAGGTACTACGTGAGAACATTTACTTGTGCCACTCGAGGGTCCCTTCAACTACTCAAGGGTTAGAGTGTGACGTTGCGAAAGCTGTAAAAGGGAGACATCAGTACCGTTAGTATTGTCGGTGAGGTTGTCGTTGATGAACTGAAGATGTAGAGGTACTACGTGTGAACATTTACTTGTGCCACTCGAGGATCCCTTCAACTACTCAAGGGTTAGAGTGTGGCGTTGCCAAAACTGTAAAAGGGAGACATCAGTACCGTCAGTATTGTTGGTGAGGCTGTCGTTGATGAACTGAAGATGTAGAGGTACTACGTGTGAACATTTACTTGTGCCACTCGAGGATCCCTTCAACTACTCAAGGGTTAGAGTGTGACGTTGCCAAAGCTGTAAAAGGTAGACATCAGTACCGTCAGTATTGTCGGTGAGTATGTCGTTGATGAACTGAAGATGTAGAGGTACTATGTGAGAGCATTTACTTGTGCCACTCGAGGGTCCCTTCAATTACTTAAGGGTTAGAGGGTGGCGTTGCCAAAGCTGTAAGAGGGAGACATCAGTACCGTTAGTATTGTCGGTGAGGTTGTCGTTGATGAACTGAAGATGTAGAGGTACTACGTGAGAACTTTTACTTGTGAAACTCGAGGGTCCCTTCAATTACCCAAGGGTTAGAGTGTGACGTTGCCAAAGCTGTGAAAGGTGGACATCAGTACCGTTAGTATTGTCGGTGCGGTTGTCGTTGATGAACTGAAGATGTAGAGGTACTACGTGAGAACCTTTACTTGTGAAACTCGAGGGTCCCTTCAATTACTCAAGGGTTAGAGTGTGACGTTGCCAAAGCTGTGAAAGGTAGACATCAGTACCGTTAGTATTGTCGGTGAGGTTGTCGTTGATGAACTGAAGACGTAGAGGTACTACGTGAGAACATTTACATCTGCCACTTGAGGGTCCCTTCAACTACTCAGGGGTTAGAGTGTGACGTTGCCAAAGCTGTAAAAGGTGGACATCAGTACCGTCAGTATTGTCGGTGAGGTTGTCGTTGATGAACTGAAGATGTAGAGGTACTACGTGAGAACTTTTACTTGTGAAACTCGAGGGTCCCTTCAATTACCCAAGGGTTAGAGTGTGACGTTGCCAAAGCTGTGAAAGGTGGACATCAGTACCGTTAGTATTGTCGGTGAGGTTGTCGTTGATGAACTGAAGATGTAGAGGTACTACGTGAGAACATTTACATCTGCCACTTGAGGGTCCCTTCAACTACTCAGGGGTTAGTGTGTGACGTTGCCAAAGCTGTAAAAGGTGGACATCAGTATCGTCAGTATTGTCGGTGAGGTTGTCGTTGATGAACTGAAGATGTAGAGGTACTACGTGAGAACTTTTACTTGTGAAACTCGAGGGTCCCTTCAATTACCCAAGGGTTAGAGTGTGACGTTGCCAAAGCTGTGAAAGGTGGACATCAGTACCGTTAGTATTGTCGGTGCGGTTGTCGTTGATGAACTGAAGATGTAGAGGTACTACGTGAGAACCTTTACTTGTGAAACTCGAGGGTCCCTTCAATTACTCAAGGGTTAGAGTGTGACGTTGCCAAAGCTGTGAAAGGTAGACATCAGTACCGTTAGTATTGTCGGTGAGGTTGTCGTTGATGAACTGAAGACGTAGAGGTACTACGTGAGAACATTTACATCTGCCACTTGAGGGTCCCTTCAACTACTCAGGGGTTAGAGTGTGACGTTGCCAAAGCTGTGAAAGGTGGACATCAGTACCGTCAGTATTGTCGGTGAGGTTGTCGTTGATGAACTGAAGATGTAGAGGTACTACGTGAGAACATTTACTTGTGCCACTCGAGGGTCACTTCAACTACTCAAGGGTTAGAGTGTGGCGTTGCCAAAGCTGTAAAAGGGAGACATCAGTACCGTCAGTATTGTCGGTGAGGTTGTCGTTGATGAACTGAAGATGTAGAGGTACTACGTGAGAACCTTTACTTGTGAAACTCGAGGGTCCCTTCAATTACCCAAGGGTTAGAGTGTGACGTTGCCAAAGCTGTGAAAGGTAGACATCAGTACCGTTAGTATTGTCGGTGAGGTTGCCGTTGATGAACTGAAGACGTAGAGGTACTACGTGAGAACATTTACATCTGCCACTTGAGGGTCCCTTCAACTACTCAGGGGTTAGAGTGTGACGTTGCCAACGCTGTAAAAGGTGGACATCAGTACCGTCAGTATTGTCGGTGAGGTTGTCGTTGATGAACTGAAGATGTAGAGGTACTACGTGAGAACCTTTACTTGTGAAACTCGAGGGTCAATTCAATTACTCAAGGGTTAGAGTGTGACGTTGCCAAAGCTGTGAAAGGTAGACATCAGTACCGTTAGTATTGTCGGTGAGGTTGCCGTTGATGAACTGAAGACGTAGAGGTACTACGTGAGAACATTTACATCTGCCACTTGAGGGTCCCTTCAACTACTCGGGGGTTAGAGTGTGACGTTGCCAAAGGTGTAAAAGGTGGACATCAGTACCGTCAGTATTGTCGGTGAGGTTGTCGTTGATGAACTGAAGATGTAGAGGTACTACGTGAGAACCTTTACTTGTGAAACTCGAGGGTCCCTTCAATTACCCAAGGGTTAGAGTGTGACGTTGCCAAAGCTCTGAAAGGTAGACATTAGTACCGTTAGTATTGTCGGTGAGGTTGTCGTTGATGAACTGAAGATGTAGAGGTACTACGTGAGAACCTTTACTTGTGAAACTCGAGGGTCCCTTCAATTACTCAAGGGTTAGAGTGTGACGTTGCCAAAGCTGTGAAAGGTAGACATCAGTATCGTCAGTATTTTCGGTGAGGTTGTCGTTGATGAACTGAAGATGTAGAGGTACTTCGTGAGAACATTTACTTGTGAAACTCGAGGGTCCCTTCAATTACCCAAGGGTTAGAGTGTGACGTTGCCAAAGCTGTGAAAGGTAGACATCAGTACCGTCAGTATTGTCGGTGAGGTTGTCTTTGATGAACTGAAGATGTAGAGGTACTACGTGAGAACCTTTACTTGTGCCACTCGAGGGTCCCTTCAACTACTCAAGGGTTAGAGTGTGGCGTTGCCAAAGCTGTAAAAGGTAGACATCAGTACCGTCAGTATTGTCGGTGAGGTTGTCGTTGATGAACTGAAGATGTAGAGGTACTACGTGAGAACATTTACTTGTGCCACTCGAGGGTCCCTTCAACTACTCAAGGGTTAGAGTGTGACGTTGCCAAAGCTGTGAAAGGTAGACATCAGTACCGTCAGTATTGTCGGTGAGGTTGTCGTTGATGAACTGAAGATGTAGAGGTACTACGTGAGAACATTTACTTGTGCCACTCGAGGGTCCCTTCAACTACTCAAGGGTTAGAGTGTGGCGTTGCCAAAGCTGTAAAAGGTAGACATCAGTACCGTCAGTATTGTCGGTGAGGTTGTCGTTGATGAACTGAAGATGTAGAGGTACTACGTGAGAACATTTACTTGTGCCATGGAGTAATAGACAATTAATTTTGAGTAATAGACAATTTTAAAAGCATATCGTTAAGAAGTTATGAAACCAGCGTCGGGATGACATCACCCGAGGTGCGTACAGTTCGACTTGTGCTATGCCAGTTAAGTGCATTTTTCTATGAGTTACTGATATTGAATTTTTCAACACCTTATTTCGTTGATTTTTTTCATTCATTTGAGGTTCAAACCCTTTCAGGAAGCTCTTGTGGCCATTTGAAAATTAAACGTTTGTTGAAAACATAACATAAACCATAGTTTGAAACTTAAGGCAATTGATTCTTAGAGGCCAAATGTAAATGTAATCTCTCCATAAAACTGTTATTTTGGTTTGCGCACGCTTAAAACTCCAACATTTCTCCAGCCATTGAGGTAAAATTTTGACATGCCATACAAACCCCTTCAAATATTGTTTTATGTATTTTTTGCGTCATTACCATTAAGCAATCTTTGAATACTGTAAGACTGTAAAAAACAGGTTTTCACCCAAATTTAAATTAGGTTTGTATCATAATTTTTAATCGCTTTTAAATCACCGAACTTATGTCAATCGCTCTTTAGGCTTGTAAACTTGCCAATGCGCTTAGGAGGTGTTTATTCCAACAATTATTCTGAAATGACGTACATACCAATTAATTATTCGAGAGTATTTTAAGGACTTATTCATTTTAATAAATTATTCAAAATACAAGTTTAACTACAATATTTAAAAGATAATATTTGATTTTTCTTTGACAAAACTTATTTTTTTAAGAATTTATACATTGTTTTATGACAATTTTTTAATATTTTCAAAATGTTAGAGTAGAATTTCAAAGATTACAAATTTTAGAAAATAAATACACTGTTTAATATTAATAAAAATATAATCACATTTTGTAAAGATAATTATTATTTAATGACCTTACAATTGTACACTTTTTTATCCACTTAACCTCCAGATTTTTAAAAATACGAACTTATATTTTTTTATAATTTTTCTATAAACGCTTTCAAAATAATGCTCCATTTGTGACATCTTCTCAGGTTATTATGGCGTTAGAGGAAATAACTTAATTTCATATTTAAAAGTCACTCGAAATGTTATTTTTTTTTTACTTCTTATCTAGATTTTACTATAAAATTCCAGTTTTTCTTAATGCTTTATACTGTTAATTTAAAAATTTAATTATAATTGAAATTCCATTTTTAATACCTTGCACAATATTATAATTTTAAAATACCCAACCCTTATGTGTACACTCAAGGGCACAGTGTTTTTGTAAAGCGGAGGATTAATAAAGACCTTTAATTTATATTTATGATATAAATATACGACACAAAATTCAAGTATTAAAAAACATGATATGGCCAGAAGATAAATGCACGTTTGAAGCTGTTGAAAAAAGTACAGAAAGTTGTTTTTTTGTTGAAAAGTCTTTAAAACTCCAAAATTTCTTAACAGAATAACATCATGGTGAGAGGCTTAGTTAAAATAACAATTAAAGATTTTCCATTTTAAAATAACATAATTAATTTGACGTTATATCTTTTACAGAAGAAAGAATGTTAATGCCAAATAATTTAACCGAAACTGAAATAATTTAAGTTTATAAACTAGACCCTAAAATATATATTTTTAAGAGTGTTAAGCTAGAAACTTTTGAAGATTGCTACCATCTAGGCGAACTATGCATTAGGTTCTACTTTATAAAAGGTAATTGAGATTTATTGGTTTTGGAATAATTATTAGTTGAATTATTAAATTTCAATACAGACCAAAGAACATTTTAAACATTTTTCGATTAACACAACCGAAAAACAGGTATTGCCATTATCTTTTGCGAGTAAAATTTTTGAAGCATTTCTTTGTTGATTGTTAATAAAATGTATTGACGTCTAGCCTGCTCACGTATCTCGAAAAATAAAAATAATCGCTGAAACATAACCATTAGAAAAAATCGTAGGAACTAATTACTATTGACGTAACGAAATATATCATCTGAAATTTTTTATTTACAAACTCTTTTTTTTCCTTCTTTGTAGTCGAACGCTATATTAATTCAGTTGTAATTTATGAATGACGAATAGTAGGGGTCAATAGATAAATGTTCGCTTTTATTGAAGACTGCGTCATAGGAAAGTCTGCAAAACAGTAATCACATTCCATGACTAGATCGACAGCAGTCGAGGTTGAAGGTTATCTGGGTGGTTCCTAACTGGCGAAATGTAATTCGAAAACAGTTCAGTCTACATTAACCACCAGAACATTCCTTTATCTTGGTCACTACTTACTACATGTTATCGAGTTAGGTATTTTACTTGATAGATTGGCTTTAGAACTCCGTTCCAGAAAATCACTTTTTATCTCGAACATTCACAACATTGGTGAATACAAAAGATTCAATTGTCGTAAGAACGCCAAATAGGAATTGGGGAAAAGTAAAAGCTCCAAATTTTACTACTCATCTCGCTTGATCTGAATGTCTGTTTCTTGATTAAACAGTAAACATTTTTCAGTTTTATTACTTTTTTATATAGGGTAATGACAGATCACAGACAAAGGAAATTCGAAAAAAATTCGAAACGTTGAGTGTTTAAAAAGCATGAATTAATTGTCTGTAATCTGTCATTATCCTATATAAAAAATTAATAGTTATTAACAGACATGAAATAAAAATATTAGCTTTATTACTATGATATTTGATTCTATGTTTTATTTTGTCTTCCATCTGTGATTTTACAAAGAGGAATTTAAATTATTATTTTGACGTAATTTTGTTTTTAACGTATTTTTATTGTTCTCAACAAGAAGGTTGATTAAAGATAACAATGACCAAAGTACTTAACAACATTGGACCTATTTTGAAGAGCTAAAGACAATTAATGTCAATAGAAATATATTAATACAACTAAAAATGCAACAACTATAAGACTGGAAAATTTTAAACGTTTTAGAAACTATAAAAATCTTAACGAAGTGTTTGTTATTCCGAGAAGTAAGTCTGTGGTTAGAAACAAGTCTAAAACCCAGAATGATTCAGAAGAGATCTTGCTTACTTCATTAAATGGTCATATGTCTTACTTCAATAATTATATTTTTCACTTCAACATATTCCCAGACGTTTTAAATTACGTGACTATGCATTACATTGTAAAGCAATGATCGGTTTAACTAAACACAATAAATAAACGCAATAACCCTAATAATAAAATAAATCTTATCACTATAACATTTGATCTACGCTTCACAGTTGCACAAAAGAATAATTGATGATAGGTTTGTTTATGGACAAACTCGTAGGAGTGGGGTTTTAAAGTATGCCCGGTGTAACATAGAAATATCATAAAGATAATAAATTTAAGGAGCTATTTTACTGGAAGAAAACATCTCAAAACTGACTCCTATTTTGAAATTCGTAAACATCGATATGACGAATCGTTCATGTTATGTCCAGCTGTCAATTATTTGTAAGCGTTCACACTTCCAGCGAGTATTACGTAGGTACTTCAGTCGAGTAGTTAAACACGTTTATATTCATTACGTCATGACATGTCTCCCTATATAAATACTTAATTTGTTTTTTATAAGGTTCGTAAGCTTACATACGCTTCCGGGATACACTCATTACCATTGTTTAAAATGTTTATTCACATTTCAGTCACACGATTTAATATTCAAATATCCGCTTGGATATGACTTAATAACACTTTAGTTTGTCCTTCTTCAAATGATTGTGTTGCATCATTCGTAATATTAGCATTAGGATAATTGCTTTCAGCATGCTATGGTTAAATATATTATTTTACTTAGACAATATATTATAGACTTTTATTTACAAAATAAAATATAATTGATGAGGTGTACACTCATAAAATTTAGTTAAATAAAAACAAGGTTGATGCGTGGTGTCAAAGGAATCAATTTATTAGGAATTTGGCAACATTTCGACGACTAAATTGTCGTCTTCATTTAGGCCTACAAGTATAATAGACAGAATTAACATCTACGTCATAAACATTCACAACAAAATTAATATTTTATACCACCATCGACATGTTAAAGTATCATACCATCGAAGGAATGAATAACACACCGTCAGAGCAGTAGATTAACATAGCGTCAAAGGAATAAGTAACATTCCCCCAAAGCGACGAAGTATTATACCGTCGAAGGAATGAGTAACACACCGTCAGAGCAGTGGATTAACATAGCTTCAAAGGAATAAGTAACATTCCCCCAAAGCGACGAAGTATCATACCATCGAAGGAATGAGTAACATACCGTCAGAGCAGTAGATTAACATAGCGTCAAAGGAATAAGTATCATTCCCCCAAAGCGACGAAGTATCATACCATCGTAGGAATAAGTAACATACCGCCAGAGCAGTAGATTAACATAGCGTCAAAGGAATAAGTATCATTCCCCCAAAGCGACGAAGTATTAAATCGTCGAAGGAATAACACACCGTCAGAGCAGTGGATTAACATAGCGTCAAAGGAATAAGTAACATTCCCCCAAAGCGACGAAGTATTATACCATCGAAGGAATGAGTATCACACCGTCAGAGCAGTGGATTAACATAGCTTTAAAGGAATAAGTAACATTCCCCCAAAGCGACGAAGTATCATACCATCGAAGGAATGAGTAACATACCGTCAGAGCAGTAGATTAACATAGCGTCAAAGGAACGTCAAAGGAATAAGTAACATTCCTCCAAAGCGACGAAGTATTATACCGTCGAAGGAATGAGTAACACACCGTCAGAGCAGTGGATTAACATAGCGTCAAAGGAATAAGTAACATTCCCCCAAAGCGACGAAGTATTGTACCATAGAAGGAATGAATAACACACCGTCAGAGCAGTGGATTAACATAGCGTCAAAGGAATAAGTAATATTTCCCCAAAGCGACGAAGTATTGTACCATAGAAGGAATGAGTAACATACCGTCAGAGCAGTGGATTAACATAGCGTCAAAAGAATGAGTAACACATCATCAGAGCGACGAAATGTCATACCATCGAAGGAATGAGCAGCATACCATCAGAGCGGCAGACCAATATACCGTCAGGGGCCGGAGTAACATATCGGCCTCTCTCCCTCTCTCACACACACACACACACACACACACACACACACACACACACACACACACACACACACACACACACACACACACACACACACACACACACACACACACACACACACACACACACACACACACACACACACACACACACACACACAAACACACACACACACACACACACACACACACACACACTCACACACACACCGTACACTTACACACACACTCTTTCTCTCTCTCTCCGTCTCCCTCACACACACAACCTCTCGCTCTCTCTCTCTCTCACACACACACACACACACATACATACATACATACATACACACACACACACACTCACACACACACACACACACACACACACACACGCACACACACACATACATACATACACACACACACACACTCACACACATACTTACTTAAATTGTGTAACAACAAAAACATTCTCATAAAGTCAGACGTAAGGCGTATAGAATACCTAAGGATAAAAAAACCCACCAGGAAGTGATTAAAACGAAGTAAATGTACAGGAATCGAATAAACAAGTTTCAGATTTCAAGGACTACTTGTCTAGCCGTGTTTTGGGGTATCTTAAACAAAAAAGTTATCAAGGCCATCGCCTGAGTCAATAAACTGAAATGCTAAATGTTCGCTTGTTTACTTCGAGCGATCGATAAAGTCAAGTTTGCGTGTCTTTTGACAAATAAACGATAGCTTAGCAAATTTGGCAGTGTTTAACTGACGGCAAAATAGGGAAGCGAAGTTCTCACTACAATAAAGTATAGAAGATGAAATTTGAGGTCGTATGTATTAGGCTGGCGGCTGAATGGAATGAAGGTCCTTGAGGTGGGGACGAAGGGTAAATGTCATCCAGTGATTCTATACAACTGTCATGGCGATAAACTTCGAAATTGGGATAGTTCCATCGCACAGTTTACTCAGAAACGTAAACTCTGTCTCAGGAGACGAATATTTCTCCTATGTTCATAGATTTAGTTCAAAATCTAATACTAAAAGGGAACTGAAAACGGTATATTACTTCGCCTCTCTGGCCGTATGATACTCACCCCGGGGGGGTATTGTATTTTGCCGCTGCGGAATATTACCCCACCGCTCTGGCGGTATGATACTCACCCCTGGGGGTATTGTATTTTGCCGCTGCGGAATATTACCCCACCGCTCTGGCGGTATGATACTCACCCCGGGGGGTATTGTATTTTGCCGCTGCGGAATATTACCCCACCGCTCTGGCGGTATGATACTCACCCCTGGGGGTATTGTATTTTGCCGCTGCGGAATATTACCCCACCGCTCTGACGGTATGATAATCATTCCTTTTACAGTATATTATTTTGCCTCTCTGGCGGTATGATACTCACCCCTGGGGGTATTGTATTTTGCCGCTGCGGAATATTACCCCACCGCTATGACGGTATGATAATCATTCCTTTTACAGTATTTTATTTCGCTGCTCTGGCGGTATGATACTCACCCCTGAGCCGATTGATATTCTCGCGTTGATGGTACATTACTCCGCCACTCTGACTATATGTTACTCATTCCTTCGACATTATATTACTTCACCATTCTATAACAGTATGCTACCAGAGATGGGAAGTGATTTTCAAGCCTGTGATTTAGGCACTGTTATTCGTCAATCACAGTTCGACCTGTTACTTAGCTAGTCGAAGTAGCAGGTTTAACTAAAAATGGTGTGGCAGCAAAATCCCACCTTCCCGTGAAACGGGACCCAAACTATTTGCAATTGTCCCACCCAGATAGGCGAACTAAGGTCGTCGATCGTAAACTATCCTTTGTGTGTAGGTGGGGGGGGGCTGGGATAATAGCGAGTCTATTATTATTTAACAAACAGAACGGAACGAAATGAGCTGGAATTTAGAACCTGTTTTTTCTGTTATTGTGATTCTCAGTTTCTCTTTCTCACACACTGTGACTGACTGTGACTGATTTGTGTCGGCGACCAGTGGTGTTGTGATTGGTATCGCTAAAGATAGTTCTGAAACAGTTTTGTTTGCAGTAGTTCGTTATTCATTTATAAATAATTTGTTTCATTTAAGTTATTCATTATTTTTAGATGTTATTTTTAGTAATTATTATATAGTATTAATAAATACAGTCCATGGCTGAAAGTGAAATATCTAGAGTGAGCAAAAGAAACAGCGAATTATCTTGTAGTAAATGTTTAATTCCCTTGTCTACAAATATTTTGTTTTACCTAACATTATTATTGAATTTGGCACATGTACGGGAGCACACACACACACACACACAAACTATTAATTAATATACAACAATCTAACTAAAATGGCCAACTAACGTATAATTACCTAACCTGAATAACAAAAGTAACTGACAATCACTTTTAAAAATCACAGTTATTTCAAAGTAGCAATCACAGTTCGACCTGTTTGTGTGAAATCCCTGTTCGTCACATCACTAGAATATATCCTACCCAACATAGGAGAAGCGAGATGGGAGTGTTTACGCAAGATCATACTCAGCTCCTCAATGTCCTTCTGGGGAAGTAATGATCTGGGCCAATTGTATGAATTTCTAGAATAAATCTAATTTTGGCAATAGTTGCAACTGCTCAAGCTTAAACAATACATCTATTTGTACCGGAGATAAAATAAAATGTTTTAATGTATTTTATTTTGTGGTATTGTCAGAATAAGTTCGTTGGAGAAAACGTTTCTCCCCTCTCGTGCACACCTACAGTAGTTCTGACAGACGAAGAAACTGAAGATAGTATGACAAGCCCGGAAAGTTAGGGAGAAAAAGTCAGCATATTTATATAGATTCTAGTGGGGACAATAAAGTAACAGTGTAAAGATAAAATATTTCTTGTACGGTGTATTTTTAAAAATACTTGTATTTAGTTATAATTATGATTATTATTCCTTGAGAAGCATAGGAAATTGTTGAGAACATAGGTATAGATGTTAGAGTAGGGATATAAAACCCTTGGTAGAGGATATAGGGACTTCACGCGTGCAGGGTCATGTATATTGAATAGACCTACTCTCTATAGGTGTCGTAAAGACGTCTATACACTCCTTGCACCCCGTTGTAATGGTAAGAAAAGAAAGATGAAGCTAGGTAAGACTAAGAAAAAGACAATGATACTCTGGTACTGCGAATAAGGGAAAATGACGGAATCGCGAGTGCAGGATCGCTTGCAAGAAGTTCTTTTCGTCTGGGGTTAAGAGAGTAGTTTATATGTATGGGCTCAAGTATGGTTAGAACATTGTTCTGAATTAACAACAATGTTTTAATTAATTACATCTTGGTTGATAAAAGTTCTTAACCCGTACAATTTAGGGGCCGTGAGACCTTCACATAATCTCTTGACCTCTTTTTTGCTACTGTTATCTGATCGATGCTTAGGCCCTCTATTGCGTACACGCGTATAAAGAAGTATGTTTAGATAAAGACAAATTTGTGTTCTAGCCAGGCCGAGCGAGCCAACAGCCATATCTCAATTGTAACTGGACCAAATGTTTGTCATTTGTCTGTATGTTTGTGTTATGATAAGATTCTTCCATTGTTCAATAGAATTTATTGAAACTTTGTGTACAATTGGATACAATTGACGTTAGTCATATCGGAGTTAGACGTACCACAAATCGTATATCTTACTAACAAATAGTACAACTCATAGTATTCTGTCAAAAAACTACTAGATTTGGAGAAAACTTTAAAGACGTTCGCCATACTGAAATCTTACCGCAGTCAGTATTAGTTTTTATTAATTGGGAAATATCGTGTCTGCTGTTTCACCTACTTTTATGAGTTATGTATAGTTGAGCCGTTACCTTCAGTAGCCTAATTGCGGCTCGCCGTACCTAGTGAGACAGAGAAGTGCCAAACAAAACTCGTAACCACTTCAACACTTCTAATAAACTACTGTTGAACATGTCTGACGCATTTAGGCAGTGATATTTCTATGACGCCGATACAGTATAGCATAGCTTCAGTTAAGCGGCCGTTACCACGCCAGTTACCAATTTCCGCCCAGCATCAGGTGGTTATTATGGTGCATCATTAGTCCTGCTTTTACTTCACCTTATTTTCTTTTTGCTTACTGATCGTCTTAAATTATATAACTAAAATATAAAAACTCTCCTTGTGAAAATTTCTATTTTTAAATTTTTTATATAGGCTAATGACAGATCACAGACAATTTTGATTTTTTAATTACTCAACGTTTCGAATTTCTTTCCGAAATTCCTTTTCAAGAGCTCAGTTTTAATTAAACAACTATACAATATAACGTTTTGAAACATAACTTACAAACTGAGCTCTTGAAAAGGAATTTCGGAAAGAAATTCGAAACGTTGAGTAATTAAAAAATCAAAATTGTCTGTGATCTGTCATTAGCCTATATAAAATATTAATAGTTAATAACATATTAAATAGAAAAAAATCTATTTTTAAAATTAGAATTTATCGGGACTTGCATTTTTTCATCTTTTTAACAAGTTACATGTATTCACTATATTTACAGATATAGGCCTCTAACATACGGCACTGTACGTACTATGGCTGTTGTGTTGGATACAATTTTGTTCGCTAACTCTTCTAGGTGATAAAGATTAGGGTTTACCTACTTTAATTGTTAGAATTTAGGGCAAACAGAAAAAGGATAATATAGAATATTTATTTTAAAGTAAAATTAACTAAATACACGCGAGTGAAATTAATCATCACCAGGAATGGGAGGAACCGATAAGAGAGTAAAACTACCTGAGCGTAATATATAACATAACACTGACATGTAAAAACTACTTTTAAAAACCATGCCTTTACCGAACATAGTGTTTTTAGACACAGTGTTTACTCGTAGACACAGTTGTTAAGGTAGGCTCTCTCATTACAGGTTGTTGCTTTCGCTACGGACACATTAAATGGTAACAGTTTCCACTCTCGGCTTCACAGAATTGTAAGTTCTTCATGAACTTAACGCGTGCGTTTGCAGTATGAAACTTAGAACTCGTTAAAGGTAACATTTTTCCTATTTAAGTAGCTATAGTATCGTTTATCTTTTTTTCAGTGGTGAAATTACTGTTTTGTACTAACATAAATATTGCCAAAAATCTTACTTTGTTTCACCATCAGTTTGGTACCGAACAGATTCGTGAGATCCTAAACTGCCCATGCAGAAGCTATGACACTGGTGTAACTATGATGATTTTAAAAGAAAAAAACTGATGATGAATATGAAAAATGAAAACATGAAAATTATTTCGGGCATTTAAGGAAAGTTAAAATTTGCGGCCGATAAAAATTTTTTTTTTTCAAATAATAAAGAAAGTACTGTATTTAGGATAAGGTGAGAAATGGTGTTTTTGTTTTGCACATTTATTAGTGCTTTACTTATTGTTCTTTGAAGTTGCGTTGTTTTTAGTGCGTATACCTTGAGTTCCGTAGAGCGAGACTCAGATCTATCGAAACCGTTGCTAGAACGAGTCATATACTTGGGACACTTAATTTATTAATTGATCCCAAAATACTAAAGTAAGATACTGAAATTATTTTACTCCTAGACGTTACTTAGTTTATCAACGCCTAATTATATTAATATATTATTATAAATTAAAGTTATAAAGATTATTTTCTTGAGGAAAATTCTTGACGCTTGACACCCATCTCCATGATGGTATGAAAAGAGGGCAGATAAAATCCGGGGCCTAGAAGTAGCAACTTTAAACGCAAATCTGAACGTTTATATTTAATTATAATTTTGTTCAGCTTTTTCATTTAATTTTTCGGCAAGAAATAAATGATGAAACTTGACGTCGAAGTTAGCTTTGAACTTTTCCCTACATGTCTTCATTGTTGAAGAACTTGAAGTTTCCCATTAAGCAAATATCCCTGGAGTTAAATGGGAATGAAGCAGTATCTACCAATATAAACTTTTAATGGCTTTAAACGTCAGTCGTGTCGTGTTTGGAAGGTAACGGTGTGTGAAGGGTAATTCATCTTCTTTCACCCCTGCAGTTAATCTTCAACGCAAGATTGACTTTCTTTATGGTAGAAACAGAATAATATTGATTATCGTTGATTCCCTGATCTTTCCAATTTTATGTGATTACGTAAAAAGATTGCCTTCGTTCAAAATTTTCTCCAATAATTCAGAAGTTTACCAATCGACGTCGACGTACTGATTTTTGAATTTTTAACTTTGATGTTTCGTGATTTGTCGCTCTGGTTCAGATACAATATAGTGATTCCAAGTATCATCGAACGTTAAAAATATTGTTAAACATTGAGCACCTCAATCATTAACTGATTTTTAAGCGATGGGAGGACGTACTTTATTCGAGAAGACACGTCATCGTATAAATAAAATTGCATTTGTGCAATACGTTACTGAATATGTGATCAAAACAAATGGAGATAAAAGAGATAATGATCATTGGCGTGCCAAGGGGGGGGGGGTTTCGGTCCACGTTTCGTACCCATAGCCAGTACTACATTACTTATTTATTTTTAATGGTTTTAAATAAAAATTTATAAAGAAAATTGTGATAGGCTCTCCGTACTTGAAATTATATTATTCATGTCAAATTTCCACTCTATCTGATAAACATTTCTATGCAAAAGTTTTAAAAAATGTAAAATTTTGACATTCGCTTTAGATGCACAGACTGCGATTAAATTTGAAGAAAATGCGGACGCATTACTCCTAAAAAAATCTTAATCGATAATTTTTATTTTTACAAAATACAATATCTCCCTTTTAGAATGTTTTTTTCGAAAATCAACGGTTTACATCTGGCGTATGTATATAGTCTACAAAAAGCGGTACTGAAATATGCAACGTAATAATTAACTAATACTCGTACTAATTACTTGTATTTTTATAAATGATTTTTTTCTTTATTAAGTGTTGTTACTATTACTTCATTATAAACATTTTAACTATTTTTGTCACTTATTATTATTATTGTTTTAATTTCATTTCAATATTTGAATTTAAATATCCCCCCTTATATAGGCCTGGGACGGTAATAGCCCCCCCTATATCTACCGCCCCAGGCCTCATTTTTCTAGGCACGTCACTGCTAATGATTACCTATAAGTTGTAATAATTTGTTTTTGTTGAATAACTGTTTGATTACCTATTTCATGGTTCTCGTAGATAATAAAAAAACAGTAAATAACAGTATTTCAAATAAAAACCTCTAACCCCTATCAAACAGCTAGACATTATCAAGTTCTTGGGACACTTTCGATTTTCAGCTAGGATAGGACGTACTTAGATACAAGATATAGGAGAGACCTAACCTTCTACGCTGTGATTTTTTCAAGGTTTAAAATTTTGAAACAAACGCTAGCACAGATAAACATTGATAATGTAGATCAATCTGCAATGCGTGTCACCGATTGCTGAGCGTGGGATATCTCACAAACGATAGACCTGATTTTGAGATGGATGAACAAGGTCGAGGATTATGAGATTAAGAATTTTTCTATTACACTTTCAATGATTGTGATATTTTTAAGTGCAAGGAAAAATGAAATCATTTTTAATTATGAATCTAATGTTTTTGTAGAAAGTTTTAAGTGAAATCAAAATTAGAACATTATCGCATGTAAGAGATGCAAAGGATGGTAAATCGGTTAGAGGTGGAAACCGAATCAGTAGAGTAAACATAGTTAGGATGTATTTAGTAAATAGCTAATAATAGGTAAAAACCAAAATAATATATTTAAGCATCCATGATCAATAGCATTAAAAGAAAATTGATATCACGAAAAAATAAATATTCTTAAAAAAGTTAAAATTCAGTATATATATATATATATATATATATATATATATATATATATATATATATATATATATGTATATATATATATATATATATTACTATTGGTAGAATTTTTCTTGCTATACGATTTTATTTGAATAAACATTTTACAAACAAGAATATACTTACTTGAGAAGTTTAACCCTTTCGCCAGCTACATTGCTTGATAATGTAGCTGAGGAAAAGATTACGACCTCTTAAGTAAGTGCAATCTTGTTTGTAAACTGTTTATTAAATATGTATAATTTTCTCGCCAGTCATATTTCTTTCATTCATCGATTTTCTTGTGGGCGTATGTTTTCTAGTGGTATCTATTTGATACTTGTTTTTCCTTCTCCATCCTTCGGACATGTTCGTGCCATATGTTTTGTTTCTACTCTTTGCAATCTATTACATTTTCTTTTATTTCTATTTCTTCATTTATAATGATAATTTGTAATCATTTTAATTTCGATATTCTTGAATCTGGTGTAAAACAATTGGAATTGTGTCTGTTTTTCTCTCTAAGTTTTTCTTTATTATCCAAGTTTCTGATTAGTGAAATAACCTAAATTTGTATCATATATTCTTAAATATTATTTCTCTTTGCTTTCCTATTTCCGAACGCAAAAATATTTCGTAGTAAGAACAATCAAGAAATGTAACTTTCCTTGTTCTATTTAATGTCGATGTTATCTTTGTTGTCTGTTCCTTTTTTGTTAAACATTATTCCTAAATATTTGTACTCTTCATATCTTCCTCTTCGTTTGTAGTTTATGTAACGTAGTATTGAGTGCGCTGTTTATTCCAAAGACGATGATTGTACCTATTGCATGCCCAGAGCTGCGAAGGGCTGGAATGCAGATCGCGAATGGTTGGAGAAAATTGCTAGGAAAATGTTTTCCTATAATGCATTGAAAACGTTTCACAATTGGGAATTGAAGAAACCATTTGTATTAACTCTGGAAGGCAAGACTGGGGACGGACGAACCAACAGGATTACGTCACTAGTCGGTCAGTGAGTAATTCTTTGCCACATTGCCAGAGTAATAGTGACGAACATTGTGATGCTCATTTTCGTAGTGAAGTCACCAACGTTGAATCCCGTCCTCTAAAGTGCCTGTCACAGGAAAGGTTGGCGGTAGACAGCATTCTGCGGCGTTTAGAGTTTTTTACAACGGCCCAAATAACGAAGTATCACGAGAACCTGTAGGCCTATATATGTCGTGATGTTATAAGTGTAGGTATTTACGGATGGCAAACGTTCGGCTACTTTCTCGTTAGTCTTAAAACAGAAATATTATGTAACTTAATTTTGAATGTATGATATAATTAGGCTATGTTGAAGAATAATTTTAAAGAGCCTACTTCATTTATGGTACACAGCCATTGTTCAACATAAAAAAATTAAAGAAACTATATTTACTGACAATAGAAACTGTATTTAAAGGCAATAATTTTTTGTTAGATATGGAAATTTGTTTACATTTGATTTACTAAACTAAATTATTTTCTTTTTCGGTTTGCTACTTTCATTGTTTCGAACCTTAATCTTGGGTTGTAGGCAAACAACTGCAAGAACTTTAATAATGGACAGAATGGTTTTCATTTTTGTGTAACATAAAAAATAATTTTGATTATTTTAAATACAGGTATCTATGTATTAAAAAAATACTACTCTATGTATTTTGAAAGTAAAAACATTAAAATGTCTATCTTGTGAATTTGGTCACTCCACTCCATCAGAGCCGTACCCAATGAGGGGCAGAAGATTAAAACTCCCACAATTTTGAAGCAAATATGAAAATTA
The DNA here is from genome assembly GCA_036971475.1 of Prosapia bicincta. NCBI lineage: Eukaryota > Metazoa > Arthropoda > Insecta > Hemiptera > Cercopidae > Prosapia > Prosapia bicincta. The sequence goes on along the minus strand of JBAIZL010000004.1, from coordinate 84,360,418 downwards.
AAACACTTTTAAAGTACAAATAAACCACTTTGGAGTAAGAGCAATCTAAGAGGTCATGTGCGTAATATTTTCAATGCTGATTGAACGTTTTTAAAACACGTTTAAGCACGAACTCTCAAGATGCCAATTCCTAATTACTGGCTATGACCCTGGCAGCCATTTCCTCGATACATTTCTTGGTTACGACCCTGGACCCTCTAATACAATATAAAAAATACCATTGAATTTTTCTCTAAACTTATTGGACGTCCAAAACCTTCTTTATCCCCTACTTAGTTTAAAACCAACTTGTAACCTGTAGCTATTCTACACATGACCTAAAGTTAGACATCTCGGAAGTAATTTTTTCGAAGCTATGTATTGATTACCTTTACTAGGTGTTGCAAAGTCAATCTCCGTCCACTCTCAGATTACCTGCCCTACAAAAGACGTATAAAATTATATGCGTTTTGTACAATCTCTTAGAACACCAAATCCATAATTAAAATTGAATAACATTTGGTAAATTATTTCATATCTAGTAAGAAATTTTCTTAGAACACAATCTGTTGTTTAAGCAGCGAGATTAACAATCAATGAGTCTACAGCATTTGTTTGACAAAGTCTGGCCTTATCTGGCGGTTACTGTACCTCATTAACATCAACAGCGTTATCAGTTTTTAAAAATATTTTATATTACACAATATTTATTCTTTTGGGTATTTAACTGTACAAGAAGTTCGTCTGGACCTCAAGTAAGTGAGGTGTTGACGTAACTTGAAACTTAAGACATTTTAACTGGCCAGTATATCTTAAACCTTTAACGCTTCCCAAGTTTAAGAGAATCTAACACCAGTAGTGCGACCTTGCCTTATCATTCAAGATTGTAACAAAGCTATCAGATAGTAAAGATGATCTAACTTTAAATATAAATCTATAAAACTTCTTTTGTATTGATGAGAAATCTTTTGCGAGAAGGTTTTTCTTGTTTAATCGCATATAAATTGCAACATCGCCAAATGCTAAAGGATATGTTTTAGGTAAATTATAGGCAGTATTAAATTAGTGAGTAGTATGTATCTACAGAGCTGCAGCTTGTTGCCGTTAATACAACTGCTCACACTTCACTGGTTTTTTTAAAGAATTTCTCCATCTTTTCAGATAGTATTCTAAAGTTTCTTAAAAGCTATGCTAGTTGTTCACTTTCGGAGTTTTTTTCGAACCTACATTTTATGCAGATTTTTTTCTCCATCTCATGAGCGTATTACCCTCACGGCATTCACCCACCTTTTCAAATTCCTTTTAAAAAACCCTCCTCTGTATTTTTCCAAATCCTAAGGGTTATGGCTTCTTTTGAAATCACCCTTGAGGGTATTTTATAATCTATAATAATATTTAAATTAATTTAAAAAAAATTAAAATCGAATGATCAACTCTGAAAAAAAACATTGAATACTGCTTTTTAATGTTAATATTTGTTGATATTGCACCACATTGCATTCAAGAACAGTAGGCAACATTTAGTTAGTAGACGTCTGAGGATAATTCTCTCATTTAATCTTTTTTTTATATGCTATGAAATTAACAAACTAATTATTACATAAAGCTAGACTATATATTACAGAATATCTAACGTTGATTAATAAAAATCTGATGGAAAATCGAAATGAAAGTTCGAGAAAAAGTCACAACTCAACTAGGTGAATCAAATTATATCGATGGTTAAAATATACACTTTAATAGTTATCGATTCGTAAAAGAAGCACATATTTTTCTGGTCACAAATAAAGTTTGAGTAAATACAGACGTAATAATCTAATCGTCACATATTTGTTGAACAAAAATGAGGCAGGAATGTCTTTTACAATTAGACATAGTTCATCTTTAACAGAGTATTTAAAGGATGGTTTTCTGAAACTTGATGGTTTGAAGCAGAAGCAGTTAGAGGGTCCGAAGAAGAAGAAGGGTTCAAATTGGACGAAATGAAATAAGAAGTTAATCGGAATACAATGAAGGCTTATAGACCCAACATTGAAATCTCAAAACGTACTAAACACTTGAAATAATGTTTCCTTTATTTAATTAAAGCAGTTTCTTTTATTAACAGTGGCTATATCTCAATCTCGCCTTAAGTAATTAGGGAACACAAGAACTTTCCGATATTCTTTTATTAAAATGGCACATTTTGATAGCGTTTTCCTCGTTATTTTCTTTTATTAACAGGAGTAATAGAAGGTAGCAAACTTATTTCACTCTGACAACACAATCCTGCAATTAGTTCGGTATGTTTAATAACCACAATATTTGTAGGACGATATTAATATCCTCCACTGGAGAAAATAGTCTATAGATCTACTTAAAACTAATACCTATACTTTTAAAATTGACCTATAATACCTATACTCGTAACAATGACCAAAACACGAGCTATTAGTAAATGAAGAAAAAAAACTAAGATTAAAAAACTTTAGAGATTATGGTAAGAAAGGTTTAAAAAAGCACCATATAAACAAGTAATATAGAAAAAAAGTCATCAATTCCTAATGTGGCCAACAAAGAAAATTTTTATTTTAGTTACTTTTTATTTTATAGCGAATTTCCGTGCGATTTACTATTTTCTTCCCTATACAGTATATAGTGTTGGACTATTATTTTTGTTTGTTACTATTAATTCGCTTTTTTTCGTATCTAATTTATGAAGGTGATCTATAATTTCACATTCTATCTATCTATCTACGAGTATCTCTTATACTCGTATTTCTGCATTATTTGTTCGCAAGGAACCTTTGTTTATATATTATTCAAGATAATTTAATGTATATCCTTAAGTAATACAGTGCTAGCAATGGGAAAGTTGGCTCATTACCAAAGTGTTGGATTTCAATCATATAGTAATTCATTTCGAATCCGACCGAGACACCAGCTTTTTAAAATTTTTAAGAATGAATAAATAGTAGAAAAAGCTGTATTAACATCAATTGTCACTCACTACAGTAAAAAAAACATATTTGAACTTGATTGGATGAATAAAAACGTATTTTATTAACGATTGAAAATTTGAAGATATATATGTAAGAAAACTGTGAGCTAATAGAAGGAAATGAAAAAAATAGTCAGAATTTAAAAAAAACGAATACTAAAGAAAAGAAATTAGTCCAAGTTTCAGACTACAATAGGAAGGAAAACAAAAAATATTCGAGATCGATCGATCCCAAAATCAGTCCCTCCTTTCCCGATTCTTCGTTATTAAGTTCACAACTTGTCTGTCTAAAAAAAAACTTATAATTTCGGCAAAAAATAATACTTCTTTTATAAGAAAAAACATTAAAGTAATTATTTTTCTACTCAAAGTGTCATAATATGAAATATTAAAAAAAGGCACCGCGATTCAGCTTAGTTTGACAACTAGATTTTAATATATTTAGTTATTTACATTTTACATTGAACTTCAAGGCTCCTGTGCAATGTGGTATTCTGACTATACTTTCTAATTAATATTATTTTTCCTCTTGTTATTTCCGAAGACAAGAAAGTCTTCGGAAATTTACCATTAATTACGACATTTTGATCCTCGTTAATAATAAGAAAACTTCTGTCCAAATAAACGAGACACAATTAAAAATGCCCAGAAAAATACTTCCTTCATCTGAAATTTTCCATTACACTCAAAATATGTTGACCTTCAATTAGGATGTTTTTAATTTAATTCTGAAATACAGAATATTTACAAGGTTAATCTGTCATTTGAATTAGATATCCCATATTTTTAATAGATTTTAACATCTCGTTTGTACATACTATAACGTTTATTGTCATAAAAATACTTAAAATTTATAATTTCTATAAAACCCACACAAATGTCCGCTCTGGTACATGACAAGGTAGGGGGAAAATAAACAAAAACAAAAAATGAATACTTGAGTTTTAATAAAAATGGTCGTATCCACCGCTTATCTGTATGCAGATAATCCGGAAGTTTTAACTATGATTTAACCAACATTAACCACCAATGGCGTTATTTTTTTTGGAATAACTAAAAAAAAATTCAACTACTAGCAAATAAGGAGCAAACCCGTTTTCACGACAAACCCAAGTTCAAACGGAAGAGGGCGCTATAGACATTTTCCGGTGAAAAACCAGTGTTGGTTATCATCGCTAAACAAAATAAAGACTTATAAACTAAATTTTAGTAACAACAATCAATAAAATATTATCAAAGAAATATATTAAAACAAACGACAATACAATCTGAAACAAAAAAGGAACAATAAGTAACAAAATAGCAACGAACAATATAACAGTAAACAAATAATAACAATAAATAAAAACATAACAATAAGTAACAAATATAGCAATAAGATGTAACAATAATTGTTTAAAGATAAATATATAACATTAAAAACAATAACAATAATTAACAACATAACAATAAATCTATAACAATAAAGTCGAACCCTTAATAATGTAGAAAGTAAATAAATTGAATGTTAACAATAAATAAATATCTAAACACACACACACACACACAAACAAACATGAATAGCTATACTATAACAAATAAATTAAACGGGTACATCCATGGATCACATAAAAATCATTTCCAAACCCCAAAACTCGGGGGATTATAATTTTCCTCCTTAGCTCGACTACATGGGTATCAGTCGAGCACTCGTAATACTGTGCACAGGTTCCAACTTCTGTGCACCGCGGACACTCGCTGACCAAGGGCTGAAGCGGCTGGCAGTGCAGAACCGCGTTTCAGCATCCCGGACCAGAGTTTGTCAAGCTTTGGCCTTTTCAGAGCTCTCAATGGGGAACGGTTCTGTCCAGTCGAAAACTCCTAAGTGTTCATATGGGGAGAGATTGTGTTGTAAGTGTTGTGTGTGTCCAGAAAGTGTAATAGTGCGTAATATTAAAGGAAGTAGTGAGTATGTTTGACTGGGGTACCGCCAAACCTCTCTTATATTAGCCGCCGGCAGTGGCGGGTTGACTGTCACAGCGTTCGAACTGACAACACCGCATTCCTACTCTGCCACAGACCCTCTTATTCTACTTTAAATCAAAGTATAGTAAGTGCGGCTAGTCCGTACCCTCCTGCGGTTACAGAAATTGGAGGACCACCATTCCAAAGTTACATGGTTTAGTTAATAGGCAGCTCATTTTAACATAACACCAAATAATGAAGCAAAGACAAATGAAGTTTAAAAAAAAAATATTAACTCCTTCAGAAAGGACTAATATATTATAAGACTCAACAGACAATTTAACTGGCATTTGGGTGGATTAGTGGCAAGGAAACAAGAAAAAAACAGACAAAAATAGAAATGGAGACCTAAAACTTATGAAGTAGCAATGTACAATTCAATGAAGTATTTGGGGTAAAATGGATAACAGAAAGCTATGGGTAAAAAGCAGTAGAATAATTTGGGAAACTGTTTGCATGTTTGGAAGTTATTCGTGAATCGTCCAAACTGTTCTGTAATAGGCTACTAATTCTACGCCTTATCGGGTATTTAACGTTGTTGAGTTTAGGTTTCTTTATCTTTATTTAAAGATTTTTAATTGTTCTTTAATTGCTTTTATTTAAACTTCTGTTTTATTTAAATAATTAAAAAGATTAAAACAAGGAAGATTTGACACGGATAATTATATTATAGCTCTTTAACAAAAGGTCAGGTGTCTTGCTTGTTTATTCCTCGCGTGAAAGTGAAACTGTACTTCAGTGGCGACCATGTTTGTTTACTTCCAAATTGTGTGGAATGTTTGTAGGTATGCATTAAGTTTAATTCTTTTGGCATATTCTTCAGTTTTTAAATGTTTTTTTCCTATAAATTAAATAACATTTCGTGGAGTATTTCATTTTTTTAATCTTTTATAAAAAAATATTACAGTTTAAAATACATTTGTGATTTAGCCAATCACCGATTTTACAACCAGCGTAGCGTTCCGAATTGCCTGAATTGAAATTCCTGTTTCTTAATATAATGATTAAACATACTTAAGAAACATTCTCCTTCGTTAATAAATAATAAGAAAGCGGAAAATGACAAAAAATATAAATAAAGTACAAAAAAATACGGAGTCGGGTGGAGCCACAAATGTTAACTTGGCATTGGAACGAAATCGACAACTTCAGTCACTCGATTTTGATTTTTTGCAAATTATGCCCCACTAATCACTTTCAGCAAAGTGAAAATAGCTCGGGTTAAAAAAACTGAAAGTTGAAGTCGCACGATTTTTGGGCATGCCGTCCGAGGCCACCATTTGGCAAGTAATTCCGCGGCCAAGGATTTCTGGTTTTTAAGGATGCAATTGAAAATGAATATTAGAAATAAGGAAATGATTTTTTCCTACCGCGGTAATGTCCTCGATTGGGAACCGACTTGTGTGGGCACATAAAAGTCGAAATAAAGTAACACTTCCTCATTGGAGAGCGGTAGGCATTAAAACGTCTGACATTTAAAATTACAGCATTTGCATAAAATATTGCAACAATCGTATGACTGTGCGCGCATGCTGTACTATATTTTAACAGCAATATGTCAGATATAATTATTTCTTAAGAATTTAGACATACTACTTTTGGAGTGGGCCGTACGTAAAAGATACAATTTGTCAAATAATATTAGATCTACGTGGGTCTGCCAGTAATTTACACGAGAATGTACTTTGTTATCAAGTAAATGTTAAAGAACTTGATTAGTTACTGGTAATATAATGGCATTTTCTAGTGGTATTTAAACTGATAAGGTCTCCTCTTACTGTTGCTCCCTCTTAAGTAATATTTTAGAGTAACAAGAATTTCACCCGATTAACTGGATTTTGTTAAATAATAAAGTGAATTACAAAGTGTTCGCGAATCGCTTTTGGAAATGGAAGGTGGGTATAGCTGACGATTAAGTGGCCAGAGTGGGCTGAGGAAGAGTGTCTACGAGTGGGCTCATAGAAGTCTTCCGCCGTACCCATTATTTTTAAAATGGCATTTCATTTTTAAGCTAAGGAACATGATATACAGAAATTAATTCAATTAATTAACAATTAATTAATCAAATTAACTTTAATAACACAATAAATATGAGTAGGCATTGGCATATCAGTATAAATACAAATCACGAAAAGAAAAAAGGAGATTTTAGAAAGCGAAATTCACAAATATATAGGACTAATCTTAGAACTATTTTTTTTTGTTTTTTCAAACAGAAAAAATTTCATAATAAAGAAAATTACAAGGAAAATAAATCTAAACAATTAGACCTACAGCAAAATAAAAATTCCCATAAGAAAGATAATGGTTTTTGTTTGCTATTGTTTTTCTAATTAGTGTTTGTTCATAAAATAATAACTTTCAAACATGCGCAAGTGCGGAAGCACTAATCAAAAACACATTTTTAATTAGTAAATAATCATTTTAAAATAATTTAGGTGCCAATATAAAAAGAATTAATATCGAAATAAATTTTGTAAACTTTAACATCTTCAAAGTCAGTTTATTGCTTTTTAAATTATTACTTCCTGAATCAAGATATTTTACAACTTCACGAGTTTATGTCACAGTCCTTTCGGCCGTGAACTGCCATTAGACTAGGAAAGACTATTTGGGATGCGATAAATCTACTAACACACTTCCGGACCAACACAAGGAACTGAACAAACAGTTTGTTTGCGTAGTGTTATCGACATTACTTCCTTCTCGATTAGTTAGTCCTAATTTGGCTAAAAACAAAATTATTTAGGGTTGATTCATTAGGAATACTTTGTCTGGCGATAAGTCTGCCTATTCATGGTTTATCTCTGTTGGATAAAATGCACAAGTTTCATTGACAACACAAAGTTGTTGGTTTGAATACAAACACAAGCGAAATGAATTTAGTTGAGAATCAGTAAATTGGACGTTATTGAATATGAAGGATGAGAAGACCCTTTTTTTTAATAATGGATAAGATTTGTCTAGAAATATATGGGAATTAGGGTAGGATTACAGTTAGCAAAGTCTGGTTGCATAAATAGACATAATCTCTATCAGAGTCTTATGAGTTATCTTCACATTACACTCATGTGTATGAAGAAGAATGAGGAAGATTGTTAGAATAAAGCTGAGACTAAAGACTTAAGCTAATCTTCCTGGTTTCAGTAATATGTTATGGGGACATTTTGGCAACATATAAGGAAGTTTTAAGCAGCAAATTGTGTTCCAAAATAAAATTTGGGGTAGAACGGATCTGGATGAGGGCAAAAAACGTTCTACGGAGAACAATAGCCTTTTAGGACTCCGGTTGAATTGAAGACACCAACTGTCAACCCTTGTCATCAGTAAACAATAGGTAAGCTTTAGCCCCTATTGAAATACTTTTAGTCACATATACGAAATTCATAGATACGTACATGAAAAAATTAACACTTACTTCAAAAATCATTGCTGTCTGCTCTGGGCCGCAAAAAACATAAATTGATTTACATATCTATAACGAAACTGCCCAACCAATTCATAAAATCAGCGACTTATAGAGCCTTGTCCTCTTAAGAAAACTACATATTTTTACAATCTATTTATTTATAAACATATTAAACGGGATAAAAATTGTTGACTGCATTCATAAAATCGATGAATAACTCTTCAGTCGTTGGATGACGACTTCTCCAAGTGTATTCTGCTACATAGGCCTATGATTCTATATTTGGAGAAGGTATTTACCAATTCACCGCCTCACATCTCTTTTTATTTACCCCCAGTTTGATTCAATTCCCTTTGTGTGCACGCTACGATCATTTTGATTCAACTTGAGTTGTACGTATGGTTCATAATAAAATGCTCAAAATCAGCCAAATGTAATGCTCTTGTATTATATCCTTTCCAGCTATCAGTAATTATTGTTGTACCGGGCTCAACATATTCCGTAATCTCGTTTTTAATGTGTGTGCATCTGGTTTTCTGGTTTAAATAGTTTTCACATTAAAGTTCCTAAAAGCATCTCGATGGGGGCCAATAGTTCATTACACAAAGGTCAGCAATAGTGTTGTATTAGCTGCGAAACGTCTTACAGTTATATTGCTCTCCATAGAACCTTTCATGCCCCCATCCAGATCCGTTCTACACAAAATTGGAATATGAATTCCTGATGGAGATAAAAGCAGGAAAAGACAAAGTTTCACGATTAGACACTAAAAAATTATTTTCCCCATACATTGTTAATGTTAAACATATGAAGCTGAGAGGAAGTTCATACAGATAGAACAGGAAATAGATTATTTTTGTTTCCATCTTTAACTAGTTTACATTTCGACATATCTTAACATGTAAATTCTTGCATATAGTGTAAGTTAATATTTGCAATTTTTGTATTGTACATCTTGAGGTTTTTTCAAATTACTTCTTTTGGCATCACTTGGCCAAAAAAACCACTACTTATTATATTTTTTATCAGATCCATTTAGCACTAGATCAGTGCGTTGTTCAATCCTGTGAGTCTTGTCCGTGACTCACAGCATTGAACAATGCACTGATCTAGTGCAAAACGCATCTGCTGAAAAATATTACTAAGTAGTGGGTTTTTTGTCAAGTGATACCTATAGAAGTTACTTAATTTTTAACTAAATGAGGCTGATCATTTCAGAGGTTATCAACTTGGACCATCAGTGCTGTAGGGAAATTTTTACAAATTTATATATGTTAAAGTGTAAAAGAAAAAAAATAATCTTTCAAAATGTTTACTGGTAGATTGAAGTAGAAATAACAACGAAAGGAAAGGACTAGTAGTGAAGAAGGGAGGTAACAAAATAATGAAACTTGAATAGATTTCTAAGCTGTGAACTATATCCGGTATACAAGAACACTAAACATTGGATAGATCTTGTCAATGTAACTCTCGGAACTAATATAGCCAGCTCAGAATTCATTTATTTTAGTGTGTATGCATTTTACAATATTTTTGAATAACCCAAATTTAGGTATATATCACTGACTTTTTTTAGTTATGAAATTTTAGTAAGAAATGTTAAATTCAAATAAAGTAATGTCGCAATGTAAAGTATTAAGTGATAATAATAAGGGAGATAATTAAATAGAAAGTGATGTTAAACGATGGAGATGAAAGAGTAATAAGTCAGATTAAATAAGGGAGATAATTAAGGAATGAGTTATATTAAGTGGGGGAGATAGAAGTACGAGAGATTTAATAAGGGAGATAATTGAATAGTAAGTGGAATTAATAAGGGAGTGATTTAATAAAATCAGTTACAGCATAGAAGCATTTTGAGTGAAAAGAGAAAGTGAAATTGAAGAGATCTATGAATAAGTGAATTTATGAATGGGGAATTGAAACAAGGAAACAAGTAATGAATAGGCCTAATAATAATTTATCTTAAATTTAAAGCAAACTCTTAAAAGTCAAAAATATTAAGAACTCTATAAAGCTTTTAATAATTCTTTAAACAGTAATAAGTCATCCAAATATAAAATTTATCAAACCAGGTGCAGTAATCTATACACACCTTAAGATAATTAAGGAAAGTTTAATAGATTTGTTAATTTAATAATAAATATAAGGGTTTTGATGCCTAGTGGCTGATTAGACTTATTTGTACAGATAGTTTTTAGATCATACAAAGTACTTCCTAGAAGATCGCTTCGCAGAGCGATCGAAAACGTTCTGTCTCAGTAAGTTTTAACAAATTTACTAAATTTAAAGTTCGGATAGTCATAAACTATTGTTTAAGTGATTAATAAGATTCACCCAACGTAATGGACTACAAAATTCAAGACATCCTACCAATGACAACCCTACCATCTGAATATCTTTCATTGTATCTAAACATTTTGCCATTTTTATATTCTTATTAAGACAATTCTTTTCTTGAAGAGCTTGTATATTTGAAGGTAGTAGTAAAATTGGTTTATAACTTTCAAATTTAGATTTCTCCCCTTTGTTTTAAAGCAAAACTATCATAGAGACAAACCAGTAAACTGGCACTTTCCCCTCTGTAAGGGATTACTAAACAGTACTTTGAGGAGTTCTACTATATTATTTCTACCTTCCTTATCTGTTTATCTAAAACTCAATCGTTTCCAAGTGGAAATTTTCAGTGTTATTTGTGAGGTTTAAGTTTTTATTTCAGGTATATCTTTTAGAGTTAACATGTTTAATGTCTATCTTGAGAAATTTGACTCCTTGAATTTTTTGTTTCTCTTGCCCTTTTGTAACAAATACATGTTCAATATTCAATCTCTCTCTTTCTTTCAATCTCTTTAGAGCCTGAGATACATTCTGTTACTTTTTTTTCAGTTATCCTTACACATGGATCTTATTATAAGTTGCAAACATTACATTTGTGCAGTTTTGGTAAGCAGATCTAAAGCAAGAATTCTTGGTACCATTTGCCCTTTCACCAACCCAACAGTTGCCATTGTTGCTTGGCTCAGCATTGATGCGGAATAAGATATATTTGTACATGCATAGTTAATTTTTGGAGGTAAATATTAACCAAATACTTTTGGATATTTTTGAAGATTTGACTTTCATGTGATAAATAGATTTTAAGTGTGTTTCTATTGAATACCTACCCTCATATAAATAAAGTTGGTAGAAAACATATAATAAAATTAAGAGAAATTTCTTACCATAAATACATTAACGATTTCTTTAAATTAAATACCTCCTATTTTAAAAATTGATTTTAAGCAGCTCTAATCATTTGAAATTATTTTTAAGATACTTAGTCCAGTAAAACCTCTCCTTAGAGGCATCTAAATTTTACAAAATCGTCTTTTTGTGAACAATTCCATCTTCAGTCTTGTAACATAAGGATCATTATTAAATCTCTTTCAACAATGGATACTACATTGGCTATTTTCAGTTATAAAATTAAAAATAAACTAGATGCTGCCCACTCAAAATTTTGATGAGTACAAAAAATGCACTGTCGAAACACGCACTGAGAAAGGTTATTCTGTTGGTAGGTATGAATCACCATTTGCCCTAGTGTACAATGTTGTAGAGCTGTTCCATATTTAGTATTTCAGTATGATAATGACCAATTACTCAGATTTCTGAGAATAATAACATACACTACCATACTATTTTTTTTTTCAAATTAGATTACAGCTATAACAACTGATGATGATGAATTCAGTGTAATTGAGATATGCATCATCTATAAACCTACTGCTATCTAGAATAATTTAAGTGATGCAATCAAAGAATATCTGAAGAGATAATACTTCTCTCTTCAAACAAAGACAAAATATGTATCATGATTAGGAGTATTTTTTTTTCAATAGGAAAATGTAATTTGCAATGCTGAATGAAATAAGAAAACTACAGACAATTTGAAAACATGTGAAATTCTAGCTACATGGTTGTGGGTGGCCAAGAGACTATTCTCAGCATCTATCCACACCAATGCGGATGATGATTATTATGCTTCGGTTGTATTGTTATAGCGTTCTCGAACTGAACACACTTATAGACAAATGTCCAGTTTTCTTGCTAATTTTTAGGGTATTACTTGTAATCTATTTTTGTCACTGGTCACTTGCCATTGCAATTTACATGTATTTGATAAAGAAAAGTTATATATCTGCTCTATGGGCAATAACATAGATTAGGTGATCAGCATAGAATATGTTAAAACTCAAAATTTATATAACTAGTTAAATTTATAGAGTTTGAATTGATAAATTTTCTATGCATTTAATTTTGAAAGAAATGTCTTTGAATTTAAATAAAGGATGGGAACTTTATTCATCTTTTTCTTCTTCGCACAGGCATCCAGCTTCATGTGTAGCCGATGGTCCGATGTCCATGGTAAATGATGGATGCAAGAGTCCAGTAACCTTCGTCTCTCAATATGTCCCTCCATGACGACATCAGTGTTCTTAGGATTTCCCTTGCTGCTATTGGGTAATGACAATGCTTATGTATGTGCTCCAGATCCTCCTCCTCAATCCCACACAGGCTACATTCAGGTGAATCTGTAAGGTTAAAACGGTAAAGATATTTCTGAGTCACATTGTGTCCTGTTCGTGCTCTGGCTGCAAAAGTTGCTATTGGACGGGGGATATCTTTTTTTGCAGGCTCTGGCTATATTTGGTGTAGGTGGCGACCCGTGGCTCCTGTATTCCACCTATCTGTACAGTGAAGCTTAAAATATTTGTCGGGCGGGCTTTTGAACTGGAGCAATGTGAATTTACCCTCCTTGCAAGGTCACATTATGCAAGATTCTTTTGCAATTCTGTCTACTATTTCATTTCCAGGAACTCCACAGTGAGATGGGACCCACTGAAAGGTTATGAATTTGCCCAAGATGTGTAGCTGTAGGAGCTGTCTCCTTATTTCCTTGATCTGGAAGTATTATGCTGTAGTTCCTGATCTGGATAGTGTTTCTAAAGCTGGAGTCCGTTAAAATGCAGATGGCTAACAACTCGGCGTCCATACTAGATTGCGTACTTGCCGGTATGTAGTACTGCTCGTGATTACTCTGGTTGAAATATCCTGCACCTGACATCTCCCTTTCCTTGTCCACTGATCCGTCGATGAAAATTCTTGTATGGTTTGAGGAACTTTATTAAAATGGAACTTTATTCATTACCTTATATAAATTTTACAAACAATTTAAAGCTAGTATTTTTGACTGTTATTAAATGACCTCTCTGAAGAGCCTACAAACAATGGGTATTTGATGAAGTGTAGATGTGTCCTGTTTGCAGGTTTTACTGTAACTATAACTTCTTCTTACTGCGCTGTTTTTATTTGGTAATCCAAATAACAAATAACTGTGAATACTGTATCTGGATAGTTTTTTTGTAAATGTGCAGTAAAACCATCCCCTCAGATTCCTCAACCAAATGTTTCGGGATCTTACCACTAATCTTTAATTTGTACTTTATGTTCTATTACTAGTCGAAACAACTTGTACCTTTAACTTCTAATCACAAGACCCAAATATGGTATTTTTCTCTTTTCTGTAATGTTGAGTAGTTTTTTTTTGTTTACTCATGTGCCGGAGCACCTGGTCATTACCGGCCTATTGCATCCATGATATTTGCAGTATTCATTTCAAAGGCCTCTATTATTTTCTGATTGTTAGTCCATTGTTCAACTCTTACATCCATAGAACAAGACAGAGAAAATGTAAAATCTGAACATTTAAACTTTGAGCTTCAGACTAAGGTCAGATCTTATGAAAAATATTTTCATCATCTTTATTTTAGTAGTAGAAACATTCAAATTGAAGCTGAACATTTCACTCTAATGAACCACTAAATTTATCATAAGTTATTGCTCTTGTACATTGTGTGGTAACAGGATGGTGTCATCAGCTTACCTGAGGTTTTTTTACAGTTCCGTTGATATTGATTCCTCCTTGGGCATTGTCTAATGCTTCTCTGCATGTAGATTCCAAATACAGATTAAAAAGAAGGAAAGATAAGATGTAATCCTGATGGACTACCTGTCCAGTCTACACACCCTACAATGTCACATTCTATTTCAACTGTCACCTTTTGGTGTCAATAGAGTTCTGAGATAACCCGTAAGTCTTGCTTGTCAACCATGGTTCCCATAATTTTAATCACTTTTTGATGGTTAACACAGTCAAATAGATTTAGTCAAACACAAATTCAAAATAAAACTTGCATATACATAACCTGTCTTGCCTCTGTATCGCTGTGTCAGCACATTAAAAAATAAAACTTTCATATACATAACCTGTCTTGTCTCTGCATCGCTGTGTCAGCACATTAAAAAATAAAACTTTCATATACATAACCTGTCTTGTCTCTGCATCGCTGTGTCAGCACATTAAAAAATAAAAAACACTCCAAGTGTTCCTAGTTAAAAAATTTGAACTGAATGTTTTCAACTGATATTTGTACTTCTCGTAGCTTCATGTATGAACGTGTATAAGAAAAGAGTATAAGGACAAAACACATCAGACCCACTATTTGGTAGTTTTATTTGGTTTCTTTGATAATATAACAAATATTAACTCAAAGGAGTCTGATCTTATTTTATCTGAGTCATATATCCTATTGAGTAATGACATTTTCAAGTGAAAACTTTTTATTTCAGTTTCTGCAATTAATTTAAAATTGTTTTTGTTTGAAACAGGAGCTTTTCTGTACTTCTATTCGATGAATAACTTCTTATTCAATTATTTCTGGATCTGTTTCATTCATCTATCTATCTATCATGAGGAGGGGCATAAGATAAGAAGTTCTATTATATTTGAAAAGTGTTTGGATTTATTCATTCCCTCTTACAAGTTTACCTCTTGTTCCAAAATTTATCTAATTTTATCATTTGTTAAGATTGTCTCTTGTTACTTTCTATGTCTGCCTATCATTCTGTAACCTTCTTTTGGATGTAAAACTTGTTAAAGTTTTCCTGAAGTTTTTTAATGTCTTTACACTAGTGACATTCAATTTTCTTTAGCTTTTCTACAATTCTTTGTAATGATGTTGTTTCATGATTTCCTGTGTTATCCAGTCTTGTTTTCTATTATCTTTTGTAAATCCGTGTCTTGTTCTTAGGCTTTTGTAATTTTTGGTTTTAAAGTATTCCATTTTCTTTCAACAACATTACTTTGTACTGAGTCCACTAACTTTTCAATTTATTTCCCAACGCTTAGACTTATTTCTCTCTCTTAGAGGATTTTCAATTGCCCCATATCTATTCTTCTTGTTATTCTTTTACTTTAAACCTTCAGAAATTAAAGTTGCTTGATGTAATCATCTTGAATTCACTGATTAAACTATATTTAAAAAGTACTTAACAAAGTGAATACGTAATGGTTTACTTGATGACGCGTTTTAAAACATTCGTTCTTTTTACGACGCTAACCCTCTACTGGCGGCATCGTGTTAGGTGTAAAGGCTGTAACCGGATGGATTTATAACTGTGGAAGGGGTGGGTTATTTTGGTTGTGTGTCATGTAATTGAAAAGGCTGTTGGCTTCAAAATGTGCGTGATCATTTAATATGTTTGTATATCTCATACTTTTCTAAGGTTGTTAGTTTTTTACTTTGTTTTAATGAATGGAGGACATTTTAATTAGTATGTATGTCCGTGTGTGTGTGTTGGGTGTTCTTTAGGTGTTTTGCGTAGCTAGATTTTGGGTTTGTTTGTTTTCTTTGGGTAATGTGTTCTTCGAAGCAAGTATAGAATGACCTGCCGGTTTGGCCGATGTATTAGCTGGGACAATCATTACATGTTAATTTGTAAATACCTGATAGTTTGTGTTTGTCAGTTTGTTTTTGAAAAAGTTGTTATGTGCTGTCTTAAGGTGTTGTTAGTTTGTAGGATATTTGGTAATGGAGTTTTTGGAATATGGAGGCTATTTTGTGTGTGTTTTTGTTGTGGTAGGTGAGAGATGTGTATATATATATATATATATATATATATATATATATATATGTATTTGTTGTTTTTTGTGTGGTTTGTCTGCGTGGCCATTTGATTTTGTTTATGTTTAATTTTCCTGAGTATGTTTTCTATGAGTGTATGTTGGTAGCCATTTTGTTGAGCGATGTATTTTATGGTATTGAGCTCTTTGTCTTACTGTAGCATAGGTACATTGATTAGGCGGTATAACATATGATTAAATGCAGCATGTTTGTGTTGTGTGGGGGGATTAGATGTATTATGTATGACAATATCAGTAGTTGTTGGTTTTCTGTATATTTTGAAATTGTGTCTCATGTTTTGTTTGGTGATGGTAAGGTCTAGGAAGTTTATTTTATTGTTTTCTTCTAATTCGAGGGTAAATATGAGGTTTTGGTGTATGGTATTAATGTGATTGTGTAGTTGTTTGATTTGCCGTTTGTTGCAGTAGGCTTGTACCTAACCGATGCCGCCAGTAGAGGGTTAGCTTAGTACAAGGAACAAATGTTTTGAAACGCATCAGCAAGTAAGCCATTAAGTATTCACTTAGTTAAGTACTTTTTAAATATACTTCAGAAATTGTTTTAGAGTAAAATCCATTACAACTGGATTGTGGTCACTTTAAATATCTGATTAAGGGTAGATTTTAATGATTTCATGAACTTCTAATGGATTAGGTTGAGCACAATGAAGTAAATTTGATTCCTTACAATTCTTCCCCTACTATCTTCAGTTGACTTTCAAGTACATAACCTTCTGGAATGTAAAAAAGTGTTAGCCACGAAGAGGTTATTCTCAACATATAATTATATGAGTTATAGTATTATAGAACTACAGGAGAAGACACTGATGAAGCTCGTCACATAGCGATCGAAAACGTTCTGTCTCAGTAAGTTTTAACAAATTTCCAAAATTTAACGTTCGGATAGACATAAATTATAGTTTAAGTGATTAAATAGAATTATATGTTTTATCTATCACTTTATGTGCCGAGACCACCAGCACCATATCTAATCTTGGAAATTACCGTCACCAATTACCACTCTTCTCTCCCCTCTCTTTGTCATTTGCATTATTACATCAATTCTGCCCTAAAATTTTTCAATTTCTTGATCTATATTATTGCCTGTTGGAGCATAAATATGAATTGCATTAAGTTTTTATGAGTTTTTCTTAGTGCCACTCTATCATTCAGAGATGTAAAATCTATAATTGACTTTACTATTCTGTTCGATACTAGTATGGCCATACCATATTGATGGTAGTTTGGTTTCCCCTGAGTAATAAATGCATCATTTTTTGTGTTTTGTTTTCCTGAGGAAGGCCATCTTACTTTCCTGATACCTAGTACGTCTATTTTCATTCTGTACATATCAGCTTCAATGTTTATAAATTTACCAAAGATGAATAAGCTGTGAATGTTCTAAGTGGCAATGCTTAGTGTCTTATCACTATCTTCAATATTTCTTGTCTTGATTTTCAATGGTAGGTGATGGGGATATTTTTTATACCCTCTCTTCATTTAAGAGGTACTCTGGACTGGGCGTTGTTTTTCTCTCTGCCATTTAGATTTTTTGGAAGATTAACTACAGTAAGGATTATGTTTCTTTTCTGTATTATAACAGGAAAAGCAGCTAAGCTTCTCTGTCCCTGGTACTATTCTGATGAAACTATTGCCTTTCACCAGCAGGTTAGTCATATCTAGCTACCCTCACTTAGTTTAGCCTACATACCAATGCAGTTGCCTGGGGTATAGCACGTGGAGTAATAAGTGAGAGTTGGATGCCTTATGAGGACTAGTCATTTAGAACCATCTCCTGTTTATGATGCTTGATGTGGTCATTCCACATAGAAAGGTACTATCTCTTTAACACACCCTTACACCCCTTGAACTAAGACTTACTATACTAAAATAAAAATTAATGAAACAAATTTTTAACGTTTTGTAATTGTGTAAGAGGGGATTTAGTTACATTGAAATAATTTACAACTGAAATAATTTTAGTAACAAGGAATCAAAAGTAAGTTATCTTTAACATTGATAACCCACTAACAGGCATACTATATTTGCGTCAACTTGAGATTTAAAAGAGCAAATCTAATCCAAGGCCCTTTTTATTAGATAAATTATTTATAGAATTAAGATAATTTTTTGTTGAAGATTACTACTTCTATGTATATATTTATAGTTGAAGGATGATTGAAAAAATAGTTTTAAAAATACAATTAAACCCTGCACAAGTAAAAATCCATTTTACTTAAAGATACATTGTTAAAGTTTAATTAAACACAAGTTTTATCTATGAAAAATCACCAATAATTGTTCATATTTCCATGTTATGAAGAATAATTTTGCCCTTTACATTCCCTTCTCTCTCTTTGGAAATAACTAGAAGCTGAGACTAAAACCACAAAAAGGGCTAAAACTAACCCATAGTATTTAGGTTTGTACAGTAATCCTAAATCTAAAATTATTTTCTGTTAACAAAAGGTCTGGTCAAAAGTAATAGCAAAAGTGTAATAAGTAATTAACAACCAGCTCCTCATGAACAGCAAGAAGATTTCGATACCCAACTACAACTAACATAACTTTGCTTTGTTCATGAATTTTTTATGTATTGTTGAAAATAATATTACTCTAGCAGAATTTCTCAGAGGTATCATGGATAAAATACCATGTTTCTAAAAAAAAAACTTTAGTAAGGGAAAAAATTCTAAGAGCCACAGCTTGACTGTAAACAGCCATTCTCAGAAATTTAGTTAAATACATAATCAAACACCAGATTAACTACTTCAGCAGCCGACTTCTTTAATAGTGGAATAAATTAATACATTGCGTTCTATTGTTATTGGTGCACAATAATTACTATCATTTGGTCAAATAAAAAAGAAACATAAACTAAAACATACAAAAAGTATTTCCTTATTTATTTAACAATGCTCTGTAGAAAATTGAAATAATGGAAATTTGTTTTGCTGAATTAATTTATTATAATTGTTTTCAGAATGAAAGCCTATTGTAAAGAAATATATCTATTGTTCATTAGTTATTACTCATGTTCTTTATTAGGATAAGCATTGAGTAACCAATCAGAAGGTTGTAAACAGAAAGCTATTGCACACTTCTGTTATATCTAAAATAATGATCAGTTACTACATCATAGAACAATAAGTTAATGGGTGACATGCAAGAGACCTAGGCCTCTAACCCCAATCAACTGATCCACTGTTGTTCCTTTTAAAATGTATTATTAAGAAGTTTAATATTAAATTACATTTTATTCTAATTTTAAATAACATACAAACTACTTTAAATATTCACGATTTAGATGTTTTAAAGTTATCGCTACTTGGAATAGTGGTCATGGAAAAACAAACTACCAGTATTTATGATCTAACACTATTTACTTGGATGGAAAGGGGATATAGAGTTCTAATAACTGTTGTAAGTTTTGTGGGTAGACTTTAAAGACAAAAATATTTTAAAATATTTATTACATACATAGATTATTCAAAAATAAGAAACAAAACTTTGTTTACAAGAAAACATAGTACAACAACAAAGAACAAAAAGTGCAACAAAAATATTACGAGAATAAATGCAGGCCTTATGAAAATAACAAATAAGATAAACTGTATTAGTTAGAATCAGATGATGACGGGAAAAAAAATATCAATCATTAACCACATATTTTCTCATATTTGGTAGGTGTACACTGGACTGAATTAATCACTGTTAACCCGACTTGATGATGACTTTTTGGCTGTTGAAAAAAGTATGGCATTAAAGAAAATTAAAAAAATATATATTCTGGGATTTCAGTCATTCTGCATCTTTGTTGCTTATGCTTCAATTAAAACCTGATATTCATTGAATCCCCACCCTTTTAAATAAGAATACAAATTACAGTATTTAATGAAACAAATGTTTTGATAAATTTGAAGTTTATATTTGAGTTAGAAACTCAAGTGTTACCATACATCGAAAGAACAAGGATAAACAGTAG
This sequence comes from Prosapia bicincta, assembly GCA_036971475.1. NCBI lineage: Eukaryota > Metazoa > Arthropoda > Insecta > Hemiptera > Cercopidae > Prosapia > Prosapia bicincta. Next base: position 84,340,056 of record JBAIZL010000004.1, on the reverse strand, counting down.
TCGGATAGCCACTTTCAAATTAACGATCTGACACATTTTTTACTGTTACATTAATGTTTTGTTCCTATTTGTTACTCTGTTCCACAAGATCATTTACACAAGAAAAATAATACCCTACATGTTATAGTTTATATATATATATATATATATATATATATATATATATATATATATATATATATATATTTAGGTTAGTTTTGGTTGGTAAAGATTATTTAGATTTTTTGGACTAGGAGACTGACAGACTTACCTTGGTAAGAGTCCACTCTGTAGTCTTGAAATAGTAACACATAAAGGCACTTAAACAATGATATATTTCAACCACACAGTGGTCTTTATCAATCGAAGAGAAAACACAAAAAGAAGTATGAGAGAATGAAATAAAATAATTGTAATCACAGATTGTGTAGAGTAGAAATCAGATGTCACAGATGCACAATCTGTGCATCTGTGACATCTGATTTCTACTCTACACAATCTGTGATTACAATTATTTTATTTCATTCTCTCATACTTCTTTTTGTGTTTTCTCTTCGATTGATAAAGACCACTGTGTGGTTGAAATATATCATTGTTTAAGTGCCTTTATGTGTTACTATTTCAAGACTACAGAGTGGACTCTTACCAAGGTAAGTCTGTCAGTCTCCTAGTCCAAAAAATCTATATATATATATATATATATATATTGTAAATACTTTCAAATAGGGAACATCAATTGTGGTGCAGAGACTCAACTGGTTTAAAATCTTAAACTTCAAAAAATTTTGTTGGTAAACTTGACAGAAACTAAATCCACACCTATAACATTGTTGTAGTACATGGAATTCCTCCACATCATAGGTGCCCATACTGAGAGGGGGGGGGCACAGCCCCCAAAGATTTAAAAAACAAAATAAATATCCAAACATCATAACTAAACCAATGGATTTTTTCTAGAGTTATTTTAAAAACTAGCGGATTGTAGGACATGACTTTTAGGACTAAAATATTTATATTCAAAAAATGTGTGTTTTCCATGAATATTTACATATTATTGCTTTTCAATAAATAGTATGACTATTTAGGTTAATGCATTTATTTTCTTTATACATTAAGTGATTTACAGCATTGAATAATGCGCTGACCAAGGGCCAAGCGAATCTGCTGAATAAATCAGTAAGTAGTGATTTTTTTGCCAAGTTAATACAAAAAAAAATATATTTTATACAAAAACGTCCAAATGTACAACACAAAAACTGTTTTAGCACACACAAATTTTTTAGCAGCTTAATTTTTTTAGTATACAATGCCTTAAAGTTCAGCCACTCTCCTGTAAACTTTCATATGCCTCACACTGAATTGTTTAGTATAAAACCTTCATAAATTTGATTTTACTAGATGGTTACAACCAGTATTTTGAATAATTTCAGAATGAAAAAAACAGTGAAACGTTTATTGGTATTTGGAAGTATCAACAAAGCGGACAGAAGAAACAAATGTCTTACATATTTTAGGATTTGGAAGGCTTCTGTTATTAAGAATTGAACTATTAAAAAAGGAGATAGTAAATTAAAATGAACTTTTTAATTTTTTGCTTTCAGGTGAAAGTACACACATCATCATTGTCTGATAAATATAAACATTGTTACAAAAGGTAAACCAAGAGGAGAATCCTAGTTCTTGAGGGTACAACCTCCTGAAAAAGACTGACTTTTGTACGGTAAGTCTTAGAACATGAGAGCTGAATTAATATATTTTCTTCATCAATGATGAACCGTGGATCAAAATAAATCTTTTAGTCATAATAAATATGCATATACTAGGGAAAAATAAAAACACCAACTAAGACTATTATTATACAAGTTAAGCTTAAAAGGTACCAACAGTTTTTGAAAATTCAAACAAAATACTAAAAATATGTACTGTATATTTTACTTTATTTATGACCTCTTCTATATTTAAACAGTCTTTTCACCATTTATAAAACACTCTGGGAAGCAATTTTTGAAAAGTGTCTTCAACTGCTTTGTTGCATTGTTTAACACATCTTTGGAATCAGAAAAATTGTATTGCTTCAGTTTCATTTTTAGCTGTAAAAACAAGGACAAATTTTATTTAGGTGTAGAAATTATTGTTATCTTATAGTGATCTTCACATAAAGTCCTTTGGTTATAGTTTAGAATTTATTCGCTTTGATTTTGTACTCGAAATAACTTTTATTACTGCAAGGTCAATACCTCTTTTCTGTATGCTTTCTTCAACTTTACAAAAGTCTTAGATGATGAATTCCAATTTCTCCAGCAAAACGTAAGAACTTGATACTGGGATGCTGCATTTAAAGGAATTGTAAAAATCAGTTGAAATCAGTAAAAATGATAGTTTCCCCCAAACACTCTAGATTTCGCTGTCAGGAAGTAAAATGTTGCCAGATAACTTTGGATGCTCCACAGACTCGAACATAGGACTCGAACTCTAGGACTACGGCAAGTGAAGCCATATTCTTTTGCACCGCAAGTTTCGTATGCTACACATGATTGTTAAGTGGCTCCACAGGCAGCAGAATACCAACCACAATCTGCAGTGATACAGCACAGTGGCTGGTTTCACTACTGTTTATTATGGCGGTAGATGTGAGTTGGGACGGACCATGCAGCAAGTTAAAATTCGTTACGTTCAATTAAGTGTACGTTTATAGATAACAAAAATTGGTGGATACACTCAGTAATAATGAACAGAAAGTCCGAAGGCATGTGCCATATATTGCATAGCATACTGAGAAAATATCCAGACAAGATTTTGAATTTTACCGCATTTCTGGAAACTCTTTCGATAACTTGTTACCAGTAGTATTTCCAAGATTGAAGAAGAAGGATACCAAGCTAAGAGAGCATTATGAGTAGAGGAGAGGTTCTCTGTCATTTTAAGGTAAGTTGAATGTAATAAACCCACAAATAATAATTCTGTTATTATTTATCTAGAAAACTAAATTAGTTGAAGCTAGTACAAATTCAGGCTCTATGTACATTATGATGGTAAACTTGCCTAACTGTAATAAACCATTGCCTTATTTCAAAATTGTGTCGCTAGTGGAGCCATCTCTGTTTGTTCATTGCCTTCCCATTTCTCAGACTTGCCAAACACTCTTTGTAGCTTGATAAATAATGGTAAGTGGAGCCGTAGCATAATTAATAAACATCTGGTAAACTGTGTGTGATAAGTCCAGAAACCTTTTGACCCTTCATTTTATATACATACGTAAATTTTACAGCTTATCGAAATACAACACCAGTTAAGAATTAAATGATAGTTTTTGGTATATGATACAAGAATATTACTAAGTAATATAAATAAAAAATTTAAAGTAAATTATTAATTAAGTAAACAAAGAAAACATTTATTTTGGTTACTTTTTATTAAATAATTACAATTAAGATAAACACAGTAAAAACTTCTACGATACAACAATTGCTCTATCATATAAAGTCAGTTTTATAAAATCACTTATTTTAAGCCAAATGGGATGAAATAACTATATTGAGTACCATGCCCCTTTTGAGAAACGTTTTTCTCCCATATAATTCTAAAATTAATTAATTAAATTTAATTATTGAATTAATATTTGAAAAACGTGAATAACATCAATTGTCATCCACTACGAGCTTGAAAAAAAATGTATTTGAGCTTGTGTAGATGAATAAAAAGTATTTGATTAACAACTGAAAATTTGAACAAGATGTATAAGTAGAGTGTGAACTAATTAGAAGGAATTGAAAACTGTATACGAAATTGTGATCAAATATTATTCCTAAATTGTGTATGAGGGAAATGGAAATGAAGTTTTAGAGACTGCAGATTTAAGATAAGAGACAAAGTACAAAATGATAGCAATGGAACACTTAAAAATGGCGATGAGAAAAAGAAATCTCACTGAGGAAGATGTAAATGATAAAAACAGAATGGCAAAATAGATGTGTTAAATGGGAGACAATTTTAAACTGCTACAAGTGCAACAAATTCTACATTGGACAAACAGGCCGCAACTTCAAACAGAGTGTCGAGGAACACAAACAGAACACCAACTCAGGATTTTACAAACACATAAAAGAAACAGGACACAAATACACAGACATTTACAATAACCTAGAAACAAAGGACCACATCTCAATACACTAGAACAATATGAAATTTACATACACAATAAATACAAACATATTAAAAACAAACCCAATACAAATCACAGATACTCTTTGATACTATCGAAAACCTACCTTTAAAACCATCACCGCTTGACCCGACATCTCCAAGCAGAAGACACTGATGAAGATCGGTACACAGCAATCGAAAACGTTCTGTCTCAGTAAGTTTTAACAAATTTACTAAATTTAAAGTTCGGATAGTCATAAACTATTGTTTAAGTGATTAATAAGATTCACCGAACGTAATGGACTACAAAATTCAAGAAAATTACAGTGGGAATCAGTAACGGCTTGTACCTCTATAGTTTTGTTTCTTATTCGCCGGTATGATCTATAAGACTCCACATGTGTATTATGCCACAGCAGACGTCAGGACAATTCGTTACTTGAAATCAGTATTAATGTGTTTGCTTCCAAATTAATAACTTTAGTGATAAAATATTTCAGATTTATAAGAAAAAATAGTTGCGATTCTGTAGTCTATAAAATGATGCACGAACTATTTCTTACTTAGAACGCAAACTATATTTAGTTTAATTTTAAATCATGCTATTTGAAGAGAACATGTATTCGGCGGTATGTGACGAATGTTAAGTCAAAAATGTACACTCGTGTGTTTTTTACAGGTTTGTCTGTTTGGGGACCAGGCCTCAAATAGTTTTAAATATTCACGGAATTAAATTATCTTTATTTACACTTATGTATAAGGCTAGACGCGATTTATCGCTCAAAAACTATCTCTATCTATTCAATTACTTTTTATATCTAGTCCGACTCTTACTGAAGCGTTTTTTAGTTACAAAGTTCCGGGTGTTATTCTTCACTTTAGACAGTTAGTTCGTTTCTTTTACCTCCTGCTCATTTAGCCTTTTTTCGCAAGTTGCTTAATCTTAATTCTTACAGAATTATTTACAAAAACCTATATACTCGTATTTTATGTTAATTTTCAGCTTCCATATTACCACATCTACATCTTTATCTAAAATTACTATGTGTGGCCACCACATCTTTAAAGTGAAAGCCAGATCCTAGAGCATCCATAAGGTTGTAAACACTAAAGCTGGAGAAGTAGAACGTCCAGCTGGCTGCTCCTTAAACATCTGGCCTCGTATTCGCTGTATCTCTTGTAATTAATGATTAAGCCGTACTAGATAATGAGGGTATGATTTGTTAACAAAGCAGAATTTCCCTACTAACATGAAATCGAAGAATTTTTTACCCTTTTATTTAGTCACACCAGATGCACAGGAGAAATCTGAGGTGGAATTTCTATTACGAGAGTCTAATTGCTAATTTATATTCCTATGGCAAAAGTTGACAAGAATGAATTTTTTATTTGTTTTAACTTAAATGCATCCCGAATTAAACATACCTCAATGGGTATTAAATTTAAGTATATGTATTTTAATAGTATTTATCTAGGAAATTAGGTTAAAGTATTGTACACAATAAGCAGGTTTTAAAACCAAATTTAATTTTTCATGTTCAGAAAATACAGAAAATATTGACTAGCAGACTCTCCGTGGATATAAGTCTCCTCTTAGTCCATCTACGTAAGTTTTATCTTTCAATTATGTAGCAATTGTTAAACGAAGTTATGCGCGTTGAAGTCTTTTACGATAATATAGTAACAACTCTAATATTACTGCCAACTCGTTTTACAGGGAAATTTTGTTGAAGTTGTAAAGTTTGCATTTTTTTATGAGAGTTTAAAATGTATATGAAATGTTAACTCATTTGCAGGGTTAAAGCAGTTATTAAGTTTTATATTTGAAGAAATAGCTAGAATACCGTTTACCACAGCGAATTTCTGCCACCAATAACTCATCTCTGTTTGTTCATTGCCTTCCCATTCCTCAGACTTGCCAACCACTCTTTGTAGCTTGATAAATAATGGTAAGTGGAGCCTTAGCATAACTAATAAACATCTGGTAAACTGTGTGTGATAAGTCCAGAAACCTTTTGACCCTTCATTTTATATACATACGTAATTTTACAGCTTATCGAAATACAACACCAGTTAAGAATTAAATGATAGTTTTTGGTATATGATACAAGAATATTACTAAGTAATATAAATAAAAAATTTAAAGTAAATTATTAATTAAGTAAACAAAGAAAAATTTATTTTGGTTACTTTTTATTAAATAATTACAATTAAGATAAACACAGTAAAAACTTCTACGATACAACAATTGCTCTATCATATAGCTTTATAAAATCACTTATTTTAAGCCAAATGGGATGAAATAACTATATTGGTACCATGCCCCTTTTGAGAAAAGTGTTTCTCCCATATAAATCTAAAATTAATTAATTAAATTTAATTATTGAATTAATATTTGAAAAACGTGAATAACATCAATTGTCATCCACTACGAGCTTGACAAAAAATGTATTTGAGCTTGTGTAGATGAATAAAAAGTATTTGATTAACAACTGAAAATTTGAACAAGATATATAAGTAGAGTGTGAACAAATAGAAGGAATTGAAAAATGTATACGAAATTGTGATCAAATATTATTCCTAAATTGTGTATGAGGGAAATGGAAATGATGTTTTAGAGACTGCAGATTTAAGATAAGAGACAAAGTACAAAATGATAGCAATGGAACACTTAAAAATGGTGATGAGAAAAAGAAATCTCACTGAGGAAGATGTAAATGATAAAAACAGAATTGCAAAATAGATGTGTTAAATGGGAGACAATTTTAAACTGCTACAAGTGCAACAAATTCTACATTTTGCAAACAGGCTGCAACTTCAAACAGAGTGTCGAGGAACACAAACGGAACACCAACTCAGGATTTTACAAATACATAAAAGAAACAGGACACAAATACACAGACATTTACCATAACCTAGAAAAAAAGGACCACATCTCAATACACTAGAACAATATGAAATTTACATACACAATAAATACAAACATATTAAAAAACAAACCCAATACAAATCCTGTGATACAAATACTCTTTGATACTATCGAAAACCTGCCTTTAAAACATCATTGGTTAAACTAACAACTCCAAGCAGAAGACACTGATGAAGATTGCCACAGAGTGACCAAAAACGTTCTGTCTCAGTAAAGGTAATTATTAAGATCCGCTACTACCGCTCCAATCGGCGAGATTTTTTTCCTGATCAATTTGACCTTGCTGAACACGAATCTGAAATTTCTTTTACTGCAAACACATATTTACATTAAAAAAATCACCTAATCTAACCTGACTTTGGTGCTTATGAATGCTCTGACCAGTGAAATTTTTTTCCCTGGTAGATTTGACCTTGCTGAACATGAATCTGAAGTTACTTTTAACGGAAAAAACATATTAATTTAAAACAATCAGGTCAGATCAGGTTAGCTTGGGTTTTTTAAAATATGTTTGCAGTAAAAAAAAACTTCAGATTCGTGTTCAGCAAGGTAAAATTGAAAAAAAAAATTCGCCGATCGGAGTGGTAGTCGCTGAACTTGATAATTACCTCAGTAAGTTTTTACAAATTTACAAAATTTAAATTTCGGAGAGTCATAAAATAATTTAAAAGTGATTAATTAAGTTTCACAGAACGTAATAGACTACAAAATTCAAGAGTTATATATTTTGTTTATTATTGTTTTTTTAATATTATAATTCCCTAAAGCTGTGCTGTGACCAGGAAAAAACAATTAAATAATTTCTTAAAGAAACTTTACAATTTCTTAAGAAACCCCACTCTTAATTTTGAGTGGGTTATCTACAGATGAAGATGGAGATATTAAGGAACATAGTGGCCATGACAAAGAAACCGAACGTAGTGCAGTAAGTAACAATAAATATAATGTCATAAATAATAGTGTGCTAACAACAGTTAATTAAGCTGTTACTTCAACTTTTTCCGCAATAAGGTTCATGATTAATATTTTCTGAAACCTTATTTGGTCAATGTTTTCGCAACAGCCAAAATAAAGAATATTATTTTAACCGTGTTATTTACCACAGATAATGTTATTGTTAAAAGAAGATATTATTATAAACATCAGTCTAAGTATTCGATAAAGATAAAGTATTGTAATCTTCTTTATTATAAATCACATAATTCAATATTTAAAATACAGCTTTATTTGAATATTGTCTCTTATATCGTTAGAATCTTTTTATATGTTTGAAAGTGAGATGTTGGAATCCAAATCTTATGTTTTATTATTAATAACATAGCTCTCTTATTAATTTATTACTAACTTAGTTTTCATTGAGGAAAACATTGAAATATTTCCCATTTTAAAATTATCTCATTTCCTGTAAGAGGTCAAAATATTTATAAGGAATTATCTAACTTAAAACAAATATTGTACATTACATATTGAAACAATACAATTTTAAAAAGATAAGCTATGGTTGATAGCTTGTTTAGTTCAATCTTATTGTTTGCACCATCTACTCAAACATATTAATTTTCATATGATGTAATCAATTCCAGTAGATTTGCTAATGATTGTGTAACTCTTTGTACTGTATTATAGGTAAACTTTGTTTAAATACAAAGATTTTATAACATTTTGAAGATTCACTTACAATTTTTGTCTTAAATAAATGGTACTTGATTATATAGCTTTACAAAAATAAGGAAATTTAGAGATACACTTCATCAGTTGGTTCTTTATTTATTTTCTCAGTTATACTCAATAAAAATGAGGAAATTACCTATTTCACTTATCCTACTCTTATTTTGTTAGTCTCAAAAATTTATTTTAAACTCTAAAAGAGTATACGTTGCATTATTGGAGTATACCTCTGCATTATAAAATAAATAGAGTCTCGATAATCCCAGTCCGATATTTAGAGCTTCCGTTTAATTCGAGCCTGTTTTATCATTTTTAAAGAAAATGATGAATTGGGCTGCCAATAAATGGTTATATCAATACGGTATGCAAAGGAAATGAGTCGGGCTTCAAAAAAATGTTTATATCAATACGATATGCAAAGAAAATGAATCAAGCTTCCTGTACCCATACAGTATGTTAAGGAATTGAGTCAGGCTTCCAAGAAATGTTTATATCAATACGTTATGCTAAGGAAATGAGTAGGGCTTCCAAGAAATGTTTATGAAAAGTTATATACACTTATTTAGTGTTTTTTTAGTCACCTATATTATAAAAGTTCATTAAAACTCCTATTTTTTTTAATGCACAGGAACATATTTTCGTGTAATCCGAGTTTTCATTATTCCAAGGGGGTCTTGGTCCCATCTACCTCGAATCATCGAGAATCTACTGTACCAACATTATTAAGTTAAAACAACATACATTAACAGATTGACATTCAGTCAGACGTATTATTTAAGAATCAAAAACTAAAAAAAAAAATAAGACTGAAGATTAATAAATAACTAAGTGGACATTGGGATAGAGTTCAAAAGAAGAAAGAGGCATGAATGAGGAAAACGTCTTTCCATCCCATCCAGAAAAACAATAAAAATCTAGTATAAACAAAAGGACACTATAAATTTTTCAATATTACACATTTTTTGAAAGTATAATATATTGTATATTAAGCTAGTGAATCCAGAAGATTTGACTCAAATCATGAATCTACTGATCAGAAATAATTTTTTTTCATCTTGTAAAATATTAATTCAAACTCAAGTGTAACTCATAGTTATGAGTAAAAATAAAACTTATTCCCAATTTTATGTCCATTTCAAGGTTGTTAGCTTTGAAAGTAGTTACAATGTTAATACCGCTCAATCTTGCATATTGCGGTACTGATATTGTAATGATCTTCACCTTACATCACTTTATTCTAAATAGATTTTACGAGTTCAGATTTTAGCTTAGGCGTTAATTCCTTATGCCTGTACTGAAAAAGTCTTTTAAAGCTTATTATTGTACTAAAGTATGTCTTACACAATAATGTAAATTTTAAAATAAGAAATTAATATTGGTAAGCTACTGACCTCAATTTTATTTTTATGTACCTGGTAAACAAGATGAGTTATGAATATTTTCTTCTAGTTTTACTTAGGGGGAAATATGTTTGGGAGGGGGGTCTAGTGGTCTCACGGCAAATTCAAAGAAAAATTATTTAGTTTAAACCTATATAATATAAGAAACTAATTACCAATTATAATGAAATCAAACTAACTTTTGAGGGATATTATTCCTCTCTTAACTATTCTTCTTCAATGAGCTGAAATATGCATATACAGTAGAACGTAGATAATTTAAACATCTTTAAATCGAAATTGCCGATAATTCAAAGTTTTTGGTTGGTCCCTTGAAGTTTATATAATATCAATGTAAAATAATTATACATAATTCAAAGTTGAACTTCTTTTTTTAAAGTAATTTGTTTGGTTATGGGCTCGAATTCAATTCACTCTAGAGATTTCCTTACAAGAAATCTCTGCATTCAGATTGAAGTCACAGTCTTTGGCTCTTAAGCTGTGATGGAAGATTCAGTTATCGATCAATGCTCTGCTAAGTTACTGGTTTGTTCTTACCAGTTTGTAGTAGAGACTTGTATTTTGAAATTGATTATGTTAGTATTCATCATATCTTTGAGTAAACTACATGTTCCATACAAGACATTAACATTTACATTTTTAAATGTTTTAAACTTGCCTATAGTAGCATTTTCTTTGCTTGTTGAGGACGACCGTTTCGGGAGATGTGTCCCTTTGTCAACTCAGACCGTAACTGATCTCAAGGTTTTTGAAGGTTAGGGTGTTAGGGTGAAGGTGTGGGAATGCTTTGTGAGCACTAGGAGTTATGATATCAAAAAGTGCGTGTGAGTTGTAATGTAATTGTGTATTGAGTATGTGTGTAGGGTGTAGTTTGAAGTGCCTATATATTTCGTATTGTTTGGTTGTGTAGCGTTGGTTATTTCTGTGTTGTTTATGAAGAATTTGTGGTTAGATGTTATGTCTATATAGTCATGTTTTGTGGAGTTGAGATGATCGGCGAAGTTTGATTGGTAGTTATTGTTTGTTAGTGCTTTTATATGTTATTGGTAACGTGTGTAGAATGACCTCCCTGTCTGGCCTATGTAAAAACTGGGGCATGAACTGCAAGATAGTTTGTAAACTCCAGTGGTGTTGTAAATGTCGTTGATTTTGTTGTTGGGTTTAAATTGTTTGTTAAGAGCGTTGTAAGCTATTGTACTGGTGTTGTAGAGTAAGCTATTTTGTAGTTGTATTTTCGTAATGTGTTGGTTAGATTGTGGGTTTTGGATGATCTGTAGCTCACACGAAGATGGAATCAACAAATATTAACATTTAGTAAAAAGTTGTTTTTATTTGTGAGTTGGGAAACAGTCCTAAGAACAAATGGACATGGCTAAAGTGTACAGGATAGCCATCAAAAAAGTGTCTAGATATTTGGAAAAATAAAGAGAAAATATTAAACAGTGCTTTAAGTGGAAATGGGAGGGATCACAAAAGAACCTGAGAACCCTGAAGGGGATGAATGCATGCTAAAATAGTTTAAATAAGTTAGGGACAAAATAATCTGTTATGTGACCGCCTTGTTCAAATAAAGACAGAAGAATGTGCTTTAAGTTTTGTTTCAAAGCCAGTGCAGTTTGGTTAGATAGTTTCAAGGGAAGAAAAAACAATAATTTCAAGTCTGTTAGCGGTGAAAGTGCAAGTTTTAATCAAGAAGCTGTAAATGTTTGGAGAGACGATGTTTTACAAAAGATTGAAGAAACTCCAGCAAAAGACACATTTAAGATGTAGAAAACTATGAAAACAATAAAGAAAGAGTGACTAATGGTTAGAGCCAATATGGATGGCACTGAAAAGTTGCCTTTACTGATGATAAATAAATTTGCTAATCCTAGACATTTTAAAACATTAAGTCCAAACCACAAAGGTTGGATGACAGCAGAGCTGTTAAAAGGGTGGCGTTAAAACTTTTGACAAAACCTCCCATAAACAAAAAACCACAATCAGCCTGTTTGTTGACAACTGTCCTTTACATACTTAGCACTTATGAACAATGTTAAGGTTAGTTCCCCCCCCCCCCAACACTGCTTAAGTTGTACAGCCAATGAATCAAGACATTATAAAAAAATTTAACCATTTTTATTTATACTATTTTTATTAAATTTTAACCATTTTCTTGAGAGCTTATTGTACAAACGCTCTTGACAGTTTCTTTGGTAAACACCAGCAAAAGTTTAAAAATTGATCTTCAAGCAGCAACAATAACATGCTGCATGCTACATGGTTCAAAGTTACTAAAACAACAATTGTAAATTGTCTTTAAAAAGCTGTATTAATTAAGAAATCTGACCAGTGTATAAGTAAACTTTAAAATGAAGATATTGCCTCTGCACTTGTCTAATTGGAAGCCAATACAGATGTCACCTTTAAAGAGGATGTTAATATAGACGAACAAATAGAAGTGTGTGAGGAACTTTCTGATCAAGACATTTTACCAAAGTGCGTAATTATCGAATTTAGAGGAAGATCAAGCTGAAGTTGAAGATTCCCCATTCCCTACAACATCAGAAGCTCTTCATTATTTCCGAGTTTCGGAGGTACAGATGTTAAAAGAATTAATTTTGGAAGGCAATTGGGCATTTCAAAATACTTTGTCATACTTAAATTTTCTACTATACTTATCTATCCAAAACTCACTGTATATATAATTTTAATTTCTATATATGTAAGTTTTTCTTATGTAGTAACCATTTATGTAATTTTCTTGCTAATGTTGACTGTGGTAACTTTTAACCTATAATAATTTTAACTTTTATAAATCCACTATGCCTAAGTTGATTCCTCCATACTAATTAGAGTATTTATTGTGTGTTTTGTTTTTTTAAATAACATTTAACACTGATAAATGAAGACAGCCGTAACGTTTGTCATAGATTTTTAAAAAAAATTGACTGCTTTTGACTGAAAGGGTATTATTCTTTCATAATTCAAATTTTTGGATAATTTGAAGTTCTCTATTAGCCCCTTTAGTTTTTGAATTATCCAAGTTCTACTGCATATACAGACCCTAGAACAATGTATCCAGAAAGCAGTTGGTAAGCATATACCAATAATTTGGAGAATGTATTTATGTTTAGATTTTGTTGCCAAAGTATGAGGTTTTCTACCAGGTAACTCAGACTTTACTAAATAATGAAAAATTATGTATGATGGATAGTCGTTGAGAGTATATGATACAAGGGAAAATAAATGAAAAATAAAGGCCTCAATGGATAAGGTTGTATTGTAAATACAGTTGTGATATAGAAGTTGACTATTTATAAATGAATAGTTATATCAGTGTAAGACATGGAAGAGCCCAGGAACAGTGACCAAGATGATATTTATCCTTGATATAAGAACATTATAGTTATATTAAAGCTAATAGGAAAAATGTACCTCAACCTTATCACAACTGCATCCCAAATAATCAACAAGTACACATACAAACACAAAACAAATATTACTGATAAAGATGAATTTACTCACTCCTACAAAAATGTACACATATTTATCTATTTTTTTTATGAAAAAGTGTTATTTTTAATTAGAAACAAATACAATAAACATTTTTTTTACATACCATTTTGAAATTATTCTAAGAGATCTAATTTTCTATATAATATATACACCATTTATCAACACTAACCCCACATGAAACTATTTTGTTTTTAATTAGTTGTTGGTTTTATGTTCATACACAATCCACTGTTGTTAGATCACATATACAGTTTTCAATTTACTAATTCGCATTTGGTAACATGATATTAAAGAAATCCCATGTCAAGGGCGTTGTACAGGGCTGCAAGATCACTGTGACTTGAAATACGCCAGAATGGAAAGTTTAACTGTAACAAATTAAGATTTAGATTTCTAGAATATATTATTAAGCAAATATACACTTCGTGTTTAGTGCTGACTTTCAACAAGTCCAGATCATGACAAACATATAGGTTGTTTTGAAGCATCTCCTTGTAACTATTTTAGAAATAAAAAAAATTTATCAAAAGTTGAACCTATTGGTACCTACTGTATTAAAAATAAACTAGGTATAACAAAATATAAAGGATGTTTTAGTATTATGCAAAGCAAGTATATCAGTATGCTACTTTGAACTAAGTTTTAGCATAAGTAAAAATATTTGAATAGTATATTATAGTAAGTCAGAATTCAGAGTATAAACTTAGGTTTAGTTTTGCTTATTAAAGACACTTGCCAAATAGCCAAATATGACTTGTCAGAGGCATTATAGGCAAATAATGCAGGAATAAACTGACATAGTTACATGTCTCCTTCCTGGTCACAAATTTGCTCCATGCCTACAATAAAACCCAATGTACTACCATGGAAAACAGAGTGGTATCATGATTAATAGTTTGTCAAGTTATATTAATTTCTTGTCATGGCTGTAAACAAATTATCAATTACAAGTTAGCAATAATATGGAAAACGTTTTTTTATATGTACCACTTACAATTTGTATTTTAAAAATAAGCAGTTGAGATTAGTTAATGCATAAGCTTGGCTGGTGACAATTGAACTGCAGAAAATGGCCAAGAGGTTCTTCACGAGACTATCTCGTTCAATTATACTATTAGATCCCATTTCCTATAGATGACGGTAGCTCTTGACTGAATACTAGATTATCCTTTCATAAAACTACAGACAATATGCAAAAGTCTCTTCTACAAGAAATTAAGGGAAATTGAGCAATCAATTTCAGCATCATATGTCAGAAAACTATTCACCAACTTCATACTGTCTTCATTTGTTAATAATTATTCTATAACAAAATCGGAAATTACCATACAACTTAGTATGTTTAACTTTAAAGAAATAAACCAGTTTTGTGAAAGATCATGGATTGGAAATTTAAGAGAAATAAACTAAGTTATTTACCAAGTATTGTAAGTGATACAGACAGTGAGTTTGGAACTTATGGGCTAAGATTCATTCCTCTATTATTTCAGCAAAGACTGATACAGACTTGATCAAGGCAGATATTTTGTTCAAGGAAGATAAAAGGTAAAATTCTATTAGTTCAGTCAGAAAAATGATTTAAAAGCATTTGTAAATAGCTACTGAATTAATTGGAGAAAAAAGACGGATGTCTGATCAACAAGAGAAAAAATGATGATTTCTCTCTTACAGCAGATAAAAACAATACCTTTTATATCCATAAATAGACTAAGGAAGGTCATACCATAAATATGGGAAATAAATAATGGAGATTGGTTTACATACAGAAATCATGAAAGTCAAATGTTTGTGATGTTTCTTTCAACTGAAGCAGAAAATCTTATGCAAAATGTTGGGATAATGTTCATAAGTGATATACACTTCAGGTAGTACATGATGTATGTCAACACTATTACTTAGAAAACAAAAAACTTCTGAGTAATTAGAAGGAGTTTTGTTTAAACGTCTCCAAAGTGTCTGATCTAGGAACCCCTTGAAGTTCTCAAGATAGTGAAAACTTTATATAACTACAAAGGGCCTTTGTTTTACAGTGGAAAATATCATTAACTACTAATATATATACACTGTGAATTCTAATACTTACTAGAGATGACTCTATTTATAAAAATAAATACAAATTAATTACAACTGTTCAATAGCCACAGCTCACAAAATAAACCTAAAAACTGAATGATTAAAGGTATTTAGTTCAAGTGGTTGAGGTAAGTTTATTCAATAATATCATTCCGTTCCACCTCTTGGAGTGATGAGAACTCATTAATAATAGAAACTTTGGTTATATTTTAACCTGGGTCATTAACATCAATCATCTTAACCATTAACTAAATATCAGGTATTGTTTGTTCAATTTTTTTGTACAAAAAAATGTTAAGCTTAAATATATAGCAAAATATTAATCTGGAAGTCATATTCAATAAAGTGGTTTCAAATACTTTACTAAGTTATAGTATTAAAATTAAAGAGCTTGATATTTCACTTCAAAAACTGCATAAAATATGGGAAACGTAGCTAGGTCAATTTGGAAGACCAGAAACTAATGCTTTAAAATTAAACAAAACTAAATTGTTGTGATCCAAAGACCTTTTACAGAATATCTTGATAAGTCAGATTTTTGGCATACATTTCATGTCCTACTGAGGTTTGAAAAAATTAAATAGAGCGCATGGCATCTATAAGTCTTATATCCAATAGATGTCGTATAAACTGACATCTCATTGCATATGTCATATTTGTTTACTTGCTATTCGTCAGTAATGGGCAGTATTTATGGAGTCTGTATGTATGTGTTTGACTTGAATTCTCAGAACTCATTAGCTATGGCTATTATCCTAGTAAGCTATGATTTTGTTTTTGGATAATTTTTAAAGAGTTAACACTGTTAACTCTTTAAGATTCCCTAGAATATAAAATAAAAACAGCCAATATAACTTTTTTATAAAATGTTAAAAGAAGAATGCTTTATTTAATGCATTGCCTAGATGATGTATCTGTGAAAAAAAATAACTGCTATTAACACTCATGGATGAAATAAGCAACATAACAAATGAAAATTTAATAATATTCTAATTATAAATCAAATTACCTGTTTTGCGGCAGTCTCCTCATCTTGACCATCGCCTACAACAACATATGTGCATGTCCTTCCAAACCTTGAAACAATTCTACCAAAACAGCTTTCTTTTCCTACAAATAAATATATTTTATCAATATTTAATGATTTAGACAATTTTTAATAAGTTTATTTGTTTGAAATTAAGTATCAAACGGTTTTAAAGAATATATCTAATTAATGCCGAGATATTTAACATTTGTAGATGTTAAAAATTTGAAGCAGCCATTATCAACACTTTTTAAATGCTTCCAATTAATTGTGTGGGGTGTGACTTTGAATGATAAAAATAGTAATTTAAGTCATGAATACTTCAATGAATGTTGAATAATATCAATAATCGTTTTCTAAATAAGCATCATACTATACACTATATGAATAGTACTAAATACTGTCATCATACATAATATGAATAGTATAAATTAGTACATAATGTAAAAAAACTTACATATAGCAAACAATTTGTTTTAAAGATAAGTATTTCTTATCTGAGATGTTACCTCTCATTCCTACAATATCAGCTGCATACAGCTCCTTAAACATAAAAAGCTAAGGGTGCCTTTCTGACTATACTACCTACTTATGCTCTGTACATGCTTAACTTGTAAATTTTATTCTATTTTGGCTGCAAGAAGACAAATATTTGGAAAGAAATCTTTATTTTACCAGCAAAAACGTTTGGAAAATTATCTAAAAAATAAATGAGTCCTTATCTTATATTATTATGTTTTAATGATTACACAATAGAAGAGAAGAGTTACATAAAGCAACCTCATTAAAACTAGATTAATTCGATGAATTTTCAAATTTAATTTTGTGTAGAAAGAACAATCACTTTCTAATTTTGTGCAGAGAATTATTTACACATCACTATATACTGTGCACAGACTAATGTATTATTTCAGTGACCAATTTTAATGTTTTAATTATTCCAGTTACTAAAACTATTATTTTACCAAATTTATAATGACTTTAACATGATTTTTTTCAATGTTCTACATTTCAGTGGAAGTTGTTGTGGATGTCAACAGTAACTCTATTGTATATTGGGTATCTTACAATCCTTTGTGATATAGCACAAAGTTTTTAAAGTGCTTCATCAAATGAGGCTACAGATGATAAAACTTGTACCAGGTAAGAAAATCCTTTCATGAACAATACAAATTAGCTTTCAGTTCTATGGTATACTAGATATACTTTCTCTAAATCCTGAGTATAAACACATCCAACATTATATTATGTAACAATTAGGTCTACTTTTATACATAATTAATTTCTATTGTCATTTTTATAAAAACTCCATCAGTTAATGAACAATAATATTTATGCTGTAAAACTTTACCTCATAAAATTGAACCATTTGCTTCTTGCAATTCACTTATTTTGGATAAGGATAAAATGTTCACAATGTGTGTTAACACTACTCAAAATACATACTGAGCAAAAATAGAATTAGATTAAATGACTCCGAACTATCATTGACACATCTTTCCAATAACTTTATGCATTGTAGAAAATGTACTGCTATTTGAAAACAAATTTCAGATATGGCAGGAACAGTGAGAAAATATTCAATTAAATTTCAATCTATATTTTTATATTTTTTCAATTAATCCAATATCCTACTTGGGTGAATCATTCTCCCCTATTTTTGTTGAAAATATTTCAACAATACCATTTCACAACAAGAAATACACAACAGTGGTCATCTGATATCACTGTAGTTTGGAAGAGGGGACTGGATATCAGGGGATCAGAAGCTGAAAACGATGACAGCTGATCATGTAAACAAACAGTAATGAATATACTGTACATTAGTTGAAAAGTAGTGAAGTCTATCATATAATTTATATTACTGGGATTATTTTTTGCAGTATTTATTTATTCAGTGTTTCTGGCAACAACCTTTAAGAAAATAACAGTGTTGTTATAAAGTTGAAGGCGATATCAAATTAGTAAGATCAAATGTAGTTCTTAATGATGATAAATAATTTGTGTTTTATTGCAAAAACAAACTGAATCTAAGAATAATGAACCCAGATTGATACACATCTACAAATTGTAGATGAAATTATAATTTTACAGAAGAGGATTTGCCTTTACTTCATCTAACTGGAGGACTAATTGGGAAAATAGGAATATACTAATAAAGTGAAATGAGTTAGATGTTTAAAGGATAAGATAAAGAGGAATAAGTAATACCATAATAGTTTTTTAATAAAAATGTTGAAGATATTTAATGTAATATATTTGTTTAATACAAGATTTAAAGTTTTAAAATTTGGATATTGTAACCATCTTGATTTCTCTGGTTAAATCATAAACAAATTAGTCAATTCTTCTGATTAAGTTTTGTGTACGTGGTTAAGCAACTTACCAATTTTAGTAGCAGAATAAATGTTCTCTACAGGAAAAATTCCTCCTAGACCAAACAGAAGAACTTTGGCTAAAGCTGGTACAAGCTGTGTAGTTGTTACCAGTACATTTACACACCTTGGCCTGGAATAAAACACAACATTCTACATCATTGCAGCAGAAAAGCCTATTTTTTAGAATAAAGACTTATTTTGCTTAAATTTAGAAATAATGGAAGCACTTTTCTGCTAAATGGTTTTAAGTGGTTATTTTTAGTACAAAATTAAACATTAAAATAATTTTTTTTTCAAATTAATAACATTTTAAAATACTTTAGCCAAAAAATGGTTCCTAACAAAAAATTTGTATGCTATGGAAATTAAAAACTTCACTCAACAGTTATGAAAAAAATAATAACTTTTGGTATCAAAATGACAAGTTATCATTTGGTTGTCAAAACGACAAATCAATAAATCATTAAAATTATAGACTCATATATAAGTGGTAATATATCCAAATAGTCTTAAGTAAACTCTATTCATAATTTTAAAATTATATATTATATTAAACACATATATTACAGCAGAAATAACATTTGAAATACAGTAGTAATGTTCAATATAGATTGTTCATACTTAGATTTCAGATGCTGAAAACTAATAATTAATAGGACATGTTTTTTTTCAATAAAACTGAATTCTGACAATACTGTTCATTATTAAAATATTTACAACTGTCAACATTGTATAAATACTAAAGTTATAGTATTGTATAATACCTACCTAGAATTAATCAAGGTTAGACATTTAATTGCCAGAGTGAGCCAGTTGTCAGTTGTAGTTTCAATTTCAGACCTCAACTGCAACCACTGATCTCTTTTTCCTGGACCCAACAACCCTGTGAAAAAATCAATATGTTTTTAACACTGTAAAAAGTTCAAGAGTTTAAGAAGTTGTTTTTTACAAAAAAAATTTCAAATACTTCAGGTAAAATTTAAAATTCAAAGTAGTTAATGTTTTAACCCTTTGAGTGCTATGTTATGATTAGACAAGTTTTCATATATATGTGTGTGTGTGTACGATTGCTCAACCCGTAAACTAGAGAACAATAGCAAAAAAACAATTTTATTTATTTATTATGTAAGAATTATGTACATTCTTATGAGTGATTATTCATCATATAACATGATCCAACATTATAGATAATAATAAAAACATCAAAACCTGCAGCAACCCTATGACCGTTCTCTCGATCACAGACTGTCTTGTTTGGCCAGGCTGCAGAGAAACCTGCAAACAACCAGTGACATCACTCCTAATAGAGAAAAAGCTTTGGAAGGTTCAGACAGAATAAAACAGTTACGCAGCACTGTAAGGCTCCTAAGATTACAGACGGACTACTAACTCGGGAGTGTTCAGTTGGGATCGGCTAAGAGAAGCATCTCTGTTCCGCTTCAAGTTTGTTGATATTCACAGTTAAGAATGAATTGAGATTGTTTTGTTGACAAATAAACCCATGACTTGAGATTTGGTGTCTTAAATAGGTAAAAATAAAATAAAAAATGGCAATATATTTCCTTCAATACTATAGTATCATCACAAAGTATTAAGCAGCATCTATCTATTTCCCCTATAACAGCCCTTTAAGTTTTTATGATTTCTTTGCCTTAATAAAATCTAACACTTCTCGATCTGGAACCCCCATAGGTTTTTGGCATCACCCGCCACCGATCTATATATTATTGTTTTAAAAAAATTGTTTTTGATGTTAAAACTTTAATTATAGACGTTGAAATATTAATTCTGGCCATAATACTGTATGTTTAAGATCATTACAGTACACTACATACTGTAAAAATACTTATCTTTTTTTATTGTAATCATAGCCAGCTACTATTCCCACCATTGTGCGGGAATACGACTGTAAGATGTGATGCAGTGCAGTATCAAGATGTGTGCGTTAATGCGACAACCACCTGTCTACTCGCATACATGTGTGTGTGTGTGTATGTATATATATATATATATATATATATATATATATATATATAACATCATTTGTACTAAATAAAGGTGATTTTCTGTAAGTATATGTTTTATGTCACTGTTTTTTAGGCATTCTTTGGTTAACCCTGATTTTCGGTATTCTGGATCGGCTCCGGTTCCAGTTAGTTCAAATTATATAGGTTCTACTGTATACAGTATATCCTTATTTTTCCATGGACGAATTTAACCAACATAGCACAGACTTTGTCACTTACTTTTGTTTTTCAAAATGTATTTATTTGTTTATAGCCACA
Source organism: Prosapia bicincta (assembly GCA_036971475.1). Lineage (NCBI taxonomy): Eukaryota > Metazoa > Arthropoda > Insecta > Hemiptera > Cercopidae > Prosapia > Prosapia bicincta. The sequence goes on along the minus strand of JBAIZL010000004.1, from coordinate 84,318,676 downwards.
TAATGAGAGAAAACGAGTTCTTTTATGGCACTGAACATAAATTACAAAATCGTTGATATTTTAAATTTTTAAAATTAATTTAGTTTCTAGGAAGCTATAAATAAATACTCTCTAGTTCAATAGTTTAAAAAAACCTAATTAATGCTTGGCAAACCTAGTCATTCATATTTTAGTGATGGCAATTCTGAGTCATAAGCAAACATCTGAGTCAATAACAATCTTCAACACTTGGTGAATATTTGTATGAAACTCTAAGGGTGGGGATTAAAATCATAAATGAAACAGAAGGAGCAAAGTTGGTGAAGATTTGGTTAACACACGGATAATAAGGTAACTCTTATAAATTAGTTGTTTTTAATTTACAAATATATTTCTATATTTTTAAGCTCATCTAACTAACAGTTTTATTAAAAGCTAACTTTATATTTAATTTTATAAAGAAATATTTAGCTGCACCAGAAGTTGTTAGACCTAATAGTTATTCATTAGCTACCCAACTTAAAATTAATTACTCTGCCCTCCTTCTATGTAACTGTTCATGTATTTAACGTCAATTTAATTAAATTAAATGGTTTCCATTGGTCATAACAAATCTGTTTTTACTTTCTCAATATTTATTGACCTATTTTCCTTAACTTCAAAATATACAAAGAATTTAAAGATAGTTTTTTATTTAAAAAAAAATTAATATAAATAAATAATATTGAATGTATTTTGGTTAAAAAGCGGATGACAACCTAGATTAACCTAACTGGGCATTTGTTGGTAAGAAACTAATTTTTGTGACTTTTGAAAAATAAAAAGTTTTACCTCCAACAGAATTTCTGTAGTTATTATAAGTGTCTTTAATTTTTCGATATCTGAAAGCCAGTTTCCGCATCCAATCAACACCTCCTCGTACACCTCCACCAAGACACAATGCTCCTCCTGGAAGAGGACCTGCTCCTCCATTTGCTCCTGCTGAAAACCCATCAGTTGCGAAACTGTAACTATTTAAATCTTGTCCGTTGTCATCTGAACTTACATCATCTATGTGCACTTGATCACAGTCCTGGAAATAAATCAAATAAAATAATTTTTAACGACAGTAATGTTTTAACTTGTAGATTAACCACTTGATATAAGGTGCATATATCAATAGACAAAGAGGTTTGGATTTTTTAATTTGATAGATTAATCCAAGATCTAGGCTGTAGTGAACTGATTTTAAATGACTTGTTCACTACTTACCACTGCTGGTTAACAAACGACATTCTTTAACTTTCCTATACAAATATCTGATTTCAACTGAAGGAGAATTTATGAATAATTCACTATAAATAAAAAAAAAATAGATACCAGGTAAATTCTCATCTTTCATCCAGGAAGATATTAGATCTATTTCAGCCAAGCAACAAAGCCCAATAATCTATTGCACTTTTATAATTTGTTAACTATAAAAATGCAGTTTTGACTTTTTCCCCCAACTACATTACAGGAAAAGTCAGATGAAAATATAATAGATAAATGTTCGTTAACATTTTTTAAAGATTTTTTTTATACATGAACCAAAAGTACCATACTACATAAATTTGGGTCTTTAAATAAGGATAAACATTTTAAAAAATGAAGAAGAAGAAAAGATTAAAGGAGTTCGGGCGTTTTACCGTTAAATATTGAGTTTTTAATAACTCAAGAAAGATATTGTTTTTTTTTTTAAACCTGTATAAAAAAGAGCCAATAATGATTAAAATTTAATCCTTACATTAAGAACTTTAGAAACAAAAGTATATTCCAGTTCTTTTAAAATATGGGTCCTATTTTGACCAGGAAAGTAACATAACTTCATCTGGTTACAATTGTGCCAAGTAGTAATGACTCAAATTGAAAAATAAATAAAGTTTTCGTTATTTAAAAAGATGTTCTCTTTATATCAAAAAAATGGAAGAAATATACACCACAATTTGTAAAGAAATGTGTAATTTGTTTTCCTTACACACCATTTGCACATGTATTTTTGTCATACAATGACAATGAAGTTTTATCTTCAGATAAAACGACAATTCAGGTCAGGTTATTGATCCCAAATGAAACTCACGACTGTACTAATAAAGCAATCAGATGTTTACACAATAAGTAAATTTAAAAAAGTTATTTGTGTTTATCATGTGATTAAAACACATTCAATTATATCGGTAGTTGATAATTTTGTTGATAGTCTATACTAATAATGTAAATATAAAACTTTAAAATGTAAATATGTAAAATTTGTTCTATTTGCCACATACAGAAAAACATCTCCTTCAGGATACCTCTGTTTTACGAGACCTATTTTATGGGTAACTTTTCAATCTCCAAAAATCTTTTAATAAATTTCTCTCAACAACGAACATTTCTAAATGCAGCACTACATTTATTATTTCCAGTCATAAAAATAAAATTAATTTGTTGACTGTATGTGCAAAATTGTACGTTAAAATAGAATGAAAAAATGTACTGTCTGTTTATCAAACTCCAAGAAAATTAATAACCCTTTGTTTGGATGTTTTACAATACAAACAAAAAATCTTAATAAGGAAGAAAATTCAGGGAATATATACAGTTTCTTATAAAACCAAGCAAAATTCTTCTACAGGTAAAAAATAAATCCAATTTAAGAATAAAATTATTCAATATTTATAAATCCATTGCTAGGCTTAAGAAGGTTTGAAACAATGTAATAGTATGGCACAATCTCAAAATAACAGTAAATTATTTGATAGAGAATCAGTGTTCTACTCAAAGAAATGCTATTATTTATATAAAAGCTTATTGTCATGTTGTAAACTTACTAAAACATATTTTTCCAACTTTAATTGTTCATTTTGCTGACAGGCCATAAATAAATTATATCAATATACATCATCTGACTCAAGGAGTCATATAAACTTTGTATTGTAAATATACATATAATTAATGATAAGAAAGGTACTAACTCTTCTGGCTTAAAGTAAAAAAATGAAATCCAAGGGTTGACCTATAGAACCAGTTATCTTATAATTACACTTCTATAAGAAAAATCATAAAATGATAAAAGAAATTTGCTACAGACCCTCTTGTAAGGCATTAGCATTGAAACTCTTTTGTATTTTTAATACCAGAAATTAAAAAAAAAAAACATTACTCTTACTAAACCACACTTGTCTGTGACAGCACTGTCATCCAATGTGGTGCTACCCAGTAAAGCCTTGTGCAAAGAATTATATCAGTGGTACCTTCACCTTTTTGATAAACAGGACAAGTGGAGGAGTCTGCAAGACCCATTCAGTGAAGATGGTCTGGAAATAGTCATGCCAGGTTGTCTTCCTAAAGGTAGCCAATCTGTCATTGTATATGAGGGTCTATTCAGCAGCAGAGTATTTGTTAACCAGCATTTCCAGTGCAGTTTATTTCAAGAGACACTGATCCACTTTACGTTTAGTGATGCCAGATAGAAATAGGTTCTCAAAAATATCATTTGTCTCCTGAGGGATTTGAGAGTGACAGAACAACTGTCCCTCACACTAAGATTGATTTGGTAATTCTATAGTTCTGGGAGTCCCTCTAGTGGCATAGTTTAAATCGTGAGCCTGGCATTACCACTGCAGTATATTTCTCAGAACTTTCCTACTTCATAACATTCTTAAAAATTTCAGGTTGGCTTTGCCTTGATTAGTTTAGAGTCGTTCATAAGCTAAGTGACTTTTCATAGCCGTAATTGCAGTAAAAAAAGCTGCACCACAAGTAATTTGTAGGGCACTATTATAAAATATTTCTAGTTTCTTCTTAAAAGCTTCACTAGTTGTTTACATGAACTAGTAAACTTTACAGCTTTATTCTAAGACAGGTCTGCTGTACATCGTACATCTTGTATGTAGCTACTAGGACATCTTGTGAAGCTCCCCATATGGTTCCTGTGAGATGTCTTAGGATGCTCAGCCTTTTAGAAGACTCCACTGCAGTGATTTCAATATGGTGATCCCAGTATACCTTACTGTTCAACAACAAGCCTAAATACTTGGTTGTTTGCACCACTTTAAGTTAAAAGAATAAAAACTGTGTGCCTTTTATCATACATTGTGAATACCCTGGCCACTGTCTTGTCATTTCATTTCCAATCCACCATAGGTAGAGGAAAGCCGTGGAGGATTCGTTCATGTCAGGTTCAAAAGCCTCTACATTGTTGCTGGTGGCCAATATTGTAGAGTTGTCTGTAAAGCATATGACTTGAATGCCAGGCATCTTCTTTAGCTCAATGATGAGGTTGTTTATCATAATAAAGAGAAAATAACTAAATACAGGACCTTTGGGGAGCCCTCTTCTTTGCTTGTGATACATGGATGATGTGTCTCCATATCTGACTTTGACCAATCTTCGCAATAGGAAATTCGAAGGAAATATAACATATTTCCTATTATATTAATATGTTACATCAATATGGGGAGTTTATTCATGAGTATTTTCTGTTATACTCACGTTTGAAGTCATCAAAGGAAGCTAATTTTATAATTTTTCTCTGGAAGCTGTATTTCCCAACCTGGTCTGAGATATGTTTGTAAAAGTCAGTTGAATCTTGTTTGATCACCTGATGTTAGTTCAAGAGTTCCTGGAGATGTTTGTTGTCAACATTAGCTTCTACAGTTGCTGAAATCAACTTCCAAGAAAAACACAAATGGAAAATTCTGAAACCTGAAACAAAACTCCTGGAGAAGTCATTTTTGGCAACCATAGAAGCTAATGTTAATATCTAGTAGAACAACAAAGATTACCTACTATATCATCAGTTCATATCATTAGAGAAATCAAAAGGCAGTACTACTCATTAGCTGATGGAACTGGAGGAGAATACAAATGTTCCACGATATATGTTACATATTATAAAGTGGAAATAGAATTAAATAAGAACAAATCCAATTAAGTCACTGCAATACTGGCAATAAAGTATCGGCAAACCCAGAAGGCACTATCTTATTTCAACAAAAACTAATACTAAGGTAAAATACAAACTTTTATGAACTTTTTTGATACAGTAATGACGTTTTTCAAATTTTGATGTAAACCTTGTCCAATTTATTTGTAAAATTTCTACAGTTTAAGAAAGGTTTTGTTGCTTTAAGGAAACAGAGGTTTTTATTATTATGGGTGGAATTGTATTTTAGAGGTCTAAGTTGTGATTGCACAATATGCAAACATGTATAAAAAGGTTGTTGAGTGACCCATTTCTAAGGCAAGACAGGCATTTGTTGAAATACATCATTAATAAATTTTCTATTAGCATAATTTTATAATGGGTAGAAACAAAAATAATTTTTATCTATTTTTTCTGCAATAATTAATATCCAAAATAAGAGCAATGAGAATAATAAGAATTCAAGAAAAATATATAAAAAGAAAATCTTCAAATAAATATACGTGGAAATTTAACTTGCTACACTGTTACCCAAGGAGTTAATTAATCTAGATTTAGATCTAGTGATAAGATCTCAGTGTGTTGGAATGCTGGATTTAAAGTGTGTAGAGTCTGTTGCCTTAAAAATCATTTTATAAAACTTTAAAACAACATATGGAAGAAAAGTATTATTGATCACGAAGTACTATTAATAGCCCATAAGAGTATGTAACGTGTTCTGAATTTGATTTGACTTGTGTTTTTAATGTCTTTTATGTGTTACTTGTATTGTGTGTTAGCATTTCTTCCTGTTTGACCTATGTAGAAACAAGGGCAGCCCAGACCTTCTAAACTCCTGCATGTCTTGTTTATTCTGGAATGCTTTTGTGTTGTGTACATGTTTTTGGTTGTATTGGATGTTTTGAAGCCAATTTTGTATTTGAATTATTGGAACAAAGAAACTATTTTTTTGTAACGTGTTGTCGCGATATGTTAATGTTATGTAGTTTTGTTTTTGAGGTATATTGTTGTTTTTTGAGGCGTGTATTGTGAAAAAGGTTGATAAATTTTTTACTGTAACCCTTATGTCAATCCTATAAAACATAAATCTATAAAATAGCATTTGATTTGATATTCAAACAAATTGTACACATAATCCTTGTTTAGACAATTAATACAAAACATCGGAGACCTTATGTTTCATTTATTCCTTACAAATAAATTTGTGTGGTCAATTAATAACTTTTTTTAAGAATGAAACAAACTGGTTTTAAAATAATACACATTCCTTCTAAAGTATGAAACAAGTAGTAGAAAAAAACTGTTGAATAGTTCTCAATAGTTTTTTATTAAAAAAGGTATCTACTGAAGAGTGGTTTATGTTTTGATGAACAAAAGGTACAGAACTGTACGTCTTCTGATAATTTGTTGAACTAGTTCAAATTAACGATTTAGTTCGCTTTATTGTTATAATTAAAGATCAGATTTTCATGCAAGTTGTTTCTTTAAGTAACAGAGAATGTTGTCATTTACTAAAATTTGTTTTAGGGAATGTCAATGTCGCTAGTTTGCCGATACTCCCTGTAACATATAGAAGCAATTGCAGCAAATAACAATAAATTGTTTACAATGATAACTAAATTGGTCTTTAGCTATAACAATAAAATAAACTAAATTATTAACTTGATCTAGTTCGATAAAATACCACGACAGTGTTATATCAAAAATGACTATTTACATTTGTTGATTCCATCTTCGCGTGAGCTACTAGTAATCACTAAATACTTTTAAATGTTTTAAACTTGCCTATAGTAGTACTTACTTTGACTTACTGAAAGTAAGTGCTACTATAGGCAAGTTTAAAACATTTAAAAGTGTTTAGTGACTATTTACAATGAAGAAAGACTTAGCTAATAGAAATCTTAATAACTGAATATTTTTGTGATTGTAATTATAAACATTATTGGTAATAACTTGAATTTCACAGCTTACTAGCTCAAAGGTTAATGCTGATAACTAAAAAACTTAATTTACATTTTTAATTATTATAATTACTGACAATTACTTAATATTTATAGTTTCCCTGTCCAAAGGTTGAGTAAAATTAAGTCACTCGTATTTATTGTTGTTTAGTTTATAAAGAACATAATCTTACATGAACATTAATAAAAAACCAATAATAATAGAAACAGAATTGTAGTTTAATGGAGGTCATTTAAAGGTTAAGCATGTTTTAAATATTTGTATAATCTCCTGGGTACATATAGGCTATATAGTACTTGTATTAATAGCCCTTTCCATCAGCTGTGTATAATGTCATCAGAAGGTTTAATGCAAATAAAACTTTTCTAATAAAAATGTTACACTTATTGCATGTTTTGAATATGTTTATAGTGTAATAATGTTTGCAGCATCTCTTTAAAGGGGTTATGTGACTTTTTATAAGTGAAATTAAGTATTTTGAGCTTTTACATGTGTTTTATTGTTCAATGTATTTTAAAATTATACATTTTTGGGGCATCAGCTTGAATTAATTTTTTTAAACTCTGTTTCTTAGGATATCTGGATTTCCTGGTATGGTTATTTTCTATGGTTGGGTTCTAAAGTCAATATAAATATCTGGTCTTTAATCATTTTCAGCAATATAGTGTTCTTACATAAAGTTTAAAAGAACAATAGACCATTTCAAAGTAAAATTATGTATTTGTAAATTGTAACTGATATTTACTAAAGGTATATTTTGAATCAATTTACCTCAACATCATTAAAAAATAGATGAGAATCCGACAGGTTGAATATCATCTCTTCCATGCGAAAACCAAGTTGGACCACTGTGTGTGCATCCTGAAAACACAAACAATTTAATAGTTGTGTATCATACAGAAACTATTAATAAAGTAACAAATATAGTTTAGAATGAATCATACATACTTTATTGTATTTGGTAGCAAAGGAACCTGTGAGCAGCGAGTGGAAAATTATAATCGTCTCATCCAAATCCCAAACAAACACTCGCTCTAAACTATTTTCAGGTAACGAAGCTGGTGGACTGGAAGAAGGATTCCCAACAACTCGCCTACCTCTTCCCCGACCTATTCGATCTGTAACAATTACTTTCTATTGTCTTAACATTCTCATACATAGAGCTAATTACGTCTATTAAATTATAATTAATATTAAATTGCTAAGAACTGTAATCTACCTGTGATATACTAAATTAACTCAAATGGCTAGGGATCCAATGTACTGTGTTTCTTTCAATTATGTGTTAAAAAAGAAATACTGTGATACACTTTAACATATAATAATTAGAAAAGACTTGTCTTTTTAAATATATAGCCAGAGTTAATAATGGGACATATATCCCAAAATGGGCAGCCTCATTTAGACAAAAAATAAGTACTATTATATGAAAGTGTTTACACATTATTAGAGTCTCGATAATTCGAGGTAGATGGGACCGAGACCCCTTGGATTAACAAAAACTCGGATTACACGATAATACTTTCCTGTACATTAGAAAAACAGGAGTTCTAATGAGCCCTAACACTATAATTAAGAATGCACAAAACTTAACTGTATAGAACTGTATTGATTACATTACTTACATAAATTAATTTTGTGTTGGAATACATTGTTCATTACAGTTGTTATATTTTTTGGAAAATGTTTTAAAATGTCTTCTGCGTCTGCTTATCAGATAGTTTTTGTGCTACGGTATTGTGTAAACGTTTTAGTAGAAGCACATTTGTTGGAATGGTGTTTGTTATTCAATATCACACATTTTAGTTTCCAAGGGGGTTGTTCCTTCCCTTTGTGTACTGTCTCGCCTTGTGTTGTAGAAGGTAACATTTGTATTTTTTTCATACATTCCTGAACACCCTGGTCCATCGGCTGGATTAGGCTCGTAACATTTGCGGGAAGAAATGAAACACGGAAATCATTAGACCACAGTTGATTTTCAACAGGATGCGATGTCATTGTTAAGCAGTAAATAATTTGAATTTTGTTTCAAATAGATAAAATAGTTAGAAAAGAAACCGGCTCGAATTTAACAGAACCTCGAAAAATTGGGACTCTACTGTATATGTTAAAATAATAAATATAAACTAGTAATTAAAGTTGGAAAAATAAACAAATAAAGTTGAAATACTGCATTAACACCGAAAATTTAGAATTATTATTATTGTTATATATTCATTAAAATAGATACCAGTAAATTATTTATTTCAAAACTTGGCTGTAGTAGCATTTACTTTCATGTTAAATAAGGTCAACGATTCTGGGATATGTATTCCTTTGTTAACTTGGACTGAAACTTCAACTATTATTTGCAAGAATTAGTAATCTGCATATGAAAGAAAGAAGGCATAAAAATGGCAGTTTTGAAGTATGTACAAGAGTCGCTATTTATATTTCTGGCCTAACAATTAGAAAATAAATTTTCATGGAAGAAACTGGTTTTGTGTTGAAAAGATTCTCCATGATGATCAATAAACTTTTGCATGTGTTCAAACAAATTTTGAAGCATTTTTCCAATCGAATTGAGATAGTCCTAACACGTATGTTTTGTATAAAACAACTGTTCCTTCAGATCATGAAAATCATTGACCAAACAAATAGTTTATTTTTTGATGCTCCAAGTGAAAAAGAAATTAGGTACCAAACAGGGCTGTGCGGCAGATGATCAATCAATTTAATGTTTTGGCCTGTCAAAAATTCCATTGTTTGAGTTGATGTATAAGAGGTTGGATTGTCATGGACTGTACCCATGGTGGTAAACCAATATAATACCCAAAAGAATGAAGTTTCCAACCAGTAATTAATGGTATTATTGTTTTCTAACTGCCATTTTATTCACATACCACAATTTAATACTAAATATTCTAAACATTTACTAGGATTCACAAAATATAAACCAAAGTTATGATCTATGTATAGGTAAGGATACATCTTTCAAAACAATCATTGGTTTTTTAAGAAAAGTATGTGTTATTACAGTTAATTTTTTAAAATATTTTTACATATGTTGAAGTGTAAAAGTATAATTTTTATATATTTTGTAATACAAAATTCTTATTCCATAGCATATGTCAGCATAAATACATTTTTTAGGGTTTGATCGTGAATCTTGGAGAAATTTTGAAATTTAAATGTGATGCCAATGTATATGTGAAAATAACTAGGTTATTTTCTAAGCAAAACAACTTATTTTCTATTCTGCTTTCTCAAAACATATGTCTTCACAATATCATCCTCCTGTGTATTACCAACTTCAGGTTTAAATTTCCCATTACAGCTTCCAATCTATTTTTTAAGGTGCCACTCCTCTTTTCAAGTCACTGTAAAACTCATCATGTATGCCACTATAACCCTATATTTAAATTTAAGATTGTTGTTTGGAATTGGATCATTATTAGTCAGCCAGAATATAAAACCGATTTTCTGATCTCTTAAGTAATTTCTTTGGAAGTAATAATTGCTACTTCATTTCTATGTTGTCTCCAAAATGTGCTATGTAGAGTATTTCAATATTATTTTCATCTTAAAGAAAATAGACATTATATTGATTTATTTCTTGAATAATGAAACTCTATTAGTAACTAAAATACACAAACAATATTTCAATCAAAGAAGTTATTTTCTGTTACTCACTGCTTGAATCAGAGTTGTTAGTTCTCCGACTTGTGGTATCAACTTTTATTGGGGACTCAGGTTCTGATGGTACAGGAGAATCTGCAACAGAAGTATCAGGTTTTTAATGCTATTCAGATAGCTCTTGATGAAATTATTATTAATGATATAAACAAAAATATGTTTCCCAAATTCTAATCATATTTTGCTATTTATTTTTATCCCTTCAAAATTTTATATGGAACAAAAATAATAAATGAAAACTAAAAATAAAAGAGGTTTAGGAAAAACTATAAAATTTCAATAAAATGTATTATAACAACGTCCATGTTGTCCAGCAAAAAATATTAATAAAATGTAATTAACGTCTAGGGTGGAAACTTTGAAAAAGGTCCAAATAAAATTTCCAACACTGTAAATATTAACTGACTGGTAATATTAATAGCAACAGCAAATATAATATCATAGTAGGTGCTAAATGTAAATCATCCTAAATTTAAACTAGAAACTTTCCAATTCATACAATTTTGAGGGCAATTAAAATGAAAACCTTAAAAGTTCCGTAGTATTTCAAAATGTTATGCAATAGAGTTGGCAGATATCAAAGTGTTCTTGAGGTTCACAAAGTGACCAACAGGTGGCAGAGTGATGCTAAAAGTCAAGAGAAGGCAGCAGCGTTAGTAACAAAATGGACCCTCTACTGTCAACATGTATCTGTGATGCACTTCTTGTATAGTAAAGGTGTTAAATCAATCGAAATTCAACGCAGAAATTCACCACTGTATGGTGAGTCATGTTTATCAATGCAGCAAGTGTACGAGTAGTGTAAGTAGTTTAAAAGCAGTATAACTTCTGTGAATACCACAAAACCAGGGCAGGTACGTGGAGAAAAACGTAGTGATAATGGAGGAACTTGTAAAGAAGAACAGATGTGTACTCTGAAGTACACAGCCACAAGTTTGAAGATTAGTATTGGTTCAGTGTAGAATATTGTTCATAATGTACTGCACTTCAATAAGGTCTCTGGAAGATAGATGCAGTCTCAGTTAACTTCAGAACTGAAAGATTTTTCCAGTCTTGTGAAGATTTTTACTGCCTGTGAAGAACCATTGTATCATTTCCATGTTAAAAATGATGCACTTCTATTACATACAATGAGACTTGGGTCAACTATAATCAACCAGAAATGAAAAGGTCAAGGAAGGTACATCTTCTCGCCAAAACAAAAAAAAATCTACACTCAAATGTCTGCTGGAAAAGTCATGTACATCCTCTTCTGGGATGCAAAAGGGTAATTTTGTACACACATGGATAATGGTGTGATGGCAACTGCTTCTTATTCAGGCCTGCTGAAAAATCACCTGAACCTTGGAATTCTGCAGTGAATGAGGATTGCTAACTTCTGAAGTACAGTTCGCCCACCAGGAGAACCGAGGCGACGTATGAGGGGTGCGGGGAGGTATTCTCAGAAAATCCCATCTACCTAGCTTCCCTTCCAGATGGGTACTTGATTTCTGCAAAGAGGTAGGTATCCACTAAGCTAGTCCTGTGGTAGGGATGGGAAGAGAGTACAAAGGCTGCAGCTAAGTGCTCTACACCGATAAGGTCCCTCCGAGTTTTAGTAATAATAATAATAATAATAACTTCCCTTCCACTCCCAAAGCATTGTCTCTCGCACGCACCAGTTAGTACTAGCCCGGTCACGAACATTCGCCTGAACTTTTTAGTTGATATTGTGCCTGTGTCAGTTGCCTTCACCGTAATTGACAGTGTTACGGCAAGGTTTAACTGTGAACAGGAGGGGTGATGTTTTTATTATTCTGCAAATGGGCCAAATGTGAGGGTTAGTCACCTCATTCCCTGCATTCCTTCCAGCTCGGTTCTCCTGATGGTCGAACTGTATTGCTACAGTATGACTTCGCCCCGTCGCATACAGCCTGTAAGATAATTGAAACTAGTGACTCTCATCTGTTCAGAAGTATGCATTTTAGAAGTAAGAAAGACGTGAAAGCCGTGTTACACAACTGGCTACACACACTACTAAAAGAATTCTTTCATTATTATATCTATGCATTTCCAAAGAAGAACATGCATTTACAGTAGACAATGAACACTTTTTGTTCATTGATACAATTAAAACAATTGTATTGTAAACAATAACTTTGAGGTTTTTATTTGAATAACCCTTGAACAGAAGAATTTTTACAATCAGTTAACTAAGTGAGCTATAAATTGGAAAAGAGGGAACCTGAAGTTGGAATTGCAGACCAAGTACTTTGCTGACAAGACAGTTTCAAGTCCTGCTGCAAATTCTAAAAAATAGAACTCAAGGCATACCATGATGACAGAAATTCTGTCTTTAGCAAAGGTAGTGATAAATATATTACATTTTTGTAAGTGTAGAACCTGTAACAAATCTAAAACCTAATGTAACTATATAGACTGTTAGTAGAAAAATTCTTAAAGCACAAACATACTAGTATAAGATTTTAGAGCATTTAATATCTAAAGTTGCTTGTTGAAATCATCTTGAATTCACTGATTAAACAATAAATAATTATTGCAAAACTGAGTGAATACTAGATGGTTAGCTTCGTAAATGAAACAATTGTTTCGAAACGTGTCAGCATGTAAGTTCTAAAGTATTCACTCAGTTATGCAATAATTACTTATAATTTAATATCTGTTACAAAAATAATATTATAATTGAGAATATTTTGGGTTTCTTTCAGAACACTGATATTGACATGGGCCCGATGATAACGACAATGGAAACTTTTCTAAAACTTGTTAATTTGTTTGATTCTATTATGAAAGCACTAATAAATCAATTGAATTTAACAAGACATAAAATCATTTAAGGACACGTGATCATTATTTAAGCAATAGTATTCAAATTAAACTAATCATGATATGATAAATGACCATAAAAAGCAAAATAGTAACATTGATAATATATACAAATTTTCAACAAATTTTGATGTAGCTATAGCATCAGCAACATTGAGCAAATAAATGACCATGAGTTGTAAAAATCTTCAGATTCAGAGTCACTTGGATGTCATAATAAATCTCAAGAAATCAGTTTTATGAAAACAAATAAATGTTTTTGGAATGTTTACTAAGTCGAAACACAATAAAATCGATGAGTTATGTGTGTTTTGATCAATTACTTCCAAACTAAATAAACACCTTCAAAGTCAGGGTTATGTTAATGAGTGATACGTGAAGAGATCTACAAGAGAAACAATTCTGACTATTTTGTGTGCCTTCTCCATTATCTCTAGCTCCCAGACCTTGTACTCTGTGGTCAATGATGCTGATAATTATTTGCTGTTTCTCAGATACGTACCTTCCTTCACTTTAAAACCTCTGAGTGATACTCATCAAGTAAAATATGATTGATATTAACACATACCAATGATTTGTTTAAAATCACTAAATATCAACTTTTATATTTTTTGGTATAATAAGTAAGATAAAACGACTTTTCTAAGGTCATCTTATTACACTTGTCGCAGTACATTATTTAAAATGAACTTGTCAAGTAAAATCTACAAGAAAGCACTTATTATTCTTGAAAAAAATAAGCAATAAGCCTTTAAGCTTAATATAAGTTACTTTTATGTACAGAGAAATGCTATAAAAACGTGTGTAATAATCTGGTACTTAAGAGAATTTTTGTTGGTGCCAGAATTTTGATGGGTTGTTGAAAATAAGCAATAAATATTAGGTAATTTTTTAGTCTAAAAAAAGTTTAAATTACTTTATTATTTTCTCACGTTAGACATAGAAATTAGTTCTTTATTTTTAAATGAACTATTCATATAGTTTAATTAAATTTAAAAAATATTGATTTTTTTTACAAATTATAAAAGTCCTTGAAGTAAAATAAACTGAAGAAAGCATGAATCCTTTCAGTACCTAGCTTTTTGTAGATAAAAATAGTTCCAACTTTTAGGAATATGTCAATCCAATTAGGGATTGGATTGCATGTAGAAAGGAGTCTAAATGTGGAAATTCATGAAATATTTGACTTTTCTTATTTTCTCTCTGGAAACAGTTTGTAATTGTTATTTTTAATAAACTAGACACAAATGTAGGCATGTAGGAAAAGATACATTTACTAGCTTAAAATAACAAAATAAGATAGTGTTGTATTACTTGGCTAATATAAATTGTGTAACAATAATCACCTGATAAAGGAGTAGGCAGCTGGTATGTTGATGCAGATGTGTTTGATGGGGAATTCGCATATGGTGAGTAGCCTTGAGAAGCAGCATAATAACTAGCAACAGCTGCTGCTTGGTGGCCATAAGAATTACCATAACCACTGTAGTCCTGAAAATATTAAAATATGTTAAAACAATGCAGCATTTAGTAAGCAAAATAAGAACAAATTTATTTAAAAAAAGCATTATACTGAAATGTAACATACCAATTTAAATCAAATATTTAGCATAATGGTGCAAAGCAATAATGGTATAAAGGTTTCTATTCATTTATCTTCAGGATAGACAACTTCATGAGCCTTTCCAATTAGAAGAGTTTTTATGTTATTCAGAAAAACCCAATAAATCTATGAGCTATTCTGAATTGATGTTTTATTCACATGTGACAGTAGGTGATGAAGGCTTCTTATCCATGTATATACCTTCTTATGGTGAATACTAAGTACTTCCATGTACTAAGTAACAAATGATCATTGTCATTTCATTCTCTCTTTTAATACCCCCTACTAAGCCTAAAATAAGCAATGGTAGTTGACTTGTCTCCACAGTATCTACAGGAAGTTTAAAGATTATCCAACATCTTTTGGAATTCAATCCTACCATTTTCCACCTGTTTTGGTTGATTCTCTTAAAGGAATGTTGCACACAACGATATAATCAAGGAAATATCCAGTTTTAATTAAAGCTTATGGTTGTTGCTGATTTACAGTTAAACATTACAGAATGGATTCTGTTCCTAAAGTCAAATGTACCTTGTGCAAAAAAAAATTTAAGAATGAACAGGTTATATATAGTGCTTAGCAGAAAGTTGGAGAAGCTGAAATGGATAGGAAGCTCTCTAACAAATATATGAATATCTCCAGGTTAGGTAAATGAAAACTAACAGCAGGTTGAAACTTAATTAAGTGCATACATCCATTAGTTCTCTAAGGTCAACATCACAAGCTAAGGAATATACAAGCTGACAATCCTGCATACTGTGTATGCCTTCAGTAGCTATGAAGACTCTTAAGTCATTATGAAATTATGGTTGATGGGGATTTGTTGAATTCATGTTAGATATAATGTAACAGACTCCATAAAAAATTTGGACGTTACAAAATTGAAATTATAATTATTTTAAATTTAAGAATTATGTTCCAAAAGATAGATAGTATGAATTAAATTTGACCAATCCATTGCAAAGTAGAGCCATTATCATCATAATTATTGTTATTAGTTTTCTCAAACTAGGGAAACCATCTTACATGGAAGCAAAGCAGAATAGAAACGAGTAAATTGTCAAAACTCCACGCAGAATGGTCGCTTCTTGCTTTTAATTAGCAAGAAAATTGTTAACAAAGTCAAGAAAAGAAAATTTTGATTAAATGGCTGTTTGAATAGCTATAATGAAAGAAGAGCAATTTTTGGACTAAGTAAGACAGCCGGAGAAAAAAGTGAAGAGAGATGGATGAGTGATGAACACACGACAGGAAGCAAAAATGTTACTTACCAAGAAAGCCTATGATTGGTCAAAAATGAGGAAGGAGTGAGGGGAGCTCATCTAGTCAAGTTTGAAGAAACAAAGTAAGCGTCAGTTGCAATTTGAAATCTTCACAGAGAAACATGTCCGTCAAGTTGTGTTAATTTGTTTTAGAGAAAAATAGTCAAGATGTTGGGTCAAGTACTTTTATAGTGTGCCAAAATGTAGCCATGTTACTTTCTCATATCCTTTAATGGGGAAATGCTCCTAGAAGAAGCATTTAACATCTTTCTGAAATAGACTTACCGATTTTAAAATGTGTTAACAAATTAAACTGTGAATTTTAAAATTGAATTAAAACTAATACATTTTCCTAAAATTTAAGTTTGCTAGGAAAATGTTATTTAAATTACAAATAATTATGAACTGTGGGAAAAGTAACTGTAAAAAGATTAACAAAGTTTAGATGTCAAAATGTGATTAAAATAAATTTCATAAAATCTTAGTTGTTGAATGAACAGAACTTAAGTAATTAGATGTTATAAAAATTGGCTCTAAATGTGTGAGATTAAATAAAATTCTTAACAAGTTTTACAAATACATTGATCATGGGAGCTACAAATGGAATTCCAAAGACTGTGCTGTAAAGTAAAAGGAGGATGATATGCCCTTACGAGAAAAAGTTAAACCAAGATGACTAACTTACACGAGCAAGACAAACAGAAAGCAGTGACAATTCAAGATGGCATTAATGAGTGACGTAGACAATAGGCAGACTCAGAAACTGCAAGCTTGTACCTTTCTACCGGTTTCCATATAGATTATCAAATAATTCAAGTTTTTACTTAAAATTACTATGAGAGTAAATTATACATTTGAAATTTACTTTTAATTAACAAATTCTGAAAAAAGTCATAATTTTAACGTTTGTTGTCAAAAACGAAACTGGTATGTTTAGGTATATGAAGTTTCTTCGTAAGATATAATGGCATTGTTGAAATCCAGCTTATAAATTTAAAGCAAATATTTTGGAAGTAAAGGAGTTAAGTACAGGAAGATTTAAAATATTGTTATTACAGGAAGATTGTTATGTTGTCAAAATTAAAAACTATTTACATATTTCACTTGAAAAATAATGAAAACTTCTGATAGAAAAATTTTAAATATCTAATTAAATCATTTAGCACTATAAGTAAAATTAATTTATGGTTTTATGTGAAGTATGTTTTTGCACATTTCGTATAGTTTGCATAAAATATAAGGTTTTTAAAATAACATTTAATATGTAAAACAAATTTAAAAAATCACCACTTAGTAAATTTTAGAGAATTTGAATAAAAAAGGATAGAAATTTAGAATTAAGAAGAACACATATATTTTTTTAATTAAATCCCTGTACCAAATTTAAAATTTCTTTTACAAATAAAACATTGTTTTTACTAACTTGCAACATAGAGTCTGTAATTTTGTTAGGTTAAGATAACTATCATAAATAAACCTAAACTATGGACATTAAGCCATGATGGCTTCGATTCATTTTATAAGACAAAAGAACTCAAAGATTTAATTCTCTACAAGTTGAATTTTTTTTTTTTTTGTTAAAGAAGTTTGTGACTAGTCCTGTGGCAGAATTTGGCAAACAGTGGTATAGATTCCGAGGAAGTCGGCCAAAGAAAGGATGCGTGGGGGCTATGTGTTTGACCGTCACAGTAACTGCTTGAGAGTAGACTTACATAGCACACTTAAACAAGATTCAGTTAGTGAAAATGAATATATTGTATATCATTGTTTTGTATTATTAAGTTTTAAAATTGAATAAGTACCTGTTGTGCGGCATAGGTTTGTGAATTGTAGCCTGCTGTATACGCAGCATATGCAGCAGAGTTTGTTTGAGGATGATTGGCATATGAACTATAAGCGTTTAAGTAACCATTGGACCCTGTGCCATTTGGACCTGATGTGGTAGTTTTACCACACTGGTTTAACAGCCGCCCATCTGGAATTACAACAGTTAAAAATCTGATAAAGCAATATACATCAAATTTTTTTTTAATATATTCAGATCTAAATGGAATTATTCATCTTTCATTTTACAAGTATTAAAAAAAATGATTAAAATATTTTTACTGTATACACATTTAATAAACAAACATTCATATATATAACCAATTTCAGTACTTCTTAAATACGGCAATACAACATTTGCATCATAAAAAAACACCACAATGCTTGAGTTTGTAAAAATAGTGAATAGTTACATGACAGAATGAATATAATCAGTGAATACATTGAAACAGTGCATGTGTATAAATAATTCAATACAAATAGTTACCTAACTTTTAAAAGAATGGGAATCATTAGGTATCTAAAATTTTTTTAAATATGCATAAAATAGGGTAAAAGGCTTTAAAGTTATTTTAATTAAAACTTGCAGTTTTTTTGTTGTACACAATACCACACCACAGAACAGAAATACACCACAGACTCACACCAACACAACACACCTGATTAACACACTGACCTAGTGTGAAAGGCGTATGCTGAATAAATCAGTAAGTAGTGTTTTTTTTGCCAAGTTAATACAAAAAAAGTATTTTTTATTTTTATTATTAATATATGTAGCACGTAGCACAACCTTAGTTGGTATTGTTATTATTACCCATGTAACAGTCCTATTTTTGTGGAATCAAAAGTAAATCTTTGATAATACAGATTAAACTTCTTCTAAATTTCAAAAGAATGTTTGAGCTCTAAATTCACCACATATGCAATTTTAAAACCTGCTTAAGGTTCAGTGCAAATAATAAAAATTTTACTTACTGTTGGTAGTAGAATAAGGAGACGCTGAATAAGCCCCAGTGTTGTAGAAACTTGAGTTCATGTATGAAGAGCTTTGGTTGTTATAAGCCTGTTGCATGCTGCAAATAGAAATATAAATTGCATTTAAATAAACATGTACGCTGTGTTACCTAGAGAACTGAGGCCACTCTTTTACTTAAACACCCAGTTAACATACACTGGAAAAAATTTTTTTTAATTTTTCAAGCCAAACCTGTCATAATGAAATACTTTTTAATCCATAACTATTATAGCTAGCTTATATTGTAATATAAGCCGATATAAATATTTATTTTTTGTAATCTGCAATAAAGATATTAAAAAAAAATTCACTTCACCATAACCCAATGAAAATTTGTAACTTTTCAAATTTTAACCACTACCTGTGATTTGATACATTTGTAACAAATTTTTTCTTGATCCTAATATATTTTCTAAGTATCATAAATCTGAACAAACTAGATGTGGCGCCATATATTCTATACAATAACCAAATAAGTTTTAATAAGAGAACTTTCATTTCCTCAAATTTTAAATTACGATTGTAAAGATTTTTTTAGTAGCCCTCTTATGTTATTGCTAGCTCTTCTGTTTTTGCTCACTCAACGTGTTTTGGAGAGCTCCCAACTACTTTAAAGATGAAGGTGGGAATGGCATATGTACTACTTATAGTAATAAATATTATACACCATGTAAGTAAATAAATAATATTATCAACCTGTCTAGAACTTTAACTTCTAAAACTTCTACAAAAGAAATTTACAAGACATATCTTAAAAGGATGAATGTATTTGTTAATTTTTTAACACTAGTGAGAAATTGAATCAAACATCTAAGTCAGTTAAATAAATTATGGTTAAAAGTTCTTAGCTACACCATCAGACAAAAAACTATGAAACTAAAAAAATCATTAAGAAACTCAATTTTATGGAAAGCCAGGGATTGTAATAAACAGTGATTGGAATGTTTGTGATTACTGTACATGAAAGTTCTATATATAAGTATACTGTTTTTGTTATATTAAATATACCATTAATCTTTTAATATCTATGTAATCATTTTTAATTTGAATTTACTTTAATTATAGTAATGATTGCATATTCTCAGTTTTAATCTTGGTCGCAGAGATTATCTTCTTATACTTATTTATACATCTTATCCAAACAGTGAGTATGATAATTATTTATGATTACAGATTAATTGTCACAATTTTGTATGGGATAACACCATAAGGCAATTTTCTTCATTTATTGCTTCTTTAAATCATATGTTGGCTTCATTCTGGGTATCTAACATAACCTTGTCATGTTGGGATCCGAATAACTGTATTGACAAACAATTGAAGCAATCTAAGATAATACTTGAGGTTGTATTTTAGTAATGGCAGAACGCAAGTCATTAGCAAAATCAAGATTGTTCTTATGTTTTGTTTTTATTGCAACAAATTTTGAAAAGGCTGAAAATTCCTTTCAAGCTGTTATGTTCATTTAATTTCAAGTATTCAAAATTTGCACAACCTTTATTTATGTTTCTGTTATAAATGCATACATTTCATTTAAATTTTCTGAACATCATGGTCACAATTTATCAAATTGTGTACTTAAATTTTGACTAAATGAGAATTTATCTTACTATTTTCCAACTAGTCTCACGACCCCCCCCCTCCCCAGTTTGGAAAACTATGCTCTACATGAACTAATGCTCAGTTAAATTTCATATCTGAAACCTCTATTTGAGTATTGCTCCACATTAGTTTCTACAGATTATAAAAGCATTCATTATACAGTAGATAATTTAATGAAAAATTAATCTCATAATCCTCTTTTTCCTTCCACTATAAAACTTTTTATTTACTTTTGCACCTGAAAATCATATTGCTTATACAAGGTGGTGCACATAAAAGTAGCTCTGTTAAAAAATGAAACACAACTGAAATGAAATCTGTTTATTTGCAACAAATCTTGAGTTATTTTAAGAATTTACAAACACATTTTGAACTCTTTAGCAAGATCTGAGTCCCACACCAACTTGCTGTGTGGTAAATGCCGAGTTGACTTACGGACTTTGTTCTACAAGAGCTGCGATATTAGCAACATTTACAAAATTCAGAAAAATAAGGCTTATTTCTTGATGTATTTACAATTGGGCTTATACTTCGCTATTTTCTTAACAACTCTTGAACCCTCCTCTTGGGAGTACTCTCTGGGTATTTCTCACAAAACTTTACACCCATTTCATTAATTGAACCGTTTCGGAAATAGCACTCTACAATTAAAACTCTCTGTTCCACTGAATACGACTGTATGATACCAAGTAACCGGTCTACATCCAGGGAGTTTGCTATGCTATTGTGACCTTCACATTTGCGGCAAGGGAAAATTAGGAGGGAATTTCTATTGATTCGGCATAAACATACAATCTCGGCTAACTTACTTTTACGTGCACCACCCTGTACTTTTGGGGTAAAAATGCCTCCTTAATATCATCCTTGGTTATAGGTTTCAACAGTAATGGTTACATTATGGAACTACTAACTTATACATAAAAATATTTATTTTACAATACTGAACTAAATACCTTTTCTTATTAAACATACCTATAAGACAAATACAAAATCTTTTAGTAATATAATCACTAAAAATTATAAACAACTGCAATTGGGTTTAACAAAAATGTGATGAATATATAAAAAAATGTAAAGATGAAGTAAATAGTTTTTTTTAAGATAAGCTTTTAACATGTGATTAACAATATAGAAAATTCCTAAAATTTAGCTGAGAATATGAAAACCAAACATAAGTTCAATAATACGTTACAAAAATTTTATAAACATTTCATGGAACGATTGTATACATTTTTAGAGTTACATTGTTTCAACTGTCATTAAAATATTCTCACAGCAGAGAATAAATGAGAAGTTTATGATTGGTGGTCTGGATGGTACTCTCTACTCCAAACGGGTGAATGAATTCTTATAAATTTTTAGTATGAATGTGGCCCTTTGTCAAGCACATGAAACTAACTTAAAAAAACCCAGACATCTTAATATTAGATGTACATTGGAGTCACAAGAAACTAGGTGAAACTAACTTCAGAAAATCCAGACATCTTAATATTAGATGTACATTGGAGTCACAAGAAACTAGGTGAAACTAACTTCAGAAAATCCAGACATCTTAATATTAGATGTACATTGGAGTCACAAGAAACTAGGTGAAACTAACTTCAGAAAATCCAGACATCTTAATATTAGATGTACATTGGAGTCACAAGAAACTAGGTGAAACTAACTTCAGAAAATCCAGACATCTTAATATTAGATGTACATTGGAGTCACAAGAAACTAGGTGAAACTAACTTCAGAAAACCCAGACATCTTAATATTAGATGTACATTGGAGTCACAAGAAACTAGGTGAAACTAACTTCAGAAAATCCAGACATCTTAATATTAGATGTACATTGGAGTCACAAGAAACTAGGTGAAACTAACTTCAGAAAATCCAGACATCTTAATATTAGATGTACATTGGAGTCACAAGAAACTAGGTGAAACTAACTTCAGAAAATCCAGACATCTTAATATTAGATGTACATTGGAGTCACAAGAAACTAGGTGAAACTAACTTCAGAAAATCCAGACATCTTAATATTAGATGTACATTGGAGTCACAAGAAACTAGGTGAAACTAACTTCAGAAAATCCAGACATCTTAATATTAGATGTACATTGGAGTCACAAGAAACTAGGTGAAACTAACTTCAGAAAATCCAGACATCTTAATATTAGATGTACATTGGAGTCACAAGAAACTAGGTGAAACTAACTTCAGAAAATCCAGACATCTTAATATTAGATGTACATTGGAGTCACAAGAAACTAGGTGAAACTAACTTCAGAAAATCCAGACATCTTAATATTAGATGTACATTGGAGTCACAAGAAACTAGGTGAAACTAACTTCAGAAAACCCAGACATCTTAATATTAGATGTACATTGGAGTCACAAGAAACTAGGTGAAACTAACTTCAGAAAATCCAGACATCTTAATATTAGATGTACATTGGAGTCACAAGAAACTAGGTGAAACTAACTTCAGAAAACCCAGACATCTTAATATTAGATGTACATTGGAGTCACAAGAAACTAGGTGAAACTAACTTCAGAAAATCCAGACATCTTAATATTAGATGTACATTGGAGTCACAAGAAACTAGGTGAAACTAACTTCAGAAAATCCAGACATCTTAATATTAGATGTACATTGGAGTCACAAGAAACTAGGTGAAACTAACTTCAGAAAATCCAGACATCTTAATATTAGATGTACATTGGAGTCACAAGAAACTAGGCAGTCAGTCAATATGCTCGTGGTAATAACTAACACTCCTCATACCACACACCAGCTGCAGCCTCAAGATAGAGCGTTCACTGAGGTCATTTAGAAGTGTGTTTGTTGAAGCTTGTGCTACTGGATGAGGCATAATCTTGAAATGTGTATAAATGAATACAGTATAATAAAATTGATTTCAACTAGCCACTCTGGGAACTGTCTTCTTGATAATGCAAAGATAAGCACTTTTTTCCAAGGATTTTTTACTGAAACTCAATTTTCTACCACCCTTTGAGATAGGTTAATATCATAAAAACCACATGAAACTGCTGAACCTTAGGTAAGATTCTGTGTAAGATGCCTTACCTAAGATAGGAATACCTGTGTAAGATAGGAAGTCTCTCATTTATCAAACAATGTATATGGTATTTTGAAACTTGAGATGAAGATACTCTGAATCACAGGTTTGGTTACACTTTTGGTATACCTTGGCAAAAAACCACTACTTGATATTTTTCAGCAGATGCATATCACACTAGGTCAGCGCATTATTCAATGCTGTGAGTCACGGACAAGACTGTTGCTCAGGTGGGTTGTGTTGGTGTGAATCTGTGATGTAATGGTGTGTTATTGTACATAGAGTAGTTGTTAATTATGTGTTCAAATATAGTATTTGATTGTGAGTTTGTTTTGTCGTTTAAAATGTGTTGTTGATGGTATTTATGGTATTTGTATATCTCATAGTTTTCTGTTGTGTTTATTCTTAATCATCTTTAAATATTGCAAAGAATCACAACATTTCTTATATATGTTATATTCAAATATATAAAAAAATATTACCTCTTTCAAATGGTTAATGAGTGTTCAAAAACTGATCAATAGAAAAGACCAAAAAAGTGAAGTTTCAAGTTCACTCCATATACAAAAATTTTGGAAATAATAAACTAATATGACTCTAATAGACTTCTTGATAGATAAAAAAAAGAAAGTGCTGCAAACATGTGTTAAATTTAGAAAAACCTGCCTCAACTGCAAAAACACAGTTTACATTTAGGCTTCATGATGAACAGCGACCTGATATTGAATGAGTTATTTATAGGGAAACATTTTCAGTGGATTATGTGCGGCAATTGGTCAAGGGCAACCATATGAAGACTACACTGAGTTATTTATTCACAAAAACGTTTTGTTCTATATTTCTGACAGTTGTAATTATAAATTATATGATATAGCTAACATTTTATTATTAGGTATTATATAAGCTCTTACAGTTTAACTAAGTTTAAAACATTAAAAAATCTACTTTCAATTTCATTATATTCTGTTTAACATTTTTGTGGGTTTTTTGTCTAATATTAAGTAATTTTTTAAATTATTAGTAATATTTCAGTAGAAAAAATATTCAGAACAGTTTTATATAGATATAGCCATTGCTTAAGTATACACTTTCTTTATTGCTGCTACTTACACAATCTTGTTTGTTAGAAAAAATAGGCCTTATTACAAACACTGACTATTAATTTTCATCAATTCCTTTTATATTATTAGTGTACATGGTAAAACATTAATTTAATCCCATCAAACAATAAAAACAAGCAAATAAATAGTTTATATTGAAAAAACTTTTTGTGTCCAAGGCACATCCATTAAGTTCCTCTGCTTAAAGACGTGGAACATTTATTAAATGTTCTCTCTCTCTCACACACACATGCATGCTCACAAACACATACACACACCATTGCACTTTAACCTGGGGAGTTTTGCATTGCTTCCTTGAGAGTTTTATTTTATTTCAAGCAACATGAACAAAAAGAGATGCGTGCCTTAAAACATGTACAGAAAAAATATCACAGCTTCTTTTCATATAAAAAATAATTTTTATAAAACTGCACTAAAAAAGTATTTTTTTAAAGAATTTTAATCTGAAACTTAATTTTGCACAGTACTGTACTTACCTAGAATAGTATTGTTGTGCTGTAGAATATTGATACTGCGAATCCTTGGTTGTATCTGTGTATGAACCAATAGAATCACCTGCTACTGAATACAGAGGATCTGATTGGCTAAGAGAGTCCACAGGACTGCACACTTCACTTTTAACCCCAAGAACTACAAACAAATATATCAGAAACATTTGTACAAATTCAGTAATGCAGGTTTGGTATGTACAGCAATGCAGTTTTTTGAAAATACAAACTGCATTTGTATGATTAATTACAAATCCAATAACTTTTATGTTTTAAAGATAAAGAATGTTATGAAAAAACGGAATTAGATGAAGCTTGATCATAAAAGTGAAAGAAATTGGAAGTAGATTTTTACAAATTAAGGACAAGGAAATGTCAGTATAATAAGAGAGAGTATATAATGAGAGGCAAAAACTGCTGAAAATATCAGTAAGTAGTGGTTTCTTGCCAAGTTAATACCAAAAGTATAATTATAGAAAAACCTCAAGATGTACAACATAAAAACTGTAAGTTTCAATAACTTAAGTTTTGGGACACAAGGATTTGTAAAAATAAATAAATTATAGAGTATTTTTTGAGCGGAGGAAGATTCAACCAGGAGGTTGAATGTCATCTACAACCCTTCCAGGCTCATATATAAGGAATAAAAGTTCCAGATACAAATCTGGAGGAAGCTATCCTTAAATTTGATACATATTTGTAGAAAAGATATCACCATTAAGTGATAAAAAGGTTTTTATATTATAACAGTGATTTAATATGGTTGGCACTGTTAATCTAAAGCAAAAACTTTCTTCTTAATGACTAAGCAAAATGTACAATGAATAAATTAATAGACTGAAGGTAGAACATTGAAAAATCATTTACATTTCCGTCAAAAACAGAAATTTAATTTACATTTAAACTATTATCATTAGATATAATAAAAAAGAGGTCATCCACAAACCAAAAGCAATTAATACTCGTATCATATTTTTTAATGATTTTATCTATTTCATAGTCCAAATCCTGTAAAAATACAGTATGTCTGAAATGATACTTGACAATGGAGAACCAATCACAAGGCCATCTCCCTGTTTGTAAATATTATCTGTTTTACATGTAAAATAATTCAGACATTATTTTTAAGGTTAATTGCTTCTTGAATTTCTTAACATCATTCATAAAAATCACCATGTTGATTATTATGATTTATGTTTATTTTAATACCTTTTAGATTACAAAATTATGATGTCAAATGATATCAATTTAGTTGTAACTTATTTTAATCTATTTGTAAGATCAATAGAGTTTTTTATGGAATAAATATTATTTATTTTAATTTTACTTTCAATAAAAACAGGGGTAGTTCCATTTCTGTTTAAAAATGTGGAAAGTATTTTCAGTGAAGACATTATTGTAAATAAGTGAATTAGTCATCCTTCCAAGATATATTCTAATACGAAAAATCGTAAGCTTACCCTACATCGTCTTCAGGTATTTGCATATCATCAGCAATTTTTATGATGAGATGTCACTGTAAGTAGGTAGGTGTCAGTTGCAGCACCAATTAGGGAAAGTAAATGGTTAATTTACTCAAATAATACAAGTGAACAGAAAGTTCATTTTTACTCACTTTCAACAGAAAAAATTGTAAACACGTTGAAAGAAACAAGAAAAGAAATAGCTAACAAAAAATCCAGTTTCTAAATTGAAAAAAAAAATAGATTTTTAAAACAAAAGATATGCTTGTAACTTGCCAATTTTTAGTTATAAATCTAATAATGCAGTCATATTACGTAACATGTAGTTGAAAAAAAATGCTCCTAAAAAAATGAAAGGAAAATTTACAATGGTCCTATACCTAGAGTGTCCATCTACCTACATGAAACCTTCGCAAAAACCTTAATCCTATGTGCTAGATCAACAATAACTTTGTAACTATCAACTAAAAAATAAAACTGCTTTTAGTAAAGATTTTTTATTGAAATTAAACTATAAACTATGACAAAAAATGGAAATTACTTGGATAGTTTTGTTTGACGAAATGTTCATTAAAAAAATGCTGGAATACAATCAACAGTTTGATTTTATTGAGGGATTTCAAGATTTTGGCAGTTTTGAACCTCAGATAGAAGAACAAGGTTGATTCGAGGTTTGTGCTACCAATGGAGATTGCTCTTAGAGTATTTTGTAACTGAAAAATGAGGTGAAAGCAGATGAAACTGAAGCACCATTGAAAGTATATGCAGAAGCATTGTTAAGAATTGGGTTTTTTGATAAAGCCGTAGTATATGACAAGTGCATTGCCAAAATACTTGTATATCATCGTATCAACTAGGAGTCAGTCAAGAGACTCCTTATTGACTACAAACAATAGGATAAAATGAATCATTGATAAATAAGTTCCTTTTGATTATATCGATAAGGAACAACTTTCAATTAAATATAATTGCTATCCACTTTGAAAGCATACAAGAACTTTATCACATTGATTAAAATTGCCAAACAACAAGATCTGGACCACAGTTACCACCAACTCATATTTAGGGAAAGGAAGGTTTGAATTGGCAACATGGTAATGGCTCAACATTAACACTCCTTAGCATCTATTTGTTGAGCCAGCATAAAAACAATTGCCTTGTAATAGCATAAGGTTGGCTCTCTGTTTTGTTTCTATTCCCTGTCTGTAAACTTAGTCACTATTCATTAATCACTATAACAATAGTTTATGACTATATGAATTTTAAATTTTGTAAATTTGTTAAAACTTGCTGAGACAGAACGTTTTCGATCGCTATGTGGCGATCTTCACCAGTGTCTCAGGAAAATAGTTTCATCAGGAAAATACACACCCACATACAACTGAGACACTGATGAAAATCACCACATAGTGATCGAAAACATTCTGTCACAGTAAGTTTTAACAAATTTACAAAATTTAAAGTTCGGATAGTCAAAAACTGTTGTTAAAGTGATTAATTAAGATTCACCAAACGTAATGGACTACAAAATTCAAGCACCTATTAATGTTTTGAATGCCATATGTATTTAATAACATAATGATGGAACCTAGACAGACCAAAACGACGATATGTTTAATGTATGGACACAATAATTTAAATATGGACACTAATTAGAATGAAAATCAATTTTTGAATAATTGATAAGCTGGTTGAATATCGAGTTAAATAGAAAATTATCCTTTTTTTTGTATTAACTTGGCAAAAAACCACTCCTTACTGATTTATTCAGCACATTGTTAAATAAATCAGTAAGTAGTGGTTTTTTTCCAAGTTGATACAAACAAATATATAATTTATACAATGCTGAATAAATCAGTAAGTACTGTTTTTTTGCCAAGTTAATACAGGAAAAAAGTATAATTTTTACAACAACCTCTCAAGATGTACTACACAAAAACTGTAAGTTTTAAATAAAAAGGTATATCTATTTAGTGCAATGGTTCAGTTTCAGCAACTAATTTGTTGCCTTTATGAAGCCTAAAAACAATTTGACTCTGATATTCAACCAGTTTATCATTTATTCAATAGTTAACTTCAGTGCTCAAATAAACATCAATAGGAAAAACCAATTTTGTTAAATTGGTTATTATTTAGATAAATAATAAAAATATATAAATAGACTATAGACCACTATTGTCTGAATTAGAATTTTGGTTGGCTAAAGAGGAATGATGTTTCTTGCAAAACATATCAAAAAGTGTTGTAAATTTTTAAAACATCTGGGATATCCTTTGAGAGTACAAAAAGCTGTGCCCAGCTGGAAAGCATTCTAAATATACTCTAGTTGAAAGTTTGTTTTATAAGTTTGTGGTTTGTTTTAAAATGTCAACTGATGTTATTCTAACAATTTCCAGAGAAAATAGTAAATTCGTTTTTGTTTAGTCCATCAACAGTGGAGTCAAGTTTCAGTCGTCTGGACTGCTGCCACCAACTGTCAACCAATTGGATGTTTAAGAGTTCTAATTATATTCATGCCTAGCTTTTGTCTATGTTGTTTTATGGAGGAAGTAAGAATTATTTGACAATATTATACTTATTAATTTAACTATATCTATAAAAAAACATGACAAGGAAAGCAAAGAGACTGAAGCGTTTTGCCTGTAATCATCCATTCATAACGATTTGAACAGTTTGTTGAAGTAATTGATCAAAACAAAATTAATTTGTCTACTTAAATTTAGTATGTGGACAAGATCAGACAGTACTTTTTCAGTAAGAAAGACATTGCTTTCTTACTTGTTGTCTTCTTGTTGAATGACATTGTACGTGAATTTATCAGGAATCTGCTTGCACATATTAAAATAACAAATAATCAACAAAAAACCAAATACAGTGCCGATGTACATTATTTCACACCATTACTTTGTTCTTGATATTCAGTAATAACAGAATAAATGAATTTCAGCAAAATTTCATTCTGAAATGTATTTCTACACTAATGTTACTACTAGATTTAAGTTAATTTTAAAATTTAAGACCAGATTATCTCTTTTAAAGAAGAGAAAATTGTTGTACAATATATGGCAACACATCCAATTTTTTTATAATTACATATATTTACAGAAAAAACAATGCTATAGATCACAAACCATAAATAGTGGTTAAATTTTGAAAAAAATACAAATATAACTGACATTTACAAACATAATTTACGTAAAATTCTCCAAAAGTGGAGTAAATAGGAAATATAAATGATATTCCTACTTAATTTTGGATATACAGTATTTAGAGAAACGCCATTATCATTTTCCTATATAAAAAAACAGAATTCCAATAATTTTCTATATTTTCAATAATGTCCTATACACATGATTGAAGATGAAAATTTATAGTAATAAATAAATATTTAGTTTTATATGTAAAAAGGTATGGCCATTGCCACATAGTTGGTTAAAAACCTTTATCTGCACTTTCCAGTAATAACTAATTTTACAATGTAACATCTCTTTCAGTAAGTATTCAGACGAAATTATACAATAAAAGTCTAGTAAAGAAAGTTTTAGTTTACGCCAAGTATAAAATAAAAGTCTAATAATTCAGAAATACAAAATAAACTTAACACAAGTAAATTGCTCCAAGTTCAAAGTGAAATATATAAATACACACAAATTATAAGCATTATCAAGATATATTACTAAAAGAGAAAACGCTTACCATTTGAGTCTGAACCTAAATTAACATTTGACCATGATGAACTGTACTGTGGCAAGACTGATGTACTACTTCCAAGTAGCCCTCCTGAAAGCAAATATGCATTTTATTAATGATTTGTAGAACTTCATATAAAATGTTTTTATGTAAGAAGTATATAAAACTCTGACAAAGTCATTCTATAAAGAAATATTTTTTTAAAAAGCCTACCGTTCTCTTAAGTAATTTGTACAGAAAAGTTTTTTTCACGATAAGGGAAAAAATTTAAACTACTGTATAACTAAGTGGGAGAAACTACAAAATATATTTAAAAAATAAAATAGTAAATTCAAAACAGCAGAAATTTTATGTACTTAAACAAATGTATGTATATTTCAGAGGTGAGTTCACATGTATTTTGATAAGTTCAAACAATTGGGAAATAGTTTGAACTTTTGTCACAATTTAGAAACCTTTTTTTTTAAAAATTACTCATGATTGCTTTTAAAAAAATTATTCTAATGTTGTTATTCTCCAATTTATATCTAGACTTTTCTAGTGGTAATTTTATAAAGAGAGGTCTATTCAAAAAATTGATAAAATCCAAAATTTGTGCATCTCAAATGTCTATACTTAACAATTTCGCCTCCAATTATATTCAGGGGGAAATATAATTTAAGTAATTTCTTATTATGAAACTTTTACAATTTTTCATTACTGTTTAATTACTGGGGATTATTTATTTCAGAAGATTAAATTGTTAAACTTTTGGTAAAGTACATAATCATTTTGCAGCCATTAAGAATGAAAAAATTATCCTATTAAAATTATATTTTACTCATAATTTCTCTTCAAAAAAACTACTAAAATAAATTCAGCAATAGGGTTCTGTTACTGTGAAACATTTTAAGGTAACAAATATTAAATTCGTTTAATCTAGACAGATTCTAAAAATAATATTATAATTTAGGCAAATGATAGACTTTAGGAGCGTAATCGAAGCAACAGAGGTGGTAGTAGTTAGTGAGGATTTAAGGAGTTAGGGAT
Organism: Prosapia bicincta; assembly: GCA_036971475.1. Lineage (NCBI taxonomy): Eukaryota > Metazoa > Arthropoda > Insecta > Hemiptera > Cercopidae > Prosapia > Prosapia bicincta. Next base: position 84,287,142 of record JBAIZL010000004.1, on the reverse strand, counting down.
TGTTTGGGTACCTACCAAGAACGCCTGAAGAAAGGTGGCTGAAAAATGTATCTCAATAGTTTACTTTGTGAAGAAAATGAAAAGACCAAACTGTTCCTGGTGCAAGGTTTGAGGGATCATATGTACCTCAATAAGAGGATAACACATGGAAGCTTAAGAAAGGAGAAAAGGAAGATAAAATTTACTGGTTTTTCAAGATATTATTCCTCTAATATCAAATCCCAATATGTAGCATAATGCGTTTTATTAACCTTAAAATATTACAAAATGTTATTTGTGTCACAAAAACTTTTACAGGGATCATCATCCAAGCCTCTGTGTTAAATTTTAAGAACTTTAGATATGGCTTTGGCTCATTCTGTAATAATGATTAACAACATTGAACAACTCCACTCAAATTATATGAAATACTGTTTGTAAATTGGCACAACAAAGTACATAGCATCCAGTTTATTATTCTGTAAAAACACTTTTGTATATAAAAACTTGTACTTTTTGATACAAGTACCTTTGTTAGGTAGAGACCTGACAATATATAAAATTACTAATTAGGTAATTACTAATACTAAGTACTAATTGTAAAAACAGGCCACATACCTGTGTCGTTGTGTGGCGGGACGTCTTGCCCAGTGTTGGGAGAGCTGCAGGTGGATTCTGACTGGCCGCTTCCTGGACTGGACACATCACCTCCTAGCTCTGCACCATCTCCGCTGCCAGAGTCAAGTGCTCTACGAAACATAAGTAGTCAATCAATTTACATTATTTCTGAGATTGTAATTAAATATCAATAATACTTCAACAAGTTCTATTTTTGTCTAAGTTTAACTCTTGTGAATCATTTTATTTGGATAGTGTCATAGGGTCAGCAGCAATACCCTTAACTTCATCTGTAACGACCCCTGCAAACTTGTGATGATTTATCTACAGAACCTACCTACGTTTTTCTAGGTTGACCTATGGGGTAAAGGAAAAATCTGTATGTTAATACAGCAACATTAAAAAAGATAACCATTAATAGATTTCTTTCACGAAGAAGAACACCATGAACAAATAGTATCTTAAAGACTTTCAGTTTCTTAATTTCCACTTCTTTTCATAATTTTCCTTTTATTATAAATATAAATTTTCTTATTTTAAATTATAATTTATTCTTTTTTTCTATAATTTCCTCACCCTCCAGTGTTCTAACTCATTCACAAGTTTCTATTCGCTAAGGTTATACTATTCACTGGAATTGTTTGCAAGTATGTTATTGTAGCTTTCTACGGAAACTGGATTACATAAAGTAGTCGACAAATCACATAACTATGCATATAATGTATTTAAACGATCTGTCTGAGTGTATGTATAGTATTGACAGCAATCTTAATGAAAATTAAAACTTGTGTGACATTTTTCACATCAACAGCAGACTCACAAAAATACCACCCTGGAATTGAAAAGATAACTTACTAAAATATAGGAGGGTTTAGCAGTCAGAACATCCTATTATGTTAAAGTACAGGCAATCATAAACCTACACTCTGCCTTGATTGGATTTTATCTTATAACAGTTTGCTACTATTTCAGAAAGTACTGAGAAAAAACCTTGACATAAAAGTTGTTTTTGTACTCATGAACACATGGAATAAAACATTCTAAAGTTCATTCATAATGTTCAAAATTTTCTGGCACAAAACTATCAAATTATAGTTAAGAAATGTAAAAATACGAGTATAATAATGTATACTATAAAGTTTAAAAACTGCAACCTAAAGACATTTATTTTCTTTGTGTACCTTTTAAACTCCTTGAAAGGATACTGTTTAAAGGATACTACAGTGTAATAAAATAAAACTTAGGAAATGTAAATATTAATAACCTTATACCTTTTGGTACACGCGTGTGTAATAGGTATTAGCAGTCAGGTTTAAGGTGAAAACACAATAAGTTTTAAAATTAATCGCAATTTTCAATCTCATTGAGTTACTTGTAACTCATCGGCTGTAATTCATAATTCTGTTAAACTTGTAAAAATTTACTTTTGACAAAAACTATTGCACGAAAAAATTAACTCCCATTAAATACTAATTAAATTAATTACCTTAACTTACATGTTACCGGTCTCTAAGCGTTTCCGTTACAAACAAGAAACTACTCCTAATGATCGTTACCTAACGAACATAAATCGTATTGAATGTTATCGTAACCAAGTGCGTAGAATCATTGTAGGATAAATATTAGTACACTATTACTGTATTCCAAGCTAAAGTACGAATATTAACGCCTTCATTAAAATTGAATGCAACTATTCATTCGCCTGAATATTTGATGACTGTATGGTGGCAGGCGGTCAAATAAATAAAATTACAATTTATATATAAAGGTATATCTGAAGTTATAATTGTTTTATAAACTAAAACGTTAGCTTTAGCAAATATAATTAAACAAAATCGCAATTGTAATGAGTTCAACGATTCCAAATAAAGTCCGCTCGACACAGCCTTTTCGAGTTTTTTTTGACATGTATTAAGCTTAAAATAATTCCTTTGTATGAAATAAGAAGCCAAAAGTAAGCCTATTACCATTACAGCTTAGAGAGGTTCGCGACTTGAAAACTGTTTCAAAATGACGCCTCGTCAAAGTCGTTTCTGGTTTAAAATATTGCGCTTATGAAACACTTGCTACAGTCGTACAGTCCATTATTTTATAGGATATGTAAATACGTAAGAATAAATTTATATTACAAGGGATTAAAAGAAATCATCTACCGAACTTCAAGGCCTCTCTAAAAATCACACGATTAGCAAAATACGTATAGTATGATGACCCTTAGCACAACAACAAATTTACCCTACACAATTTAAAAATACAACTTTAATAAAAAATTGTGCTATTTTAAACATATTTATACAAATTAGAAAATTCTAATAAAATTTTAATAACAGCGAAAAATTATGATAATTTTGTTGTTTTTGATAGTCAAGTTTTTTTATGAAGTACATGTGCTGAAATTCGCTACCTAGTAGCGGGTTTACACATTTCTTTTCCAGAGTTGGGCTTTACTTTTTTTCTCCTACTTCGCAGAGGAAATTTATGTTTCCAATTTCAGTCCAACCACGGTCCTACCCAAGCCACCCCCGCCGAGATCAGGTCTACTCAAGGTAAGCGATCCTGCCCACGCGTTGCCAGCACCAGGGTTATCGTTATAACTTTTCCTTAGTCGGGCCTTCTTTATTCTTACAAGACAGGTATTTTCTTATGACCCCGGGCCTTGCTTCTGGTACACGATTCTGCCCACGCGATTCTATGATCCACCTCCAGGAAGTTTCATGTCCCCTAACTTTATCCTACTTATAGCCTACCCACAATCCTTTGCCAGTCTTCGTAGGCGATGATAGTCATACAGGCTGATCGATTTGAAAAGACAAAAAAATCCGTTCCCTACATCAATTGAATGTATAATAAATTCTTAAAGGGACACTAAAACCATAATAATTGCAAATTATAAGAGGTCGCAGCAGTTGTGTTTCCCGGTTCCAATTCTTGAAAGTTAGAAGTGATGTGATCGAAACGTTACCTCCAAGTGATTAAGAACCAGCTCGTCCTGAACAAAAAAAACTTTTCGAAATAGATGTACAACTATTCTAGTCCGGAAAATGACGAACATAACTCTAGTATTCTGGGTTAGACTTACAGAGTATCGGGCGATACGGTAGTGGCCACGAGGATAGTTGAAATAAAGGATTAAAAAGTAGAACAAAATACTGAGTGGAAGCAGTGACTATAAAAAAGCGTTCGATCTTCGCCTCCTTCGAAACACTTAAATATTTTTACATTTATGGCAAAAGTGTTGAAAATTTTAATAAAAAATAAACCCTAAAATTAGTCTAAAATACCTTCTCTCTATAATCATATTATTGATCTACAAAAAATAAGACCCCTCGATCTTCCTTCCTCCAAGAAGCGGTAAATATCCTGCTTTTCTGCTTTATTTTCGCTCATATATTTGATACATTAACCTCGGTTTCAGGATTATTAGGTTTCATTAGGTGTTTAGGATTAAGATCGACAGGCGAGTTAGATTTTCTAGGGATATCTCTACGTGAGCCTCCTGGGAAAATATATTCTTCGGCAGTGACCTAATAATTGTAGTATATAAAGTGAGCGCCCCTGAGTGGGAGAATCAATATCATCCTGCGTCATTGCGTCATGTCGTTACGTAAGTATGAGGCACAAACTTGGGTCTGGGAATGACGGCCTCCAGTGTTTACACTTGTGGTGACAATATAAATGGAGGTGGAATTGACATTATAGAAATAAATGTACTGATAAATTTAAATAACAGACGTCTAGGCAACCGAAATCTAGACAACTGTCACTGACTGTGAGTGTAAGACTCAAGTCATGTAAAAGTTTTTAAGAACAAATAACAATGTATTAAACAAAATTAACATACTCAATAAGAGAGAACAAACAGACAAATACAATCAATCCTGTATCCAGAAGTAGAGGTTTAGCTTCGTATATGAAACAATTGTTTCGAAACGCGTCAGCAAGTAAGCTCTCAAGTATTCACTTAATTATGTATTAATTAATTATGGAGAGAACACCATTATTCCGTTAAAAATTAACTTACACAGAGACGAACAGTATTTTACGTGTGTGCGTGTACATATGTTTGTGTGTGTGTGTGTGTGTGTGTGTGTGTGTGTGTGTGTAAGAGCGCGCTCGTGCACACACGTGTGTGTATGTGTATGTGTGCGTGTGTGTGTGTGTGTGTGTGTGTGTGTGTGTGTGTGTGTGTGTGTGTGTGTGTGTGTGCGTGCGCGCTCGTGCGCACACGTGTGTGTGTGTGTGTGTGTGTGTGTTTCTGGGCACACGTGCGAGCTTGCGTTTCTATCAAATTGACTACTATCGCCTCGGAAGGATTGTACATAACAGAGTATTACAGTAAAAATATAGAACTGAGGTCTGGGATATAGGTTTGGTCACCAATGGGATTTTGTCGTATTTCTAAAGCAACCTTCTGTCTATCCGGGTCATAGTGAAGTATCTACTCCAGTACAACTTCCATTATAATTGCTCAAGAAGGACGTGGAACGAATGTTGGTCAATAGTAAGGTTAGCCATGGGAATAAAGCTCTTCTAGTCTCGGATGTTATAAAGTATGGGTTCCTGAGTAGAAGCTCGACGCGCTATATAGGAATAATTTTAATTTGGAATTGCTATAACCCTATGTGTAAGAAGTTGGATAAAGAACGGAGACTGAAATAAAAGCGAAGCGAAGAAAAGACATAATCTATTTCACTTGCTGAGAATGGGTAACTTGGACGAAGAAGTCTGAGGAGAAAAAGAGGCCCCTCCGGACTTCTGAGCCAAACATCTAACCCTGCTTGCCTAAAGACCGAAAAATTAAAGTTTACAATAGGTTGTGCTGGGTACGAGTAAAAAGGAACAAATTAAGGCAAGATTGTCCGGAAGAAAATTCTATGAACTATATTCGCCTAAAAGGGAAATGTCCAGGTCTTGCAACTAGTTGAAGTCCACTTTCAACTATTGTAAAGTGTGTCGATTGATTTGAAACTGTTCCAATTGTTACAAGTATTTCATAAAAGGAGATTCTTGTGAACGTGTGAATAAACGGGATACACAGAATGTAATATTTTAAAGATTAGTATTAAGGTATTTGTAGGAAATACCTTGAAACAAAAATAACAATGCTGATGATGGAGTTAGACATAACTTGTTTGCGCTTCACAGATAAAAAACGTTTTAATAACATGAGTGTCCATTTCATGATCTTCATAGCAAATATCCATCTAAAAGAATTAGTAAAAAACGTTTTAATAACATGAGTGTCCATTTCATGATCTTCATAGCAAATATCCATCTAAAAGAATTAGTTTCATAAGTGGTCAGATAAATTCAATAAAAATTTTACACGAGACTAGTTAAAGACTTTAAGTGTAAGACACTTGGTGTAAATTAGAACAACAATTTATTTTGAACATATTTTTTTATATTTTTGGCTAATAAAACTTTATTAACATAAACAATAGCATAAAATAATTTTTGCCATCGAAAGTATGCGCAATATATTAATAAATTTCAAAAAAAAAGTTTAGTGCCGTGACCAGGATTCGAACCTGGGTTATTGCGGCCACAACGCAATGTCCTAACCACTAGACGATCACGGCTACTACTACACGATATCAACGCTACACTTTATTATATATAGCCTCAATATACTCCTTCAAATAATTTGCGTTAATCTTTTTTAGGCTTTAAAATGTTTTTAATAGATTTCAAGACAAACTATTTCTTTATAATCTATAAATTTATTACGTAAATTGTAAAGAGATTTTTAGTCTTGAGTTCCATTTGTTTCCTAACTGAGAAATTATTACAAGACAGTAAAACATATTCTACAAATAATTATTTTTTGCGATGTCGGAAAACAATTATGCGCTGACAAACGTCTTATTCAATATATTGCCTGAATACGATATTGTAAATTAGTGCTTCTTTGTTTGGTAATGAAAACTAACTATTTATTTGTTTGTATTTATTGCATGAAAATAAAATACATTTCGATTTGAAATAAATCAAGCACATCGAAATCGTTAAGTTTAAAACAAATCGTAGGCCTTGGGCTATGTGAAAAATATGGGGTATTGATTGACCCTACTTCAAAACAAATCTTCTAGTTAATAAATAAATATTTATATAGTACAACAAAACGTGTAAAAGTTGTAAGTTGTGTGGCAAAATAGGCCTACAGTACTCGGGGTAATTAATCTATAATTAATTTCTTTCTCGAACGTTCTTCATAAAGAGGAGTGAAGCTGTTATGAAATAATATTTCGGACAAAATTTTTTAACATGCCAACAATTCATTTGTTCACTATTTTTCATAAATAGACTAATGCTTTTCAAGTAACATACAAATTGGAAATTAGTCCTGGAATTTAAAATTAAAGATTCCAAATACGCTCTACCACATCATTAAACCTCTAAATTTCACATAATTATTAAAAAAAAAGAAATAGGTTATAATTTATCGCAATATAACATGAAGTCATTCACACAGGAGATAGACCTACCTACACCTACTCTAAAAGTAGGCCAATACTTCTTTAATTTATTCCACTTATTTCAGCGTGAATAAATAAAACGCATTGAGATTCAGGTAGTTTGTAGTTTTAATTATAGTGATTTTATGTTGTGTAGCTTGAAACATTAATTTTTAAAATTTTTGTGGGACTTTTAACGAGACTTAATCTTATTTTGTCTTTGAAAATTCGTACATGTGCGACCAACATCTAGTCGTAGATCGTAGATTATAAAATGAAAGAGCTGTGACTGGAGCTGTAATATAAAAAATAAATAAATAATTTTAAACAGTAAGTCTTTGTAGGCTAGTGTTTTAAAGAACTTTGAGTAAAATGTAATACTAGTAAAAAATGTCTTAAAATAACATTATTTATGAATTAATTAAATTCAATACTGTCTATCTCAATCTATTTATTAAAACACCATTAAGGGTATGTCAAAAACACATAACGGTTATAAAAGTTCTAAAAAAAAATTCTTTAATGGAGCAAGGGGCCGAAAGAAATCACTTGCAATTACATTTCTTTCGGAGCTTAAAAGTAAAATAGCATAAGCACATAAAAAAATATTTTCTCTTATAAATTTAAAATATGTAAGCTAACTTTTAATAAAAAGTAATCTGCAATCGAAAACCTGCGATAAAAAAGAAATGTATTAGGGTTATAAAGTAACCCATAGCTTCAGCAAATACTGTATATGCCCTAATAGAACCAATCAAGTAAATATTTTGCGTGTAGCAAATAATAGTCAGGCTTGATAAATAGGCCTAACAAAAGATAATAATTAAATCATTATAGAATAAAAGTAACGGATCAATTTAAAATTTCAGTCGACGACAACCATTTAGTGTCTAATTTATACCCATCAATAATTTTAAAACCTATTATTATTACGAAATATAAAATAAAAATGCATATATTTTTGCAACGGTTTTATGTTTTGGTCTTAATAACGTCTTAAGTTAGACTGAAAATGGTTGAAACTTAAACTGAAATATCAAATTAACTAGTTATTCAATTACTGTGCTGTGTTACATAGTTACAATACGATTAAAATCAGATAACCTACAGGTTCACACTGTTTCAGTTAATTTTCGTTTTGGGTCAGGGAGTCTTTGCATTTATTTTCCTTCTATTTAGTGGGGGTGCTAATATTGTCCTATCATTAACTGTCGACCAGACGTAGAAAAAAACTTAATTACTCGTAGTTTACAAAGCTGAATTATTCTCTTTAGATGTTCAAAACTCCCCAAAATTTAACCTTTTTGTATATGGTCCAAGAGAGAACGTGGCCCAATATCTTGAACACTACACCTAAAAAAACTTTTTAATATACAAGTTACTGTCATTAAATATAGTACAGTCTAAACCAGGGGTTCCCAAACTGGGGGGGGGGCGTGGAGAAAGTCGAGGGGGGGGCGTGACACCCAAATGAAATAAATAAAAAAATTACAAAAATAATTTCCTCAGATCAGATGTTCGGATGTACTTGTTTTTTTAACAACATACATGTGCGAAAAAGCGTTTTTTAATCTTTTAATAAAAAGTAATCTGCACTCGAAAATCTGCGATAAAAAAAGAAATGTAATAAACTATGTAAGTAAACCCATAGCAAATACTGTTAGGCCCTAATAGAACCAATCACGTAAATATTTTGCATGTAGCAAATAATAGTCAGGTCTGATAAATAGGCCTAACACAAGAAAATAATTAAATCATTACAGAATAAAAGTAACGGATCAATTTAAATTTTTCAGTCGACGTCAACCATTTAGTGTCTAATTTATACCCATCAATAATTTTAAAACCTATTATTATTACGAAATATAAAATAAAAATGCATATATTTTTGCAACGGTTTTATGTTTTGGTCTTAATAACGTCTTAAGTTAGACTGAAAATGGTTGAAACTTAAACTGAAATATCAAATTAACTAGTTATTCAATTACTGTGCTGTGTTACATAGTTACAATACGATTAAAATCAGATAACCTACAGGTTCACACTGTTTCAGTTAATTTTCGTTTTGGGTCAGGGAATCTTTGTATTTATTTTCCTTCTATTTAGTGGGGGTGCTAATATTGTCCTATCATTAACTGTCGACCAGACGTAGAAAAAAACTTAATTACTCGTAGTTTACAAAGCTGAATTATTCTCTTTAGATGTTTAAAACTCCCCAAAACCTTTTTAACCTTTTTGTATATGGTCCAAGAGAGAACGTGGCCCAATATCTTGAACACTACACCTAAAAAAACTTTTTAATATACAAGTTACTGTCATTAAATATAGTACAGTCTAAACCAGCAGTTCCCAAACTGGGGGGGGGGCGTGGAGAAAGTCGAGGGGGGCGTGACACCCAAATGAAATAAATAAAAAAATTACAAAAATAATTTCCTCAGATCAGATGTTCGGATGTACTTGCCTTTTTCAACAACATACATGTGCGAAAAAGCGTTTTCAACTCTTGTTGCGATCAAAACCAAGTATCGCAACAAACTTGATGTCGAAAGTGACCTACGCTGTGCTTTGTCTGAAACTCAACCCAGGATCTGTCAACTTATTCAGAGCATGCAAGCGCACCCATCTCACTAAATTACATTTTATGTTTTGTTTTTGTAAGTAGGTAGGCCTATTGTTTCACCTTCCTTAAATTTGAAAATGTATCTGTGTTACAATGTTAAATTTTGTATCAGTAATTATATTCGTTTTTCATGTAATATTTGTTTTAATTTTCATCATACGTACAATTGTCGAATCTTTCCATTCTGCGATACCGCATTCAACAGTGAACAAAAAATCTACCTACTCACCGTATCAAGTAGGCTCATACTTGTACGAGTTCATGTACTTGTACAAGTAGGAGTTGGTATGTACGGCACCGTGGAAATAGGTATTGCAAAATGGAAAGCTGATATGTGTAGGGGGGCATGGAGGATCTCCAAATAACCAGAGGGGGGCGTGGTACAAAAAAGTTTGGGAACCCCTGGTCTAAACGAACTGTTGACTCTAGAGAGGACGAGAAATAACTTTGGAAAACTTACATTTACAAATGTAAGGACGTCTTCCCCAATATTTAGACATTTATTAAATTTAATATTAAACGTTTAATTGTAATAATGGAGGCTTTATAAAAACAAACATCAGTTCAATATGAATAATACATTTTCTCAGTGATGCGTTTGCCACAAAGTTATCACAATGAATGATTAAAACTATAGGCCTACAGTGTTTACAGTCATTAATGACGAGGAATTTGCCATTCAAACGCGTATGGAGAAACAAAATATTGGTTATGTATTGTAATATTGGTCTTCATTGTTAATTAATTATTAACTTTGCTCACAAGTTACGCTCAAACGTGGTTTAGTTGTGATTTCGATTAAAATTTTAAGAATTTTGTTGCATTCTACCTATTTAATAAAACAGTGAATACCATTTAGTTAGGTTTGATAGAATCTTATACCAAATTCACGTTCCAAGTACAGAATCTATTCACATATGTGGTGGTTGAACACGTAACACATGCACATAGCAGATAGCATAGCACATAGCAGAGGTCTTTACGGGCGTAAAACACTAACATTAGGCTAAGCGGAAATTAAACTTAGACCATACTAAAGTACAACCTAATTACTTTTTAACGTACAACTCACCTATCCCTGTCTTGAACGTCGATTTCACTTTGGTTTTCGGTACGCTGTCTCTTTGTCTGCAAACACAAAAACCCCAATAAGTTTTGGTTGGGTACTCGTAACACATAACCTATAGGTTTATTTACTGATTACTTTTTTAATTACTCACAAAACACATTATGTAGAATAAAGTAACATTTTTTTGTTTTATCTAAGGTGTTGGTATATGTGTCAAATGTATATATATCAAATGTGTCAATTTGAACAGAAATAAATAACACTTTTCTAATTTGTACACTGCTAGTGTCTATGGCTCGTTATAGGGCCTACTACCTATATTCGCACTATGTTAACTGTTGTTTTTAAATATTATGATAAAAATTTTTGACAATAATGAACAGGTTGAATTATTTTACATTTAAAGTATAGCATTCCCAATAATTACCCTCCCGTCACAAATCCCCTCCGTCTCACCCCCGACACTGCCCGCTGTAGTATAAACTGTACTACAGCGCTCTTCAATTCTTTTGACTTTGTGAAAAAGGAATCTATTCAAATAGCCAAATTTTTGAACCTCTTTTGGCTTTAACTGGTTATACTTAATTAGATATTTATTTATAGAAAGCCGGTGCCTAAAAATAAAACAAGATTTATAACATTATAATAACAATACTTTGGGGAACTGAGGTTAGTTATTTCCTATAATCAAATACACTATTTTTTCAGTTGTAAAACTAGCTTTCTTAAGAATTATAGTTAAATTTTTAAAAAAAGGGCGCCACTGACACTTCAAACCTTCACTTTTATACCGGGATGTGTTAGCGTCAACACTTCAAAGCCTTAATAAAGACATTTCTAGTAAACTACAGCAGCAGATGTTTGTCCCTACTATAGAACCTGCCTAACCCTCTCTTCAACACACCTGCAAAATTTAACTATTGTTTACATTTATCCTTTCTAATTTTAGTGTGGTCGCCAAAATACAAAGCAAAACCCCTCAAAATTACTTTTCGCTAAGTAGGTAATTTCTAGGCTTAAGTTGGCAATACTCTTTTAGAGCATTGCTTTACATATGTTCCGACAGCCCTGTGCTCTGACATATACGTATCAATAACCAAAACAGAAGGTTATATGTACATTTAAATTTTTCAAAAGATTATTCGTTTGTTTATATATTAATACTACGATAAGTTAGTGTTTCTATTTACGATAAGTTATTGTTTCTATTTACGATAAGTTAGTGTTTCTATTTACGATAAGTTATTGTTTCTATTTACGATAAGTTAGTGTTTCTATTTACGATAAGTTAGTGTTTCTATTTACGATAAGTTAGTGTTTCTATTTACGATAAGTTAGTGTTTCTATTTACGATAAGTTAGTGTTTCTATTTACGATAAGTTAGTGTTTCTATTTACGATAAGTTAGTGTTTCTATTTACGATAATTTAGTGTTTCTATTTACGATAAGTTAGTGTTTCTATTTACGATAAGTTAGTGTTTCTATTTACGATAAGTTAGTAGGTCGTCCCTGTTAGTGTTTAAATCGAGGGATCATAAACTACGCTGAAATATTCCAGAAAATGTTTACCACATAAAGTCATACATATCAGACTTAAGTTTTAATAGCGTTGAGTTCGATAATATATATTCAGGATTCTCAGCGGGTGTTCCGTCAGGATGTGGCACTTAATCTGTAGGCTACTTGTAAACGTGTCATCTAGTTAACATAGAAGATATTACACATTTAGGGACGAGATACATATGCCTATCTTAAAAGTGAAAACCAAGCAACAGGACAATAGTGATCCGTGTAAAGTATAGTGCACAGTGAAGGCGTTAGAGAATAAAACGTAATGAAATTAAGGCACTATAGGCCTACATAAATATTTAACAAAATGAAAGCCTTAACGACACAGGAAAATTCTTAAGTAAGCGTTGGACAGTAAGAAAAAGCGGAAGAAACATATGAAAAACAAGTAATATAAACAAAAAATATTCAAAGTCAATTCCTATTTTCGTCAACAAAGAAAAATGTTATTTTAGTTACTTTTTATTAAATCATTACAATTAATATAAATAAAGTAACAACTCCTATGTTTTAAAACCACTGTTTTACCACATCACCTATAGCATAAAATCAGCTGTTTTATGAAATCATATTTTATTACTTATTTTAAGTAAAATAGGACGAAATACATTTATTGCATACGTTACTCCTTTTGTGAAAAGTTTTTCTCCCATATAAAACTAAAATTAATTAATTAAATTAAATTAATTAATATTCGAAAAAACTGTATCAACTCAAGTGTCATCCATTACAAGTTTAAAAAATTGTATTTGAACCTGAGAGGATGAATAAAAATTATTTTATTCATGATTGAAAACTTGAACTATATATAAGGAGAGTGTAAGCTAATAGAAAGAATGGAATAAGAACTCAGACGTTTAGGAAAATTAAAACCGACGTTTTAACCTACAACCACGATGCTATACCAAGAAACAAAAAAAAAACAAAGCTTTCAGAATTAAGTAAATAAAAGTGTGGTATGCTCCCTGGAAGAATGTATAAGAAATAATAGGCCCTAATCTCCAACCATCATCTCATAACAGGATATGTCAGTGAATTAGTCACACTTGCAAACATGCAGTGTATAAATATTTACATGATCACACTATATATTAGTGTTAAATACTAGATTTATGTTGAAGAAGGTAAATATTCTAAGATTAGTGTCATATTTAGTGTTAAATATTGCTAGGTTGACGTAATTCAAGTTAAATATTCAAGATTAGTGGGTAATTCAATTATAAATTACTTAATGGGTAATCAAATAAAATTAAAGATGGAATATATTTAGTGTTCAATTATTAATAGTGTTGCAATATTTATTGTTAAATACTGGGTTGATGTTGAAAAAGTTGAATATTCTAAGATTAGTGTTATATTTAGTGTTAAATATGACTAAGATGACGTTAATAAAGTTAAATATGTTAATTTTAGTTTAATAATTGACTTTATGTTACATCAAGTAAAATTAAAGCTGGAATACATTTAGTGTTCAATTATTAGTCTAATAGTGTTGCAATATTTATTGTTAAATACTTGGTTGATGTTGCAAAAGTTGAATATTCTAAGATTAGTGTAATATTTAGCGTTAAATATGACTAGGTTGACGTTAATAAAGTTAAATATGTTAATTTTAGTTTAATAATTGACTTTATGTTACATCAAGTAAAATTAAAGCTGGAATACATCTAGTGTTCAATTATTAATAGTGTTGCAATATTTAGTGTGAAATACTAGGTTGATGTTGAAGAAGTTAGATATTCCAAGATTAGTGTTATATTTAGTGTTAAATACTGCTAGGTTGACGTAAATCAAGGGAAATATTTTAAGATTAATGTTATAAATTAGTTAATGGGTATTCAAATAAAATTAAAGGTGGAATATATTTAGTGTTAAATTATTAATAGTGTTGCAATATTTAGTTAAATACTAGGTTGATGTTGAAGAAGTTGAATATTCTAAGATTAGTGTAATATTTAGCGTTAAATATGACTAGGTTGACGTTAATAAAGTTAAATATGTTATTAATTTTAGTTTTATAATTTACTGTATGTTACATCAAGTAAAATTAAAGCTGGAATACATCTAGTGTTCAATTATTAATAGTGTTGCAATATTTAGTGTGAAATACTAGGTTGATGTTGAAGAAGTTAGATATTCTAAGATTAGTGTTATATTTAGTGTTAAATACTGCTAGGTTGACGTAAATCAAGGGAAATATTTTAAGATTAATGTTATAAATTAGTTAATGGGTATTCAAATAAAATTAAAGGTGGAATATATTTAGTGTTAAATTATTAATAGTGTTGCAATATTTAGTTAAATACTAGGTTGATGTTGAAGAAGTTGAATATTCTAAGATTAGTGTAATATTTAGCGTTAAATATGACTAGGTTGACGTTAATAAAGTTAAATATGTTAATTTTAGTTTAATAATTGACTTTATGTTACATCAAGTAAAATTAAAGCTGGAATACATCTAGTGTTCAATTATTAATAGTGTTGCAATATTTAGTGTGAAATACTAGGTTGATGTTGAAGAAGTTAGATATTCTAAGATTAGTGTTATATTTAGTGTTAAATACTGCTAGGTTGACGTAAATCAAGGGAAATATTTTAAGATTAATGTTATAAATTAGTTAATGGGTATTCAAATAAAATTAAAGGTGGAATATATTTAGTGTTAAATTATTAATAGTGTTGCAATATTTAGTTAAATACTAGGTTGATGTTGAAGAAGTTGAATATTCTAAGATTAGTGTAATATTTAGCGTTAAATATGACTAGGTTGACGTTAATAAAGTTAAATATGTTAATTTTAGTTTAATAATTGACTTTATGTTACATCAAGTAAAATTAAAGCTGGAATACATCTAGTGTTCAATTATTAATAGTGTTGCAATATTTAGTGTGAAATACTAGGTTGATGTTGAAGAAGTTAGATATTCTAAGATTAGTGTTATATTTAGTGTTAAATACTGCTAGGTTGACGTAAATCAAGGGAAATATTTTAAGATTAATGTTATAAATTAGTTAATGGGTATTCAAATAAAATTAAAGGTGGAATATATTTAGTGTTAAATTATTAATAGTGTTGCAATATTTAGTTAAATACTAGGTTGATGTTGAAGAAGTTGAATATTCTAAGATTAGTGTAATATTTAGCGTTAAATATGACTAGGTTGACGTTAATAAAGTTAAATATGTTAATTTTAGTTTAATAATTGACTTTATGTTACATCAAGTAAAATTAAAGCTGGAATACATCTAGTGTTCAATTATTAATAGTGTTGCAATATTTAGTGTGAAATACTAGGTTGATGTTGAAGAAGTTAGATATTCTAAGATTAGTGTTATATTTAGTGTTAAATACTGCTAGGTTGACGTAAATCAAGGGAAATATTTTAAGATTAATGTTATAAATTAGTTAATGGGTATTCAAATAAAATTAAAGGTGGAATATATTTAGTGTTAAATTATTAATAGTGTTGCAATATTTAGTTAAATACTAGGTTGATGTTGAAGAAGTTGAATATTCTAAGATTAGTGTAATATTTAGCGTTAAATATGACTAGGTTGACGTTAATAAAGTTAAATATGTTAATTTTAGTTTAATAATTGACTTTATGTTACATCAAGTAAAATTAAAGCTGGAATACATCTAGTGTTCAATTATTAATAGTGTTGCAATATTTAGTGTGAAATACTAGGTTGATGTTGAAGAAGTTAGATATTCTAAGATTAGTGTTATATTTAGTGTTAAATACTGCTAGGTTGACGTAAATCAAGGGAAATATTTTAAGATTAATGTTATAAATTAGTTAATGGGTATTCAAATAAAATTAAAGGTGGAATATATTTAGTGTTAAATTATTAATAGTGTTGCAATATTTAGTTAAATACTAGGTTGATGTTGAAGAAGTTAAATATTCTAAGATTAGTGTAATATTTAGCGTTAAATATGACTAGGTTGACGTTAATAAAGTTAAATATGTTATTAATTTTAGTTTTATAACTTACTGTATGTTACATCAAGTAAAATTAAAGCTGGAATGTATTTAGTAAAATAGAGTAAATTTAGAAATTAAAAGTTTTACAATGTTTTGTGATAAATATTTCGTGTGTTAATGTATTTAGTGTTAATTATTTCAATACTAGTGTTATGTTTAATATTAAATAATGTAAGCTTAGTGTGTTGTAGGCCAACTGTTTTTAATACACTACAAATACTATTAATGGCTTTTAAAAATGAATGTTTAGCTTTAAGTCTCTAAATATTAGGCAACAAGAGGTTTCTATACAGTTAACATTTCTTAATGTCAATAACAGTATCCTATCTGCTTAGCGTACTCACTTTTATTACGTTAACCTCGTGGTTGTAAAGAAAAATATGCTTTAATTATTTAGATATTTCTTGGTTAATTTAAATCAATAAATGTAAAATTTTACCTCTGCAAACACTGGCAAGGCGAGGGAACCCACACAAAAACACTGCGAGCGGACAACTAAATTCTTTCAACACATGTTGCAGCAGTGAATGTTTGGGAGGGGAGGGGCGAGTTTTTGTCACTTTCTGAATACAAGGGGAAAGAAGCTGTTAAAAAAATAATAAGTGGTTGCCATCTGAAGCAGGTCTACACAAGGTGTCAAGCAATAAATCTGCCTAAATTGGAGCGTTTCTGTAAAATAGACTTGATTTATTGTCAACGTCTGACCGTCATGGGTAAACACTGTCTGAAGGCCTGTGTCTGCAATACAATGCAGTCGGGTCATTTGTCTTGCAAACTGTCAAAGCCGTTGCAGCATGGACGTAGTCTATGATTTTGATCATGTACTAACAAGTCATTTATAATGACGGCTTTTTTATAGCCGCGATATTTTAGAATGTAATTAGGATAAAACTGAATAAGCATAACTTGAAGGATTTGAAAGGAGATAAGGCGCAGGCTGAAAGGGGGGGACTTTTTTATAATAAGAGGAACTATGGCTATCATAAGTACAGTCATTTTACTGAAATGTACACTTCCGGAGTAATAATTTAATGTTTACCACCATAGATGTATCCATCTGATAGCCTACAAAAAAATGAGATGAAATTTAGGTAGAATAAAGCTACAAACACCATGGTACAAGGAGATGTGAGGGAACCGCATAAGCAGAGACGGTTTTATGACCTTTCTCTATAGAGGAGTCAACGTTCAGACCCTTTCTGTGTCAGGGTCGTGGAATTTTTATTGTTTTAGGGCGATTAACTAATAAGACTATTAGTAAGAATAGAAAAGGTTTTTTTAATATAGGTAGGATTAGTAAGGAGATACAACGTCTTGGTACACCAGATGAAGGGGGGGGGGGTGACGTATGCAAACACGCGAACCTGAAGTAGGTATACAATCTATCGGAGTCATCTTGTACCAATAAGGATATTGAAGAGTATTAAGAGGTGTCTACAAGTTCCAGGAGTACCGCTGTGGATTAGAGGGCAAACTGGGATTAAAGTAGGAAGTATACAACGTATTGGTACACAAGATGAAGGGGGATGACGTATGCAAACACGCGAACCTGAAGTAGGTATACAATCTATCGGAGTCATCTTGTACCAATAAGGATATTGAAGAGTATTAAGAGGTGTCTACAAGTTCCAGGAGTACCGCTGTGGATTAGAGGGCAAACTGGGATTAAAGTAGGAAGTATACAACGTATTGGTACACAAGCTGAAGGGGGATGACGTATGCAAACATGCGAACCTGAAGTAGGTATACAATCTATCGGAGTCATCTTGTACCAATAAGGATATTGAAGAGTATTAAGAGGTGTCTACAAGTTCCAGGAGTACCGCTGTGGATTAGAGGGCAAACTGGGATTAAAGTAGGAAGTATACAACGTATTGGTACACAAGATGAAGGGGGATGACGTATGCAAACACACGAACCTGAAGTAGGTATACAATCTATCGGAGTCATCTTGTACCAATAAGGATATTGAAGAGTATTAAGAGGTGTCTACAAGTTCCAGGAGTACCGCTGTGGATTAGAGGGCAAACTGGGATTAAAGTAGGAAGTATACAACGTATTGGTACACAAGCTGAAGGGGGATGACGTATGCAAACATGCGAACCTGAAGTAGGTATACAATCTATCGGAGTCATCTTGTACCAATAAGGATATTGAAGAGTATTAAGAGGTGTCTACAAGTTCCAGGAGTACCGCTGTGGATTAGAGGGCAAACTGGGATTAAAGTAGGAAGTATACAACGTATTGGTACACAAGCTGAAGGGGGATGACGTATGCAAACATGCGAACCTGAAGTAGGTATACAATCTATCGGAGTCATCTTGTACCAATAAGGATATTGAAGAGTATTAAGAGGTGTCTACAAGTTCCAGGAGTACCGCTGTGGATTAGAGGGCAAACTGGGATTAAAGTAGGAAGTATACAACGTATTGGTACACAAGCTGAAGGGGGATGACGTATGCAAACATGCGAACCTGAAGTAGGTATACAATCTATCGGAGTCATCTTGTACCAATAAGGATATTGAAGAGTATTAAGAGGTGTCTACAAGTTCCAGGAGTACCGCTGTGGATTAGAGGGCAAACTGGGATTAAAGTAGGAAGTATACAACGTATTGGTACACAAGATGAAGGGGGATGACGTATGCAAACACACGAACCTGAAGTAGGTATACAATCTATCGGCGTCATCTTGTACCAATAAGGATATTGAAGAGTATTAAGAGGTGTCTACAAGTTCCAGGAGTACCGCTGTGGATTAGAGGACAAGCTGGGATTAAAGTAGGAAGCATACAACGTCTTGGTACACAAGATGAAGGGGGATGACGTAAGCAAACACACGAACCTGAAGTAGGTATACAATCTATCGGAGTCATCTTGTAGCAATAAGGATATTGAAGAGTATTAAGAGGTGTCTACAAGTTCCAGGAGTACCGCTGTGGATTAGAGGGCAAACTGGGATTAAAGTAGGAAGTATACAACGTATTGGTACACAAGATGAAGGGGGATGACGTATGCAAACACACGAACCTGAAGTAGGTATACAATCTATCGGAGTCATCTTGTAGCAATAAGGATATTGAAGAGTATTAAGAGGTGTCTACAAGTTCCAGGAGTACCGCTGTGGATTAGAGGACAAGCTGGGATTAAAGTAGGAAGCATACAACGTCTTGGTACACAAGATGAAGGGGGATGACGTAAGCAAACACACGAACCTGAAGTAGGCTTACCATCTATCGGAGTCATCTTGTAGCAATAAGGATATTAAAGAGTATTAAGAGGTGTCTACAAGTTCCAGGAGTACCGCTGTGGATTAGAGGGCAAACTGGGATTAAAGTAGGAAGCAAACATATTCCCTGAAGTGACAGATGGATGACAGACGATTTCATCTTTCCCTAAGTACACATGCTACTGAAGCTGCCATACAAAATTGTAACCTATTCAGAAGATCTTCTATTTACAAATTCAACAGGTCTATATTAAATTCGAATAATATGTACTAAATCCCTTTAACATCTAAATGTAAGATCAAGTTAAGTTTTTCCAATTGCTAACAAAAAGATAAAATTAAAGTCGTTAAATACCCAAAAATATTACGAATATGTCCACTTTGAAGGCAATTGCTAATTTTCGTCAACTTTAAACGATCCAAGTATCTTTAACCAAATTATATGTTCTAACAGACTACCAAACTGACAAAAGGTTGAACATCACAGGGGTCCATTCTCATATGTTAAAGGATATTCGTACAGCCTCTATAACTCGTTTACAAATGCCACATGAAGGATCTCACTATATTACTCCCCAACGAATTTGGAAGTTCGCGGTTCAAAATCCAGTTTCAGCAGTTTTCTCACAACTCTGGAGCCATCTTTCAATGAAACATCTACAGAGGCCGGTAGCAAAAAGTTTCGCCCCTTAAATTCTTCACCACGGGGCACTTCCGGCGTGTCAGCTGAGCCAACAAGTGGCATAACATGGTGTACTTGGAGACATGTTCTATTATTCAATGAACAATGCACCATTCGAGCACAGTGATGCAACAAGTGCGTACAGAGGACAATGTAGTGGCGCCCGTTTGCTTTTGTTTAAGGAGACATTGCTTTCGTCTCGTTGTTTTTGTTTAAGGAGACGAGTATTTCAAATGATGCTCAGCTAGCTTGTTTAGTTATTTATCCACCTTGCTCACTTTAATCATGTTAGGTTAAATAATGAGCATCTTATACGATCTTTTTTTTAATATAATTAAATAAATTAGCTGTATAAAAATATATTTAGTGTACTTTTTGGAAATAGGCTGACGGGCTTTTAAAGAGTGTTAGTGTAACAGTGTTGGTTCGAGTTTTATTAAAACATTTTGTTTTCTTTTATTTGCTCTTCGTAATTAGAATATTTTGTAGGAGAAAAAGAATTAATACTTGCTTTCCTTCAAGAGGACTTATAAATATTAATCTTTTAGGAAAGGGTTACACCTGCCTAGTGGTGAAGAACTAAAATGTGTTGCCTTGCAGTGGGAGGATGTGTGCTTCTAGACTACTCTCCATTCAAGACAAAAAAATTAATTTTTATCTACTATTGTAAACGTTTATAATCTGGAAGCTTTGGGAAATCATACTGAGAGTACTTACAAAGCTTGTGCGTCTAGAGTAAATAAGAGTCCACAGACTCCAAAAGACCACAGCTCTGAGCTCATTGTTTGTCGGATCAATGTGTTTAGGATGACTAGTACATCACAACACAGCGAAATGAATAGTATAACACTCCGCCAGATGAATTGCCCTCTTACTGGATTCCAATGCTATAATTCTTTACTTAGACTTGTGTTGACAGCTTTTGTTAACACCGTCTGTTTTGACCTATCCCTGGTTTTTAAAACACCGAAGTTATTTTAGTAGTAAAGGATTAGGAGGTAATAAAGGATATTCAACAATAACCTTGCCACCAGATGATATTTAAAAAATATTTTGTCAACATCTTACAACAATAATCTTGCCACCGGCCAATTTAATATAACTTGGCTGGGAAAATGCAATGTTTATAGGCAAATTTGTGTTTTTAATTCTATACAACACTGCTTTTTTGCTATTGGAATATTTTTCTAACCTCACTTTACGTAATATTTTTACTCCATTTTAAGCGCAAATATTAACTTTACATTTTTTATTTACGATAGATCTAACGTTTTAAAAAAATATAAATTATAAAACTCCAAAAAATGGATAGGCCTAATCATGGGTAATGAAAAGGTTTCAACTGTTCAAAGAGCCCTAATATCAAAGGATGAACTGATAATAGACCTATGTACATAACTACAATTTGAAAAAAACAAACTGAATCAAGAAAACCACAGTGTGATGAAACTGTTGCAAAGTGAACAAGAAAAGGGCTTTGCATGTTAATTGTATTTCTGGAAAGTTAGAGATTTTACCATAGGTCTCCTTGGGGAAACCTTTAGGGGTGTTTGCATAGGTCTATTTTGAAGTCACTTACTAACAGATTGTAGAAAAGGCTCAAACAAAATAATTAGAGATGTGACCAAAAACATGTAAGATGTAAATGGTTTAGAACACAGCAAAGAGTTTTGATTCCCTTTCACCAA
This sequence comes from Prosapia bicincta, assembly GCA_036971475.1. Classification (NCBI taxonomy): domain Eukaryota; kingdom Metazoa; phylum Arthropoda; class Insecta; order Hemiptera; family Cercopidae; genus Prosapia; species Prosapia bicincta. The sequence continues at coordinate 84,265,242 of JBAIZL010000004.1, read as the reverse complement.
AAAGATCAATGATACTGGACATTGAACAACACCAATGACAGAAGCTATCAAAGCAACTTATATTAAATCTCACCAATAATAAAAGCCAATAAAATAAATAGAATAGTATTTCACCAATGACAGAACCTGTTAAATGAACTGACATAAAACCTCACCGATAATAAAAGCTAATAAGGTAAATCACAGAATCTCACCAACCACAGAAGCTATGAAAGTAACTATCATTAAACTTCACCAACGATAGATACTAATAAGGTAAATGCCGTAGAATCTCACCAATCACAGAGATATAAATTGAACAGACATTGAATCTTATTAATGATAGGAGGTATAGCAAGCAATGAACTTCAACAACGACAGGCGTTATCAACGAAATTAGCGCTGCACCTCGCCAGTAACAGATGCTGTCAAGGGGTCTGACATTGAACCTCATCAATGACACAGAATCTATCGAGAGAAATAGCACTGAACCCCACTACCCGAAAAGGAGCTTGAACAGGGCTTATCGGAGGCTAATTGGTTTTATCAAAAATTCAGGGGTTGGTTCCTCTGAGAGGTTTATTCCTTGAGACACAGGTCTATGAAATTAGGTTCGTAGTCAATGGATAAACCATTACTTTCTTACTGACTTAGCAATTGATGAAAAGAAAGAAACAAAGTAAGGCAGGGAAAAAGGTCGGTAAGACAATGTTACATTGTATCGATTAGAAAACTAACTCAGACAACAAAACTAACTATGCCCTAATGTTACATTGTATCGATTATAAAACTAACTCAGACAACAAAACTAACTATGTCCCAATGTTACATTGTATCGATTAGAAAACTAACTCAGACAACAAAACTAACTATGTTCCAATGTTACATTGTATCGATTCTCAACTGTAGATTAAAAAGGTCATTTGTTAATCAAAGACATAACGATTCATCAGGATAAATTGGAAGTGTGATGTGGGGGAGAGAAGTACTTACGAGATTTCCTATGCTAACTGAATGGTGTAGACATAAGTGGTGCTCTACTAGTGGTGCACTAGAGAGCCAAGACATACTTGGGAAATGGAAGAAAAGAACAAAAATTAAGTTACTAAATAAGGAAGAAAGAGTTTTCACAGTAATAACACTAAGTTATAGAAATATGAAGATAACCTTTTAATTAAAATAAAATATTTTAATCATAGTGTTAACTCATATAAATAAAATACATCAGTCTAACAAGCAATTAGCTCCTGAATGATTTGATAAGAAAACAGATTTCCAATATCGAACTGACTATAAATACATATTTTATACAAAGCTCTAAGTGCCTGTACACACCTCTGTCTATCTGCCTCCAATAAAAGCTGTTAAACACTCTTCGATATAAATTTCCAAAATGACGTGTTTGTGTAGGAGTATTCAGCAAACCTTGTTGGAACTGTAACTCACAGGAGCAACACACACGCGGCACCCTGTACATCTAATCACCCTGCCGACCCCTGATTAGGATCAAAGATCGAACAGAAGGCCTGGCTACTTTGATGGATCGATTGTCTGCCTGTCATACTTCGACACGTTCATTTCGAAATGTACTGACGGCTTAAATTGAATTTTTAATATGCAAGGAATGCGCCCCCAGGCTGATTGCTCTTCAGTTTACAATTAATCCCAGCGTTTCTTGCAGTGGAGCTGAAGATAGCGCTTAGTAGAAAACCAATTGTTTTAAGTGATAGAAATTTTAGGGTTTTAGGGGAAACACCGCTTTATCCTTCACGTTTCCGAGACGTTTTCAGTATCTGCCTTCGACCTGCGTCGAGTAGGACTATTGGTGCCAAACCACATACAGTACATAACCGTGTACATTAGGTTTAATTCGACTTTATATTCAATAATGGATGACGTAACAACAAAATAATGGTTACAAAAACGCTTCGTGAGTAATGTATTGGAATGTGTTTTACTCCAGAAAATATTGACAAAATAATTTTAAACTTTGTTTACTCTTACTATTTAAACCATAAAGCACCCGAGAGGATTAGGCGACCCTACCACCTAGACGCAGACAGACACTCGCTCGCTGACCTGCCTGCCTGACGCCGATGCTTTTCAATGAATCGTCTACTAGGCATTAATTAAAAAAATAAAATTTAAAATTTACCTTAAGTATTACGTTTATGTAGTTTTTACAGACATTTTTGTAATATGCACATTATTCTTTGAAAACAGAAGCCAAACACGATGTAGGCCCTAACTGTGTCGATATTTATTGTAATTTAATTCATATCTAAAAATCGATATTGAATCACTTATTTTTTTTATTATCTTTAGGTTTTGGCCTCTAAGGAATAATATGTAGCCTATAATCCAGATATGACAATAAAAACTGATTACTTAAATGTTGCACTTTATAGGTTTTTAGTTTTGTAGGCCAAGGCCTAGTAGCTGACTCATAGGCGGGTGTGCCCGAGTGTGTGTGTGTGTGCGCGCACGCGCGCGCACGTGCATAAGTCGCCTAATCCTCTAAGGTGCTCCTGAGTCTGGATGGAGTAAACTAATTAAAAATCAACTTGGGGTAGGCCTACTGAATAAAATATACTGTAATATATATAGCCTATATTTTTTTAATATTTAAAAGCTGTTGCGATTTTTAATGGCAAATTTATAACACAAACTCGCCTATATATACACACATAGGCCTACCTAATGACCAAGAAATAAGGCATATTATAAAAATAGTAATCAATGTTTGGAACAAGGAAGATAGATATTTTAAGGTAAAAGCCGACAAAGAGAGCAAAGTCAAGTAAAGACAGTTCAGTGTTGTAAATAAGTTTTAGGGTAGGCCTACTTGCTGGTAGAATAAGGAGTAGTATTTATTTTTTAATAATAAAGTAGTTCTGTAAACACGTATAAGAAAATGTTTGACACCTGGAGAGTCTAAATAATTAGAATGAACGACTAAATAATTAGAAAACTTTAAACAGCAAAAACCAGTTCAAATATTTAGAAAGCTTAATTCTGAAGGGCATAAATACTATAAGGGGGGATAAAATGCAATGGTTATTCATAAGGAAGGTCACGAAGGAACAAAACGTGGAGTATGTTCTAAGCTTCGAGGGAGTACGGACGTGTTTGGAGGAGGTGGCTCGTAGAAGATTCAAGTTACAAGAGATTGTTTTTAATAAGGGAGTTTTTATGTAAGAAGAGTAGTTAAGGGGTATTATAAAGAAATTTTTTAAAAAAATATATAAATTATCAATAAAAAGTCTTACGAGTGATTAAATAAAATATTAACAGAAAAGGGTTTTAGTATAGTGCCTAAGCTTAAACGTATAAAGGTGTAGAAGTGATACACAAGTTAAGTAAATCAAGTTAATCCCACGTTAAGTTAAATCAAGTTAATCCCAAGTTAAGTTAAATCAAGTTAATCCCAAGTTAAGTTAAATCAAGTTAATCCCAAGTTAAGTTAAATAAAGGTAATCCCAAGTTAAGTTAAATCAAGTTAATCCCAAGTTAAGTTAAATCAAGCTAATCCCAAGTTAAGTTAAATCAAGTTAATCTCAAGTTAAGTTAAATCAAGTTAATCCCAAGTTAAGTTAAATCAAGTTAAGGCAAACTGTGAAATCCGAAGAGACGCAAACACATAAGTACGACTGCAACAAACTTTATTAGATTAGTCTATACTCACATATTTCAGAGAAACAGAAATATTTGGTAACAACTTACTATACCACTATGCACTATAAAAAGATCCCAAATAACGATCCTTGAGATTTAAGAATAGTCTAAATAACATAGTATTTTAATAAGTTGTATTGGAGAAGTAAACGCTTCAAGAGTATTAGATTTTGTTATTAGTTATTAAACTGAATAAATCCTAGTCACTGAACCATCATAAATGAACTTGAAACCCTAAGTTGTAACTCATAAAATGTCAAGCTAGAATAAATAAGATGCTATTAAATTTAATTCCCTTGTTTTAATGATTTAGCAACCTAAAAGTGTGGCTGTAGGTATTGCAACTATGATTAGGGTTAAAAAGGAGGAAAGCTGTTTCAACTAAAAGTTAACCCTTTGGGTGACAAAAAGCACATTTAAAAACCAACCTTTGCTCTAGACAAGGGGTTGTTCAGAACGTACAAAAATATCCAATTTCGTTTTTTTCTAATTTTCTGCCTGAACCGTGAAATAGTGTAGAAGGGTTTAAATTTATAATATACCGTTTCCCTATAAATCGTAAAAGGTCGTTCTGTCAAAAAAATGTTGTTGGCTACAATTAATAGATTTGCCAAAGTGTGGGAAACGGAAGGAAAGGGTTTCATTTGTTAGTGGTAATGAAATGTAGCCATTTGTACTGGCAAAGGAATAAATAGTTTAGAAAATAGCTTTATAATTCGCATACTATTTCGGAGCCGTTCCTGAGAACAATATAACGTCAAAACTAAACTTCACTGATTTCTTATGACATCTTGTGTTAAAGGATTTTTAAGCTTCTGTACATATAAATATACCCCTGCTCACCTGTTAGCCGAAGAAAAAAGCAAGACATTAAAGTAGAAAATTGTGGAACAAGTAATCAGCAAATAAGAATGGAAATTCAAGATAAGGTTACCTCGTGTTGTACGGAAGTGATGTCTGGCGTCCGAGGTCTTCAATCCGTTAGTCGCGACACCTTTTTCTCTCTGGTATTTTTGATAAATCTTGTCAGTTACCGATAATTTTATCGCCATATAGAATACTGTATGTGAAGGATTAGGTGTTTCTCCGAATAGAAAAGTTCACTTGTATTATGTAGACTTTTTGTTTTCATCGTCGCTAACATTCTTTGTCTGGATTGTCAGAAGGTCTAAACTTCTAAAAAACGCCTTCTGAAGTCACAGCTTCAAAATCTTTTATTATTGGCGTAAAAGCTTATACAAAACGGATTACTTCGAATTGCTCATCTCAATAAATACCTTCCACAGAAAAATTAGTAAATATATTTTCATGTGAGAATAAAATAGACCACCGAATGTCAGAGTGAAATGTGACAAGCTGTAATAGGATACAAGGAGTGTATAACACCTGGACTCTAGGCTCGGTCAGAGGATTGGATTACTCTACCCAGCCCTTCGCAGTTTGTTCACCTTTACGCTTTACGGTCGCAGGTTCTGCCGATAAACTTGAGTGCAAGGCAGGTAAAGTCTACAATTTTATCCATGTTATAATTTTACAAATTTCTTTGTATTTGAGAGTATTGAACTTTTATTATAAATCCTACGATGACCCTTTATTGTTTCAGAAAGCTGAATACTACATTTAATTTATTGTTACAAGTAACTAACTTCATTAAAAACTAAGCTATGAGTTTTACAGGAAGAGCCGCTGGATTTCTCTGATTCTACAAGTCAACTCTAAGACTGTGTGTCGGAGTTCGCAGCACACCACTATCTATCTAATGTAGGCCTAAATCAACGCTTTAACTTCTACTTTCGCAAGATATATTCCAGTGTACCTCCTGACTTTGGTCACGGGAATCTGAGAGGATTTAATGCCAGAGAATATCAAGCAAGTGGGTACTTGGCCACTCTAAAGAGACCATATACACTAAACGAATCCTGTGGTAGGGATGCGTAAAGAGTAAAAAAGTAAAATCACCTCCTCTTCTTCCGAGATCCTATCATTATCTTCTTATATGCATCTGAACTTTTGTAATAATTTCCGCTGGGTTTCCTGTAAAGCCCTTAAATCCGTCACTCCTGACTTCCAATCAAAGTACATGTAATTTTCGTCTCGTTATCCTACATTTAGCAGAAGTAACAAAGAGTGAATTGGACGAATGGCGTTTTTGTTGTGTATCCACACTCCCCATTCTTCTATCTCTTAGCGCCGATCAGTCTAATTAATATTTTAAACTTTACCACTAATACTGCAATAATCCAAGTATTGTTCACTTGCGACAAGAAGAGTGCAAGGGACATCATGAATAGTGTACGCAATCAAGGTTTGTTTATAAGAGGGGATGCGATGTAGACCTGTGCAAACATTAGTCCTACACTACTTTCAGTTATTTAACACAATGCAAATTTTAATAATATTGACGTAAACCACAGTTATTTTGCTACTTCATATTTGTTTTTCAAAGTAATTAGAGAATTTAATTGCTATTGGCAACACGGTTTTACGGCTGCTGGGTCTTGTACTTGAAGTAAAAAATGTATCTCTCTATCAGGTTCCTCTGGATAAAAGAGGTACAAGAGAGGATTGGTGACAGTAAAATAGGTGTCAAGAAAGGATAGGTGGAGTAAGGAAAGGTTTCTATAGTACTGGAAGTAAGAGGGAATTAGTGCCCGCGTGGTTTTTACTGGAAGTAGATCTGCTGTTTACTGGGTTGAAGAGAGACATCTTTGAGAAATAAATTGTTATTAAAATGAAAACACGCCCGAGCGCACGTATAATCAAACATACAGTCTTATATTGAAGACGACTTATTACAGCCTATTGCAAAGCCACTAAACGCAATAATAAACCCTACCTGTTATATAGGTGGCGTGCGATTGATCGATAGAAAACCTGTATTAACTCTATTCAAAAACATTGTTTTTTATAGTGCGTGTTGCATCAAGGGCCATCGCAAAGAAATTGCAGGCGTTGCGGTCATTTGGAAAACTAATATAAGTACATTTTTTCAAACCTTTATGCAAATGATCTGGTTCATATGACAAATCAAATTAAACAATATTAATAGCGGCCTTGTCGAATCTACATTATTGTATTATACATACTACACCTCATATTATATTGTCTGTGGAGCGGTCTTTTGCTTCCCTACTCGTCCCACCCCTATGCTCGCCGTTCAAGGTCACGCGCCAGCTTATGAGTGACCAGTTATATCCTAGGCACAGTTTATCCAAAGAATTTATAGTATTAGCCTTCCGCCATACTGTAAACTGTTGCACGCCAAGATAGGTTATGTCAGTGAGGCACAATATCCAGAGAGGTTATCATTCAGAGCCAGAACGCGTACAATAGCTGATAGCTTTATACGTTGATTTTCAGTTATTTGAGGATAGTCGAAATTCTTATTGATGTGTTATTAACGGTTCAATAAATTATAAGGAAATTTTAAATTAAATAGCTGTTTATTAATTCACAAACATTTATGGCTACTATTATTTACATACTTAACATTTATAAAAACGTCCAAACACTGTTTTAATTAGGTCTACTAATAATTACTAAGTTTGTTAATAGTCTATTTACACTTGACACTGCCACTGTCTATCAGTCTGTCACTAAAGGTTTGCTCTCTTCACTTCATTACAAGGAAAAAACTAACTTTACAATTAACAAATGTTTTATATATTGACTTGGAGCTTCTAGCAATTTCTCGTATGTTCTAGTCGCTTCACTTCTAGAAAATTCTAATCCTTACGAGATATGGTGGTTTTCTAGTCTTAAAGTGAAAGGACTTGTAAACCTGTTAAGCTGTGCCCCATTAAACACGGGGAAGTTTGCTCGTTACGGTATAATTCATAAATAACACCAAAATTGCTTTTATTAGATGTTATGAACGATACGATACTTTCAACTATATTTGAAAACGAAATTTTAAAAAGGAAATTTGTGGGACTGCTTGCCCTACATATTATTTTAAATTTAATTGATAATTATTTTTACTCCTTCCCATCTACAATACCTTCTACATACATTTCATGTAGTCTAATTCTCAAGCAAAAATTACTTTGAGGTTAGCGCACGGGTAAGACATTTCTATGCGCTAGGTGATTACAATGTGGTGAGGCAATACAGAAAAGTAGTCTCCTATTGTTGTTAAAGAGAAGCATTTACCATTAAGAACATTAATTACTTAAGGTTAGGAATGGGATTCTAGATATTTCAAAAACTCATTTTCCTAAACAACTTACACTGACTTACTCTCAGGACTACGTTGCAGGTATACACACTCTTGTGTTATCATATAGGGACCTCAGGGATGCACCTCGTAAGCGGAAAACGCCAGAATTTTACAGATCAGGATTGTTTTATGCCCCTATTCCAGTCCTACATGTAATACATCATGTATTTAAAATGCACACACGCGCGCGCTTTAACTGCAATGTAGTTTTTGAAAGATTTTAATTTTTTATTACCTCCCAAACCCATATTATTGCACGTTTATAATAAAACCTTACATTTTGTTTCTATTATTCATAGTATCGCTACTGGGTTGGAAAAATTGTACTTAAGAAATAATTAAGTAAAACAAATTGTGTAGGCCTGTAAGCCAAGATTTATTCCTGGATTTTGCTTACGAATTCCTGTGTGCAAAACTTATCACCTATTTCAAGCTTTCTCGATAAAAGATAAAAGTGTTTACAGTGCTAATATAGGCATACAATTTTGTGCAAATATTTATTTCTTAATTTAATTTTGTCGGAATATTTCGTTAAAATACTGTACAGGTTTTATTACTAAGCGAATCATATTTTTGCAATCCTATAAAATTGCCTAGTTTTTACCAAATAATATTTTCTGGTTAACCATCGATATGGGTTATATCAATCGTCCTAAGCCTTCGTCTGGACATAGGATCAGTTACACTAAAACCAGTTAACTTATAAAGCTGTAAGCGAACACTTACTGACACGCCGAATTTTACAGATGTAGTTCAAAGTTGAGATTTTGCACACGGGCCCGTCTGACGCGTCGAGCACGTTACGAAATGAACGTGTCAGAATTATGACAAGTAGACAATCCATTTATCAATTTAGTCAGCCTACTGTTCGAGATTTGATTCTAAGCAGGGCGTATAAATGATAATTACATTCCTACCGACCACCAAGCGAGTAGCCTACTGCGTTTGCGATATCCCAGAGTGGGGATTTTCAAATTCGTCTTCTATTAGGTAACAATCTGTATCGTGTTGATCTATTGAATAAAAAAAAGGTTTCACTTTTAGATTGCTCTATTTTGGTCTCAATTTTTTTTAATGAAGTTAGGTAGATTACAAACAATAATTATAAACAAGTGATGCCAAAGATTGAAAAATTGAAATTTTGTACACGTTGTCGAGATGGAAACTCACGTCAGCTCCTTAGTTGATAAAGCCAGTTCTGGTAAAAAATCGAGCTCCACCAGGCGATACCCTGTGGTAGTCTACAGATACTTGGACCTTCGTCAAAATCACGGCCAAACAAGGCGGTAAAGATCAAGTACGATAAAGGTGAAACAAATTTTACTGCATGCAGTAAGCTATGAAGGGCATGAGCACGGGATGAAAATACGGTAGAAGAAGACGGAGAGAATTATTTAATTCTGAAACTAAATAACAGGAACTCTGGTAAACCTAAAAAAGAGAAGCGGAAGAAAACGAGCCTTAACACGTAGAACCGAGAGTAGGCCTACATCTAGGAATATTAGCTTAATTAGTTGTAACGCTTAGAACCATTAAATCATGAAACCCGCAAAAGGCAAATGTATTAACAGACCGTAACGGAAGCTGGTTCGAGGATAGACTGACGTCAGTGCGTCGTAAAGAAAAAAAAACTTTCGCCGCTCTAGTAATTAAAGCTTTTAATTAGCTTTCCTTTTTATTCATCTGGACAAATAAATCAGGGTTTTAAAAAAATATTCACTTATTAAATTTAACATTATTCAATATTTGGGTTTGTACAGATGGGTATAAATCAACTCTAAATGCGTACATCAACTCTAAAAAAATCCCAACAAAGATGAGTTTTTAAACAGGATCCCTTTCTTTACTTGTCAAGCAAAAACCATTAGAGTAGGTCTACTGAAATCACTTTTTGGACGAGCAACATCAGAGACTCGGGTGTTATAAATCTTTCAACCACAATGATACATGGTCGACTCTGTTATATTGTAATTATTAACGATAAAACCAATGCGAAGATAAAGCCGTCGCATTTCAATCAGATGGTAGTTTAGTAAAGGGCTAAAGATATCAAACCTGTATTAACATTAAGGAATAACCCTAAACGTCTATAAGAGAAATCTTTTCCTCCCATAAAATGGAGATGTCTATTTTCGAAGAAGAAGATTTGTTTTGTACGGTGATTTAAGGCAAGCTACAGTCTTTAACGGGTTTAGGTCTCCCAAAGAAAGGTTCTGGACAATAACATCGAGGACAATATCTCTATAAACGCACAGCCTCTTTTAAAGATAACCATATTATCTTTACGTCGTTCATTTAGTGCAATAACACAGTTCAAAACATGTTCTGGTTGAAAAGTGTGTAGTCTAAATGTAAAAATACGAAAAGCGAAAGGGCTATAAAACTTAGACTAACATAGCGTGACATTTATCCTACTTGGTTCTAGGAGGTGAGGTAGAATACATTAATAGCCCGCTTGGGCAAGAACGCTACTGAACCAGGTATGTAAAGAGGTGTGAAGTTGCTCACCCATTTTAAAAATAAAGATAGTTAGGAGTTTCCAATAATTTTGGTAAAATGATCAGTAATTAAGGCTTAATCAATTATACCACAGTCTTTAGTAGGCTACATCTATTTAAATTATACCACAGTCTTTAGTAGGCTACATCTATTTATTGTAAGACAAAGTAATGCCACTGGAATAGTCTCCAAATCCCCAAAATAGATGTCACATCAGGATCACGACTCGGCGAATTTTTCTTGACTAAAGCAAAACAAATAGCAACAGATCAGAAGTAAGGCACGAAATAAACTAAAAAGCTCGGAGACGACAAACTACAAGTGTATGTGAACAAATGGCACGGCTTTTGCCATAAACAGAAATCAATATACATTACAGTCAAAACGTAAGACAAATGTAAAGAATTATTGACAAGATAATAAGCAACCAATAGTATCTCAGCGTCGGAGACGAGGGATCCGATGAGCCAATAGGAGAAGTAGGCGTGGTCGAGCTACATTTCACTGTCAAGCTGTTGGAAAACGTTTGTAAAACGGAAATAGCTTAATTTAAACAAATCGGGAGAAAACATGGAGTAAATTTATTTGCTGGCGTAAACAAGCTAAATTATGCCCCTAACCACCATCGTTTTTATAGAATCAAAATTGAAGGTACATATGCCCTATGCCGAAATGATGAACCAAACAGGGAGAGGGCGGATTAACCCTTTGTAACCTTATTAACCCTTGTTTAATATATTCGTCCTCCAGTTAAATATCATTAAGTAGTGGAATCCCTCCACCCTTCACCAAATAACTTTCATTGTAATCTTGCAGGATATGTCTCTGTACAACGCCCATTAAGAAGTAAATCTCCTAAAATCTACGTTACAAACATGACAATTTTCTCTTCTAGGCGAACTATAATATAGCATAAGCTACATAGCCTATAATTTTATAGACGGACCTAATATTTTTGTTAGAAATAAATGTGGCATTACAAATATGGTCAAACGTATTTGAAGTAGGCCTACAACTTTTCGCGAACACATTAGGTAGGCTACTAGCAATAGGTGTATGGAATGTTGTGCGAAACTATAGTGGGAGCAATATTGTGTTTTTGTTACCCTTAAAACCCCCGTGAAATGATAACATCCTGATCAGAAGTTAACGTTTTACGAGAGTAGTTGCTTGACGTCACCTACTAGTTATGCTATATATAGATATAGGGGAGAGCGGTGTACTATGTAACAATTTTCACACTTAATTTTTTTACGCCTATACAGTCTATTGATTTATAAATCAAAAACAATTGTGCAATCATAAACCTTGGACTTTAAGACACAATGTGTAATTTTTCAATCAGTTATTAAGTTGATAAGTAGGCCTATATATAGACCTATATAGGCCCTATGTTTACGTTTTCTACAACAATAACTTTATTGTGTACCAAGAACCAGCAAAATACGTATAATTATCGTATTGTTATTTAAATTAAGGTTTTATTATTTTTTTGAAATCAAGTCTGTTCGGGTGTATTGCTGAAGAAACGTGGAATATTTAGATCATGTAGGTTTCAATGTATTTTTACAAACATTCAGTTTCGTACGATTCCCAACCCAAAACATAAGTGCCTTTTTTAAACACCTCTTCCAGGTTTTATTGTAATAATAAAACAGTGTTGAGACTACTCTGATATTTAGCCTGTTTTATTTTAACTCGCACAAATATTTCTAATCCGTTCAAAGGAGAGACTCCAGCTATAATTGTGGAATCTACTAAATTACAACTTTTTTTATAGTTTACACATTCTCTAGTCTTAAGAAAAGAATTAAGAAGCAATATACTCTTATCTAAGAATTAAGAAGCAATATACTCTTATCTAATGGGAAAAAAATTAGGCTATCTACGTTTGTCCTTTGCCTCTGAGAGCTGTGGCGGCGACAGAAGAAATTATTAACGTCACTAATTATTATTACCAATTCGTCATGGTACGTAGTAATAGTAGCGAATGTTGCTATGGTGACTACATAATAACTGGCTAGTAAGGTAGAGTAACACACTTTCGTGCGTCCTACGGATATCTCTCGGGAAACATGTGAAATATGAAATTTTTTTCATGTATCAGTTTGAATAAGTTAGAAGAGCAGTTCAACTGCTAAAACCATTAGGCATATGTGTTTGTTGACAGAGTTATCGCCAGTGATACCACCTTCTTTACCAATATTCTACGACTGGGAAAGGTTGAAACATGACGAAGTCTAGTAATCATTTGAGTAGATAATTATTGAAACATTGTCTAAACAGTTTTTTTTATTTTTACCAAATGTTTGTTAGGAATGTTTGTGGAATGAGATTTGTGTTAATTTATTTTCCTATAGTTTTTTAATATCCGTAAATACATTTAAATAAAGCATTTTATAAACTCTGAACAAATCTAGAACAATTGTAGGCCTATTGTTTTATTATCCGTAAAAAAGGTGTTCAAATATCCTAAACAGTTTCTACGTTATTTTGTTGAAACTCCTTATAACCGACACGCTGGTAATTCTTTTGTAAAGAGTTTCTCCTGGTTTGCCTATTTTACGAAAAGTGTTTATTTACAGTTCAAGATTTATAAATATCTGTACTATAGACCTAATTTCAAAATTCACTGCCGATCGATCAAACTACAACACAATCGAAAACGGAATTTCCCACAATCACAATTCATTTGTGGCCCGCATACCTACTACGGTAGAAAACGTTTCCACGAATGTTAAAATACACCCTTTTGACCATTTTAGTTATTGTTCAGTTAAAAAAAGAAAGAAACTGAAGGTATACAATTGAGATATTTCGTAAACTGCAAAAGGGTTGCAACGGAACAGGTGGTTAAAGCAGAAAGGGTTGGGATATTCCGGTTCTACAGAAAAGGGTGGTTCTACAACTGGACTGAGGTTTTAAGTTAGAGTTTTACAAAATGTGTTTGCACTGAAACACCGGTTTTTCATAGCATTTTTCACAGTCGAGCAAATCATATAGGCGAGAACAAAATTGCAAATTTTTGGTGGAAGTTTCTCATGCTAATATTCTTAATGAATAGCTAAAAATGTTTACAGCTAATAACGTGTCTTCTTCGACAAACATGATCAGTTAACGCGCATCATGTTGTTTCGGTTTACAGCTGAAGATCTAAATACATTTTCCAAACTTTACACTACCACCAGATTTAACTTTCCTCCCATGCCCCTTTCCCTTTCTATCTAATCCTCGAACATTTTACCATTCCTAGTAAAATTCGTTCAGCTTATTTTGAGCGTTGCCGTTTCCTTTATCCTCGCTCATGTATTCCTTGAGCGTTGCCGTTTCCTTTATCCTCGCTAAAGTATTCCTTGAGCATTACCGTTTCCTTTATCCTCGCTGAAGTATTCCTTGAGCATTGCCGTTTCCTTTATCCTCGCTCAAGTATTCCTTGAGCATTGCCGTTTTCTTAATCCTCGCTCAAGTATTCCTTGAGCGTTGCGTTCCTTTATCCTCGCTCAAGTATTCCTTGAGCATTGCCATTTCCTTTATCCTCGCTCAAGTATTCCTTGAGCGTTGCGTTCCTTTATCCTCGCTCAAGCATTCCTTGAACATTGCCGTTTCTTTTATCCTCGCTGAAGTATTCCTTGGGCATTGCCGTTTCCTTTATCCTCGCTCAAGTATCCTTTGAGCGTTGCGTTCCTTTATCCTCGCTCAAGCATTCCTTGAACATTGCCGTTTCTTTTATCCTCGCTGAAGTATTCCTTGAGCATTACAGTTTCCTTTATCCTCGCTGAAGTATTCCTTGAGCATTACCGTTTCTTTTATCCTCGCTGAAGTATTCCTTGAGCATTACAGTTTCCTTTATCCTCGCTCAAGTATTCCTTGAGCATTGCCGTTTTCTTAATCCTCGCTCAAGTATTCCTTGAGCGTTGCGTTCCTTTATCCTCGCTCAAGTATTCCTTGAGCATTGCCATTTCCTTTATCCTCGCTCAAGTATTCCTTGAGCGTTGCGTTCCTTTATCCTCGCTCAAGCATTCCTTGAACATTGCCGTTTCTTTTATCCTCGCTGAAGTATTCCTTGAGCATTACAGTTTCCTTTATCCTCGCTGAAGTATTCCTTGAGCATTACCGTTTCCTTTATCCTCGCTGAAGTATTCCTTGAGCATTACAGTTTCCTTTATCCTCGCTCAAGTATTCCTTGAGCATTGCCGTTTTCTTAATCCTCGCTCAAGTATTCCTTGAGCGTTGCGTTCCTTTATCCTCGCTCAAGTATTCCTTGAGCATTGCCATTTCCTTTATCCTCGCTCAAGTATTCCTTGAGCGTTGCGTTCCTTTATCCTCGCTCAAGCATTCCTTGAACATTGCCGTTTCTTTTATCCTCGCTGAAGTATTCCTTGGGCATTGCCGTTTCCTTTATCCTCGCTCAAGTATTCCTTGAGCATTGCCGTTTTCTTAATCCTCGCTCAAGTATTCCTTGAGCGTTGCGTTCCTTTATCCTCGCTCAAGTATCCCTTGAGCGTTGCGTTCCTTTATCCTCGCTCAAGTATCCCTTGAGCGTTGCCGTTACAAGTATATCCTAGCAGTACAAGGTATATTATCTAGTCTATAACATTTATTAATTAGTCTTTATTTAACATCTGCTTATTATACCTACAGACCAGTGTAATATTTGGTATCACTTGATAACTTGACTTTTTATCATATCGCAACTTCATTAGTGTAACCTACTGAACGGAAATGTGATACTTTCATGTCTCATTTTTAAAGACTAAATTTAAGTAATAAATAAGTTCAAGTGAAAGGTAAAAAAAATCGTGACATATTTTTAAATAAGCACTGTTTACATTTTATCGAAAAGAAATGCAGTCATAGATAAGCAAAATATGGGCGAACATATAAAAGAGAAAGTAAACAAAATGGAAAAGAGACAAAAAGGAAAACAAAATTAGGAGAAGAGGAAACAAAATAAAAATAAAAAAGAAGAATACAAAAACAAAAGAAAATGAAAGATGAAAACTTAAAGGTAAAAGACTTTCGTAAAAGAAGTTAGAAACGGAAGGAAAGGTCGTAGAAAGAAGCATTCAGAAAATAATAAGATAAATAATTCAGAGAATGATTGGAAGAAAGTAGAAGAGAAAGTCTAAAAATGATCTAAAAGGGATTAAAAGTATAAACAAAAATTTTAAATTAAACCACCACTAGCTTGTTTTAAATTAGCCCTTTTTTAAGGCATGTACGTTAAAATTTTATAAATTTGTAGATACAAATTAATGCTACTAGTGTCATCAAATATTCCAAATTACAAAGGATCGATACTCATCTTTTGCTACTGTATTGGGAAAACCCAGCAATACCTGTCCACGACCATGAAATAACAAATGAGGGAAAGAGTATATTATTTTACAAACAAGGGTTATTTCAAGTCCTTTTCATTATGAGAACTCGGTTATAAAATCATACTTCATTTTAATGAACGCAGCTTCAAATAAAGATAAAAGTGATTTTTTTAGGAAAAATGGATAATATTATGTTTTGGTATAAATGATTTTGTCTAAAGGTAAAACTAATGATGTGTTACATAATTAAATTACAAAATTGAAGTGAACATTATTTTTTCTAGGTTCAAATAGGTAAAGAAATAATGATGCAAGAACGAAGCAAATTCCACTCTAAAGTTCTAAACAGATTCAGTAAAGACCCTAGATAAGTGTAAAACAAAACTTGGGACTTGACCCCAGGCGCGCAATGCGCTGAGTAAGCACTCGAAGGTTGTGTCCTTCCTCATGCACATACACGTGCATAGATAAGGCCCCGTAAGAATGCACATTTGCAAAGTTATGGGAAACTCGCGCTAGGCCACGTCCCACTTACACGACACAATGCATTCTAGCAGAGAGACAATTGTTACTTGGTGCACACAACAATGTCAAACTATTTGTCGTTTGTCATTTTTACAGAACTATACATACTCAAAATCTCGCTGACCTAAATAAAAAAAATCCTGTACGACTTTTTAAAACTCCAAATAAGTTTATATATATATATATATATAAATATATATATATATATATATATATATACATACATACATATATATATATATAATACGTTTTCTTGTTTAATAATTTAAAACAACATAAGATATTCAAATACAAGAATATTAATAACGAATATAAATAAATAATATTCTTGTATTTGAATAACCTATGTTGTATGTTGTTTTAAATAAATAAATAAATATATATATATATATATAGCCTTCTTATATATATATATATATATATATATATATATATATATATATATATATATACCACAATACGTATTCTTGTGTATCAATATAGGAATACGACAAAATACAAATACAAGAATAATTTATTGAATGTACAATTCAAAGCTTTTCGTTGGCAAACAGTATCAACATCATCATAAATACTCCAATATACAATATACTCCAATATATACTAATGCATATATATATATATATATATATATATATATATATATATATATATAAACATATAAGAATGGACTTTTATGGTGCCATAGTATTTCCATTTACGTAGAATAAAAACAGTGTAATATGTATCATAGCTGACTCTCGTTGTTTATAATATTTATACAGGTTCTAATATAACTTACTTTAGAGTTGAAAGTCATAATACACCCTCCAACAGCTACTCTGACATGAGACAAGTACAGTTTAGTCCGATCAGAGTTTACAGGCTATCCAGACTAGGAAGCGACGTCGAACATTAGGCGAACCCCGCACCTAAATCCGTGCACGCATTCACAAATGCTGACCTGGCAACCTGCCTTTGATGGTTACCCATGAGTCACTTACTAGGACTCGGTCTAAAAAGGTATAGGTTTTTAATATAGTTTAATTAGTATTTGGTGAAAACTTCATTCTTTCACTATATATCAAGACATAAATTCATTAAAATAACTTTACTATCAATTTTCAATTTATTTTTTTAATAATATTTTGTCTACAAACTGTTTTCCCTAATACTGTAATTATAAGGCAGTTTTATTGTATATTTATATGAGATTTTGCATTACATGATTATTAACACGATTTTAAACGTTAGAAATAATGTGTAAGGTTTTAGACAAATTCGTCAAGAGAATTTTTTAAAAAATTACTTAATATATTCATCTGGCAAATTGATATGTTTATCTTATTTTTCAAAGGAGTGTCAATTATTTAAACAACTGTTAAGCAATATGATTAGAAGGATATACACATCGGAAATTATTTGGATAAATAGTGGTCATTTTCCCAACATAATCAATGGCATGAATAGAAATTCGATTAGGGCCAATAATGTAGGCTAAATAGAAATTAAAGATCGTATCCAATCTCTGAAAATGAAGAAATAAAATATTTAAAAAAAAACAGAACCTACTTTTAAAAAATCCAAATATATAATTTTTACTTACTAAAAAGTGAAAAAATTCCAATATCGAAAACATAATTTATCATAAGCTATAACCCACAAAATTTTGAATTCGGGGCCGCAATCATGCCTGATATTTGCTAATCCATCAAATCTATTTCAAATATTTCGAGACAAACAACTTTTTGATTGCTTGAGTTCCCATATTTTAATTATAAGCTAGATAACCCCAGAGTTTTCTCACGAAACAAAAATTTCATGTGTTCGATATTACGGAAGTATGCGGGACGATAACTGATCTTTGTTCTCGGCAAAGACCATACAACATCATATTTGTCCGATAAAAAATACGTGATTGCATATTTTTAGTTCAGACATACTGGTTTCGGATAATGTTTCCTTCTTTGAATGACTTACACGGAATGTGATTATTGTAGATGCTTATAAATATAAGAGATCATTTCCCTTAATCGTTCTGTATCATAAATTTAATAAATTTCTTATGCTGTATCTATAAAATAAGTGTATGGAAGAAATGATTGAATAGCCTGTGTGCGTATGATAATTTGTTAATTTACATGCCAAGGCGCTCCAAAATCATGTAAATTCTCTTAATTTGTTTCACGTTCAGTATGTTAAATATG
Source organism: Prosapia bicincta (assembly GCA_036971475.1). Classification (NCBI taxonomy): domain Eukaryota; kingdom Metazoa; phylum Arthropoda; class Insecta; order Hemiptera; family Cercopidae; genus Prosapia; species Prosapia bicincta. The sequence continues at coordinate 84,246,838 of JBAIZL010000004.1, read as the reverse complement.
AGTCCAAGTATGAAACTCGTCGCCGACTATAAAAGTTTGTGGGTAATAAGTTTATGATAAATTATGTTTTCATTATTGGAAAATGATTTTTTACTTTTTAGTAAGTAGAAATTATATATTTATATTTTTTTTAAAAAGTCGGGTTTTTTTTATATACAGTAGGTATTAAAAAAAATCTATCAAGTATAAGGACACGCACACCATTCTATGTACAGGGTGCTAGAAAATACTGTCGTATTTTTCCGATTCAAACAACAGTTGTAAAGTTATTAATCATGTTTACACTCGCAGAGAATATTGATATATAAAAGCGTTTGACTTGCGAGTCAGGTACAACTATTTATTTATACAGGCAAAGTTCCAATAACGGATACGATATCGTCTTCAGGCCTTATTCCTCTTGCACTCTATTAAAAAAAATCACCGTGATATAACCTTAGTATCACGGTTACTTGGTTACTAAGGTTATGTCACAGCTCTATTTTTTAATGTCACAGCTCTGAATGCAGGAGGAATAAGGCCTGAAGACGATATCGTATTCGTTATTGGAACGTTGCATGATAAATAAATAGTTGTACCTGACTCGCAAGTCAAACGCTTTTATTTAACAATTGTAAAGTAATTTGAAAAATCAATGTAATTAAAACTTCAAGTTAGGTGTTAAATTTGAAAAAGATTAAAATTTTTAAAAACAATTCTTCAGGAACTATACGTTTAAATTTCCAAATATATTAATATCAAGATTAAAAAAAAAAAAAAATAGTAAGTAGGTGTAACATATATTTCCCGAAATCGAGTTTAAAAAAACTAATTTCAAAAATAAATTCTCCTGTATAAAAGATTATTGAGAGATAGCTTAATGTACGAAAACCATTCAAGTGCAAAACAAAATAAATATCTTTATATTTGAAGTATTTAAAAACGTAATTGATGTATTTAATAATAAAAATCACAGGAGCAAAACAAAATAAGTTAAGTTGACAAAATAGTAGCACGAGGGTGCGAACTAAATCAGAACATTTACCCCGCCTTTTAATCGTATATGTAACAATTACTACATGAAACTGAAAATAAATTTATAAAAAGTACTGTAGGCCTATTAAAAACAATTCACCAAATTCAATTAGAAAAAAGTAGATTGATTTTGGAATTGGTTTTAGGGGGCTGCTTATGCAAATTAGGTACACTTGTATTACTGGTTGCATTTTGCCCCCATGCTAATTTTTCAATATACAGTATTGTCAAAACTAATTTTCCTTTCCAGTTACTTCCTTCCTGAGTTCATTTAACTCTCGTCTTACCAATATGTTCTCACTACGTACTTCTCAGCTGTGATTTTTATTTGATATTATTCCGATACACTGTTTAGTGTTGACTTTCAATCTTCTGTAAGCAATCCTTCCTAAAGAGAAAACCTCTATTACCTCCGTTTTTCCGACAAAAAGTTATCTCTCCTACACCCTCAGGCTTTGGAAGACAGCTCTCCTTTGTCTCTCCCACACCTTCAGGCTTTGGAAGGCAGCCCTCTTTTTTCTTTCCCACACCTTCAGGCTTTGGAAGACAGCTCTCCTTTTTTTCTCCCACACCCTCAGGCTTTGGAAGACAGCTCTCCCTTTTCTCCCCACACCCTCAGGCGTTGGAAGATAGCTCTCCGTTTTCTCTTTGAAAGTCAACTCACATTACTAATAAATTGTCTGAAAGCATGGAACTTTGAGACTACATGGCCAGGACTCCTTAAATATAGAGTTGACTTGAATGCTTCCTTAGCTGGTAAAGGAAAGTTTTCTTATTACTTATATTGAAATTTACTAGGATGCATTGCTTACAGGATAGATAAATTATAAGAGGAATATGATCCGGAAATGTTACCAAAAAACTGTAAAAAATTTTTTAAGAAAAATTAAAAGCATTTACTGAAAACGAGAAAAAGAGAAATTTGTGTTAAAAAATCCACTCTTTCAAAATGATTACAACCACATCTTGGAAACACTTTTAGAAGAAAACAGATTCCTATAAAATATTCAATCACATAAGAAATCAATATCTGTAGAGATATTTTGTGACACTAGTATTCGGCAATGGCTGTCTATCTCCAACCCCCACCCGGCGTTAATTAAATCAATCTAGATGTGGGTAGGATGCCACCCACATGTACCCTGTTCCACCACCCACTTTGTCTCGCACTTAACTTAATACGTCCCCTATAATCTTGGTTCAGAGTTGGAATCTTTAATTGACGGTCAATTTAATTTCGCGCCAGCAACAAGTGTAAATTACGCTCTATAGCGCAAACTCATCAGTCCAGCAATAGTCTCATTTCGGTAAAGCTACTGACGACAGTATTGATCCAGTAATGCGGATATTTTAATTTTCTTTTGGGCGTGAGCGCGCTGGATAAGTTTGGAGTTACTAACGAAAAAATGCCAAGCCTGACTTGTCCAATCTCTTTTTGTGTATCTTAAATTGTATCTTCGCAGTAATTGCAATATTTTTATAAGTGATAAACCGTCATAAAATTATTGCGTTTTTTGTTTGTTCTAACACCTTGAAATATGTTTTTTATAGAAGCTTTTGTGAACGTTTCCAACAGTCAATTATTTTTCATGTTTAGCTATAGAGAACATTTTGGACTGCATTACTCTGGAGAAGCTAATCTGATAATAAAGAACTAAATGGAACTACTGGAGAAACCAGTATAGTAAATATTATTTCAAAAACATTTAAAAAAATGATGATAACTAATGCGACCAGTTAGAAGACCATTATGCAAATTATATTGTTAATTTGGAAGATTTGTTTTATGGAAGTAGCATCACTCAACGACGGTGTTTAATATTACTGTCGGGAGAAAATCAATTGTAATGGGGGGCTGTGATGCGAGGCTGGCCACATTACCTTCCTTGTAAAGGGTAAGTATCCTTTCCTCCTCCCTAAACTATTTTGAAGGTGTAAAGGGTTAAGTTATTATTATAAAATAAAATTGTTGTAAAATAATGATTGTAAGATTTATTAGTACAATAACTTCGTATGCCCCAAACTGATAGCACGCACTGAAATATTAACGTTGAGTTTGTTATATAAATAAAAAAAAAGTGGATTCGATTGCTCTAACTGGGCACGCGTTGATTAGCTTTTAGTTTGGTTTGCGAATATCCGTTCTAACCGGAGTGAAACTAAAAACTGTTAGGCGAAAATCGTAAAGAGATATCAAAATTAGGTTTAGTTAGTACAATTACGGATCTTTTAAAGACAATTCTCAACAAGTTCCTTGTTGTTGTTGTCGTGTGACAAGTGCAATAAAAACAATAAAAAAAAGAAAAAAAGTGTTCAGAGGAAGGTAGAGAGAGCACAGTTACACGGGTCCAAAGGCGTGAAGCACTGCACTGACCACCTCTGCAGCTTTGTCCTTATAAAGGGTCTCCCTAGAATAGTTTAAGTCAATTTTAAATAGTGCTGCAATGATGGACGGGGAGTTGAAGAGATGATCGGGATCAAGCTGTATCCCTGGGCAGTGCCTACATTCAGGGTATGTTCTTGATCCATCAGGCAAGATTTTCATGTCTTTGAGGTGCATTGTCCTCAGTCTGGCAATTGTTTTTGTTATTTCCCTGTCGAAGTTAAGCTCGGGAAGTGATGATTTTCTTTGGTTCCTTGATCTAATAATACGGCTATGAAATGTATCAAACCAACATGGGTTCTTATAGGCTAGTCAAGAGTCACCACCGTTCTCCAGTAGAGTTAGATTTTGTAATCTTTCTAAAATAATGTGTGTTTTGACTTAGACCAGACAAAAAAATTGCTGTAGACACTTCACGAATAAACCAAATAAAATTACTTTTAAAGTAGGAACTCATGGATGAAGCTCATCTGATGTGGCTAATGAAAGGAAAATATGGTGCATGGCGATAAGTCACTGCTCTGAATACTCCTAGCCTAATATGAGGTCGCATAAAATACCTCCCCGCTACTCTTGTAAAATGATCTTTGAAAACTCATCAAAATATCCTAAGTAGCAGTGACAAAATCCTGTGTTCAATTCCGAATCCAAAATCGTCTCCCACGGGACTGACATCGATCCTGCATGTTTGCCGATGTACAGAGAACGTTGCAGATCCTATCGAAGCCAATACGTCGTACGCCAAATAGACAGTTGATTACTACATATAATGTCCTGCCTCTCTTCCACCCCCTTCTGCTTCTCTTCAGACACTCCATTATCTGCTGATGACACCCGATACCTCTTCCACTTCAGATCAATATAATGGAAGCTGTCGCCTCCTATACAAACCAATTGTGGGAGTCTTAATTTCGCGCCCCATTCCTATAAAGAGGGGAAACTGAACAGGTTTAGCAGTTTATTATATTCACGAATTTGTTTTATTGCTTTTGTTATTTTAGGGCGGGAAACCGATCCTGTTAATATAGATCAATTTAAATATAGAACAGTTATTTATGGGCGGGTTCGTTAAATTAGAATTGTTAAAATAGAATTGCAGACTGGTGAGAGGGTTTGGCTTATAATCTTTTATTGTAGTACAATATTATGACAACAACAGATGTTTAGAATACGTATCGTTTTGGAATTTACTGTAGAAAAATCTCATCAAGTTCCCCTCATATTAAAACATGGTTCGTAGAAATTAAATGTCCAGTTTTACAATCAGGGCGTTCAGTTTTTTTAATGAAATTTTGCAAGTTTGTGAGAATTTACTATTACGCCGGTATAGCTATAATGCGTAATGCATTTCGGTATACTGAAATGAATACGAAATACCGAACTAGTAGAAATAAGTTGAAACAAACTTGAAAATACGTTTCTCTTACAATAAATAAACTTTCTCTCAATAAACTTTGACAATTTGATTGCTTAAAAATAACTCAAGAAATATTAAAATATATAGGCGACTTTAATGACATAAATTTCAAAATAAAATTACAACAATAAGTAACGTAAAGAGAGCCTGAAATTAGTAATACACTCATCTTAATATGTTAGGAATATTTTTATATATTTAAGTACAGTTTTCTGCCTTCCCTAGCATTATAATATCTCCCCTGTTGAAACGTTTCGGAATTACTCTATTTTCAAAACTTAAATCGTACTCTTTAAGTTTTGAAAATAGAGTTACTCCGAAACGCTTCAACAGAGGAGAATATTGTAACATTAAAAAAGGCAGAAAACTGTACTCAAATATGTAAAAAAAATTATTTTATAAATTTTCAAAAAAGGAACAATAACAAGTTAAAAAATTACACTCAGCGAAATTAACACAATTATTTTATAATTTAATTTACTTATTCACATAATATTTAGATTAAAAATATTAACATATTGTGCATAGTTTAGATAATTGTTTCTACCACAAACAATTTTGCATAAGCTTTCATGAAAATATTATTATCTGATACACGTAAAACTAATTAAGAACACCATGAATATGTTTTAATGTGCTTGAAAGAAACAGGTATGAGGAGCAGTTGTCAGAAACTGATGTTAGGTTTCCAGCACAATATGGTAGGCTACATTTTTCGGCCAATAATGTTATAATCTATCCATTGGTCAGAGAGGCTTCTAAAGGGATGGAAAGAGTTTCTTGAAGTAAATGGAAGAGATGAGGTCTTATTTTGCATATCCTTAGAGACGCTTAAACACATTATTAATAACCACTGGACAAATAAAGGAATAGACTATATGAAAGAATGGGAAACAGTTGGGGAACCTTTCACAAGTACTGTACCTATACACGAACTGCACTTTGATCTGTATGTTCTATGTTTTTGTGTTGCTTTTTTCAATTGATTCTATTAGCTCACACTCTCCTTATAAATTTCTTGCACAAATTTTCAAACGTTAATGAAATAAATTTTTATTTATCCAATCAAGTTCAAATATATACATATACAACCTGTAGTGAGTGGATGCCAATTGTCGTTAATACAGTTCCTTCAAATATTTATTCAATAATTAAATTTTAAAAAGTTGATGTCTGGGTCGGATTCGAAATGAATGACTACATACTTCAAATCCAGTACTCTGCTACTGATCCAACCTTCCCATTATTAGAAATCTATTACTGTAGATTTCTAAAGATGTATATAAAATTATAAGAGAACGGTTCTTTACAATAATGAATAGAATGAAAAATTGCAGACCACTACAAGCTTCGTAAATTAGAAACGCAAAAAAGCGAATAAATAGTAACAAACAAAAATAATACCATATACTGTAAAGAGAAGCAAATGAAAAATTCAAAGGAAATTTGATTCCAACTTTGCCACTTAATATTGTGATTCTGTCATGTGTAGGTCTGTATACATACTCATATTACATGTAATTATAAAATAAAAAGTAACTAAAATAAAATTTGTCTTGTTGATGTCAGCAGGAACTGACTTAATATTGAAGTATGTATTCACTCTAGGGGAGAGAAACTATAACTTATACAAGTGGATCCATAGTTTCCTTTTAACCTCAGTATTATGGGTCACTATGACACCCTAATTGCGCCTACTTTTTCTTATCCTTCTTACAAAGGGAAACTAGTATACACTCCATAATTTAAAGTAGGTTACTTTAATCACTTTCCCTTACATACTCTACCAAGGAGTTGTATGATCCTACATTAATCCTACCCATATTCACAATCCTTATAAATATATGATCATCTTATATATACGTGATAGCTTTATAAATGCTGGATCGCCTAATAAATACATGATCGCCTTATAAATATATATCACCTTATTAATACATGATCGCCTTATAAATAGATGATCATCTTATAAATACATTATCGCCTTATGAATACATGATCAACTTATGAATACATGATCACCTTATAAATACATGATCGTCTTATAAATACATGATCGCCTTATAAATACATGATCGCCTTATAAATACAGGACCGCCTTATAAATACAGGATCGCCTTATAAATACATGATCACCTTATAAATACATGATCGTCTTATAAATACAGAACCGCCTTATAAATACAGGATCGCCTTATAAATACATGATCACCTTATATATACATGATCGCCTTATAAATACAGGACCGCCTTATAAATAGAGGATCGCCTTATAAATACATGATCACCTTATAAATACATGATCGTCTTATAAATACAGGACCGCCTTATAAATACAGGATCGCCTTATAAATACACGATCGCCTTATAAATACATGACCGCCTTATAAATACAGGATCGCCTTATAAATACAGGATCGCCTTATAAATACATGATCCCCTTATAAATACATGATCGTCTTATAAATACATGATCGTCTTATAAATACAGGACCGCCTTATAAGTACAGGATCGCCTTATAAATACAAGATCACCTTATAAATACATGATCGTCTTATAAATACAGGATCGCCTTATAAATACATGATCACCTTATAAATACATGATCACCTTATAAATACATGATAAATACAGGACTGCCTTATAAATATATGATCACCTTATAAATACATGATAGCCTTATAAATACATGATCACCTTATAAATACATGATCGTCTTATAAATACAGGATCGCCTTATAAATACATGATCACCTTATAAATACATGATAGCCTTATAAATAAATGATTACCTTATAAATACAAGTACAATGTCACAATGTAATTTTCTACCACACCTTTCCCATATCAAAAAGGTAAGTAAGAGTTTATATGTGAACAACAATAAATACACTGACTTTCTGACAACATAAGCCGAGTGAAAATTCACAATTATCAAGATATGACTTACTGACATAAAACACTTGTAAAAATAAATTAATGTTTAGTATAAAATCATTTATATTTGCTAGCTCGTAAACTGGCTTGTATGATATGAATATGCAGCATTCCATTGCTACGAAAAATGTGATTATTCTGTTAGTAAAAGAGAATTAACAATGACAAAGTGAGCTCTATTTATTAACAAGCACAAAGCTGACTTGTGACTTCACTTTTCTATTTATTTTCATAGAGAATTGTTGTAGAAAAGTGTTTGGTTTATACTTCTTTGTAGAACTGATTTTTCTTTGGTTTATGTTGAGGGGTTTTGCCCACAATGTCTTTAGATTGGCAAAAAATATTCTTCTGGGAGTAGATATAATATATAGTTCTTACAAATAATTACAATTATTATTTATATAAACCAGAAGATTTTAAATAACGTATGTAGATAGTAACTACAGTGTTCAATTTTATGGAGAAGATACAAGGCGGGTCATTAATACTGTTTTTCACGTCATCATTTTATCTAGACTTATTCCTGTACTCATTAATTTTATTCATGAACACTCTTGCTAGTGTATGTAGTAATTTTTGTCAATTTAGGATTTAACAAGTGAGATATCTTAAAGCCAATGTATGAAAAGATCCAGCATTTTCATGTATTCTCTATCTGCAGTCAGTTTTTCCAATAATTTACAACCATGCAGTTAATTTTAAAAGAGAAATTTATTTAAAACTTTTAAAGTATGCATCATTTAATTAACTTTGTACCTACTTTTTATTACACACTTTAAATTGTGTAATGTAGGAAGTTTAAGCATTTTTTAAAGAAATTAATGTCAAAATATCTACAAATGAACTACTTCTTATATGAGGTTAAATTAAAATTTTTATTTACATTATTTTTACTTCTTTATTTTAATAGATTCTCTCAATGTAAAGTATTCTAATAACAATTAACAGGTATAGGCCTATGCCTTTTGGATTTGCCTCTGGCTGGTTCACCTAATCCATAGTTGTACAATTTTCTCATCTAAGCTTTGGATCAAATCTTCATGCCTTCTTCTTCAAAATTGTACCTTCTTGAAAAATAATTCTCTTCTTTCATTTTGTGTAAGATTTTGTTGTACTTCATCTTCCTTATTAAGTTTTGTAGTATTCATTCTCCATTCTTCCAAAGCAATTTTATGTCTTCTTCTTTGTGAATAAATCCAAGATAATTTCTTCAAATCTCTATCTCAAAAAATCCTATCAAAAATTTGGTTATTTGCTTCTACAAAACATAATGTTTCAAATTAAAACGTTATCTAGTCACTTATATATTTTAAATACCACTTGAAACCAAGTTTACATCGTAAAGTTTATATTATTGAAAGAATTTTGTTAAAAATAAAGGGCATATTATAACATTCTAAAAAAAAAATAAAATCATAGATTTTCACTACTTTTTAAATATATCTAAGTTGAATCCAAATTAAGTTATATTTGGCTCTTTAAACTCTGGAAAATCTTCGAGGTGTTTGCACAAAATTATATCTAACATTTAAGTTCTTGTAATTCTATCAACATTATAAATAAATAAATTAGGTCAATCATAATTTTGCCATATCTAGGGTTTAGTAAAACGTATCTATGAATACACAAGGTGTACAGGTCCTAGCCATCAATAGGCCAAGCTTATCAATTCCCGGTCTCTAAGATTAAGCCAAGTGTAAGTCCCGCCGAGCTATAGGTCAAGCCGTCACAAGTCCCAACAGTCCAGGGTGGCACGTCTAGTGCACCGGTCGTATTAGTCCGAGATACCTCGGCCTTACCATGATAACGACCCAGCCGTAACGCAAGTCCCAGCCAAGCTATATGCCAAGCCTTGCCGTAGCCTAACCGAGTGAGGACAAGTCTAGCCAAGAAGTCCAAACCTTACAGACTTTGCCTAAACAAGATAAGGTTACTAGCCTTAGCTCCACACGAGAAGAATTTATCGAGTTAATTTCCTTATTAAGAAAAGGAAAAAAATTATGTTTACTAACTTATTATGAAAAGCAAAAACAATTTTTCTTTTTTATGAAATTTATAGTCAATTTACAAACCCTAATAATTGAATATAACAGATATTGAATCACTAATTCTGTACCACGTACAGCACTATTTTCCAGAATTAAACAAATATAACTTTAAACTTTTTCTTGTGTTTTTATTTTAATTTTTATATTCAAAACGATTTCATGAAATCTAACGAAATTAGAGATTTAATCTAAATGTTTAGCACAACCCAATCAACCTAGCCTATAGCTACTCAAAAGATTACACTTCAAACTTATTTTTTGTAGTTTGGTGTTAAGTATTAACAAGAAGGTTTATCACGTGACTTTCCTTACGATAAAAAACTATACTAATCATTTATCCATATATTAAAAATATTAAGGTACTTATCTAGTTCAAAAGACAACTTATTGTAACATGTGCTCTTCTTTAGCTGCGCTTAGAATAACGCAATATACTATTTTGTCTTCTTTCTTTCTCTTTTTTTATTCTTTCAAAAAGCCGTGCTTTTCTGTCTTCAGTCCAATGTTTCTTATCTCCCACAAACACGTCTGTTATGTTTTGTTTCTTTGATGTTATTTTTAAATTCTTCTGTACTTAATCTGTTGGTTTTAAATATTTGAAACATTTTACATTTGTTTGACTTCACCTCATTTATGTACCTTATATATATTTTTATTTTGGGAAGCATATTTATTTCACTATAATTAGAATATGTTGTAACATTTTCAATATACTGCATAATCTCATAATATTACACCAAACTAGATCACATGTTCAGATAGCTTAGGTATTTATTCAGTGAACATTAAGCTCATAAAATAGGAACGTCTGCAATGGAGTGAAAAAAAATGTGGTGTACTTGAAAATTGATCATAACTTTGCCTAGCAACATTGAAACAATTAATTTGGCTTTGTTGAAATTTTACAGAAATGTGTCTGTCATTGTTTAGTCACATTTTTACTAACATACTCATCGTTAGATTTAATTAGTTAGTTTTAATTTAGTAAAAGGGATTTAAACATTTCCTGATAACTTCCATTCAATTGCTTCTACTAGCTCACACTCTCCTTATATACATATCTTGTACAAATTTTCAATCGTTAATAAAATACGTTTTTATTAATCTTATCACGTTAAAATAATTTTTATTAACCTGTAGAGGATGACAATTGATGTTAGTACAGTTTTTTTTTTTAAATATTTATTTATTAATAAAATTTAAAAAAGTTTATATCTCGGTCGGTTTCGAACTGAATCATGTATGAGAACCAACACTTTGGTACTAAGCTAACTTTCCCATAGTTAGAAACAATTACAACTACGATGTATATGATTTGCAATAATGAAACATTACAAGAGATTGACCGAATGAGAAATTATATACCAACATCAGCTTCATGAATTAAAAACTAAACAAAAGAACCGGACAAATAGCAAAACACAAAAATAATAGTCCAACACTATATGTAGTGAGGACAATTGAAAATTGCATGGAAATTGGCTTTCTATTTTGCCACTCTTAATATTGTGATTCTGTCTATGACTATAGACACATGTAGACCTATGACTTTTTTTACACTCACAATTTGGAAGCGATAACGAAGAAACATAAAAGAGCACAAAGAATCGCAGGCCTACTAGTATTGCATACGAGAATGACCATGAGTAACTTATGGAGGATCGTAACCCTGGAGTAGAACTGCTCTTTGTCGAGAAAGTGATTACGCGTTACACTCCCGCGCTGGAAGATGGGAAACGAAAGAGGCTTTAGAAGTGAACATGGTGCTACGCAGGTAGTACGGGGGCGAGGAGCTGGAGAAAATGATCCTTAATCAAGGCAACTTCCATAATTTTGTTTTCTACTGAGGCAAAGCTTTACCCGGTGCTGCGTTGAACAGCAAGGATACTATGAAGTCATAGATTTAGTTAATTTGAAAGTTAAAAAAATGTATTATATAAGAAATTTCGACGATAAAAGTTTTTAGTAGGTCCTATTAAAGTAACACATAACGGTGTAACTAATACATATGGGGAGAAATTGGCCTAATACATATCGGGGGAAACAAAATTTCAAACTAACAAATCTACAACAAAGTTAATTTTCACATATTTTATTTAAAACGTATCCTTACTTACAAGACGGTGTATGTAGTAGATGTAGAACGGAAGTGGGCGTGCCATGTCAGTCAAGATGCCCCATTCATCCGAGTTCATCTCTCAGCAGACTGTCAGGCTGTCTCGTCAAAAATTACTCGGGTACATTGAAATATGTTGAATGTTTATTCAGAGAGTTGAGTCAATATTTGTACGTTATCAACCCAAGGGCGGTATAAAACGGGTTTGTTTGTGAAGTATTATAAGCTGACTTGAACGACAAAATTTTAAAATGTGTTTTAGGTTAAATTACGTTGAAGGATATAATGACAATTTCTACCAAATTAAAAGAATACTTAAATTCTTAAAATTGTCAATCTGGTATAATTTATAATGCGAATATTTTTAGACGGGGCGAAAACTCATAAAAAGAAACGGAAATATCGTTACTTCACCGATTAGAAATTAGTAACGCCTTAGCATGTATGGTAATATTGGGGTAATTTCATAACAGAAGATGAACGAGACGGAGTGTGATCGCTGGTTTTGGGAGTAGGCCTATACGGGTTGGTAAGCCGTGATGGCAGAATTTTATTATTTGTAGACACCCCACCTCCTCGTGCGCACTTCAACTAGCTATAAGGGACCACAGAAGCGGGCATACCTTTCAGACACTATTGCATTTATTCTTGTCTTTAGGCGCTATTGCACCATTATGCACCCCAAAATTGATTACGTCGAATGAGTAAAGTCTGACGAAAACTACAAATTAATATAAAATCTCCGGAATAAAGTTTCCAGTCCGACAATGAAAGTTGTCAAACTGCTATACGAACTTAAGATAAAAAAATAACAGAAATTTCTAACCATGGGAATACATAAAATCATACATAAAACTCACAAATTAATCAATTATTTACTCATACGCGTTTCAATGACAGTCATCATCATCAGTGAGTGTTACTACTACAACAGTTGCAAGTTAGAGTTTGTAGTAGTAACGCGTATGAGTAAGTAAATGATTATTTTGTGCGTTTTGTGTATGTTTTTATTTGTACTAACATAACCTCACAAGCTAAGCTCAAAGAATGAGAGTAGGCTATATTTTTGGGAGGACAATATGGACTAGCGACATAGCCTGGTGATGGATTAGTGGTAGAATCCTTAAAGAAAAATCCCAAACGGATGCTATGTACAGAGCTAGATAACGACTTGCAGGACTTGAGAATCCAGTAGAAAGACATTCATGAATCTAACTACTTAGAAAAAGTCGAACTAGCTGAGAAGGAAATAGGCAAAGTACTAACCTAAAAGTAAGAGAAGAATTGAATAGCATGAATGATCATTTGTTGGTTTTAAATTAAAACCTAAAAACATATCAAACCGTTAAGATAACGAGGTTTTTTGTTACTTTAAAATGTTTGTTTTATCATTTTTATAATGTTTTTAGTTTGTTTCCAGTCACACAGGCCTAATTCGGTCTTGTTTTAAACATAACCTATATGCTTTTCATTTTGTTTATGATCCCATTATTTAAAACTTAAAAATTTTGTGATGCAAATATACGAATATATACGTTGTGCATTTATGTTAATTATAGACCACCTTAGATAATTTAATTTTTTGTACACATCAGTAAGAATCCCAAGGTACGGAGAAGTGCATTGGGTCAACAGATTCAGTGTGTAGCAAGCTCTGTCGGATTTGAGCTTAACACTGATATTTCCAACTGGAAGTATCCTGCATATTACATGACTACAATACTTTAATGTCATGCTGTCTCTAAATCAATTCTAAATGTAGGTTATTCGAAAGAACGAACTAAGCAAATAATAAAAAAATATAAAAGTTTATAGAAGTTTAATTTCGATTACTTTTGTCTGTATTGTGACAACTGGATCTAATTTGTCTCTAAACATAATTTGGTTAATGCCTATCGTAAAACCATGATTCATTCTGCTCTTAGCCTTTTCTAGCTGTTGCCTGATTGACTTCTTACACTCTTTATTATCAACTTAACGCGAACACCGTTTTTAATCACCGTGTGGTATTATGGTTAGGAATGCCTGAAAGAGCAACCTTTTTAACTACAAAATATCTGTCACAAGAAGAGTAGGACAGTTCAACAAAATCAATCCAAAAATAAATATATTTGCCAGATCAATTTAATGGCCAGTTTAATTTTGTTTTTGCGCGTTAGGTTAAATTGATTATTATGGCCTATGGTCTATATGTGATTGGAATATGTGAAAGAATTAGAGTTAATTACATTTTAAAGGCTTATGGTCTATAAGAAGAGGTTTGGTAGTATATAGGCTACCACGTGATTGGAATGTGTGAAAGGCTTAGAGTTAGTTAGATTTTAAAGACTTATGGTCTATAACAATAGGTTTGTTAGTACATAACCCATGATTAGAATGTGTGAAAGGATTAGAGTTAGTTAGATGTTAAATACTTATGGTCTATAACAATACGTTTGTTAGTACATAACCCATGATTAGAATGTGTGAAAGGATTAGAGTTGGTTAGATGTTAAATACTTATGGTCTACAACAATAGGTTTGTTAGTACATAACCCATGATTAGAATGTGTGAAAGGATTAGAGTTAGTTAGATTTTAAAGGCTTATGGACTATAACAATAGGTTTGTTAGTATATACCCCGTGATTGGAATGTGTGAAATGATTAGAGTTAGTTAGATTTTAAAGGCTTATGGTCTATAACAATAGGTTTGTTAGTATATACCCCGTGATTGGAATGTGTTAAAGGATTAGAGTTAGTTAGATTTTAAAGGCTTATGGTCTATAACAATAGGTTTGTTAGTATATACCCCGTGATTGGAATGTGTGAAAGGATTAGAGTTAGTTAGATTTTAAAGACTTATGGTCTATAACAATAGGTTTGTTAGTACATAACCCGTGATTAGAATGTGTGAAAGGATTAGAGTTAGTTAGATGTTAAATACTTATGGTCTATAACAATAGGTTTGTTAGTACATAACCCATGATTAGAATGTGTGAAAGGATTAGAGTTGGTTAGATGTTAAATACTTATGGTCTACAACAATAGGTTTGTTAGTACATAACCCATGATTAGAATGTGTGAAAGGATTAGAGTTAGTTAGATGTTAAATACTTATGGTCTATAACAATAGGTTTGTTAGTACATAACCCATGATTAGAATGTGTGAAAGGATTAGAGTTGGTTAGATGTTAAATACTTATGGTCTACAACAATAGGTTTGTTAGTACATAACCCATGATTAGAATGTGTGAAAGGATTAGAGTTAGTTACATTTTAAAGGCTTATGGTTTATAACAATAGGTTTGTTAGTATATAACCCGTGATTAGAATGTGTGAAAGGATTAGAGTTAGTTAGATTTTAAAGGCTTATGGTCTATAACAATAGGTTTGTTAGTATATAACCCGTGATTAGAATGTGTGAAAGGATTAGAGTTAGTTAGATTTTAAAGGCTTATGGACTATAACAATAGGTTTGTTAGTATATACCCCGTGATTGGAATGTGTGAAATGATTAGAGTTAGTTAGATTTTAAAGGCTTATGGTCTATAACAATAGGTTTGTTAGTATATACCCCGTGATTGGAATGTGTTAAAGGATTAGAGTTAGTTAGATTTTAAAGGCTTATGGTCTATTACAATAGGTTTGTTAGTATATACCCCGTGATTGAAATGTGTGAAATGATTAGAGTTAGTTAGATTTTAAAGGCTTATGGTCTATAACAATAGGTTTGTTAGTACATAACCCATGATTAGAATGTGTGAAAGGATTAGAGTTAGTTAGATTTTAAAGACTTATGGTCTATTACAATAGGTTTGTTAGTATATACCCCGTGATTGGAATGTGTGAAAGGATTAGAGTTAGTTAGATTTTAAAGACTTATGGTTTATAACAATAGGTTTGTTAGTATATACCCCGTGATTGGAATGTGTGAAAGGATTAGAGTTAGTTAGATTTTAAAGACTTATGGTCTATAACAATAGGTTTGTTAGTATATAACCCGTGATTAGAATGTGTGAAAGGATTAGAGTTAGTTAGATTTTAAAGACTTATGGTCTATAACAATAGGTTTGTTAGTATATAACCCGTGATTAGAATGTGTGAAATGATTAGAGTTAGTTAGATTTTAAAGGCTTATGGTCTATAACAATAGGTTTGTTAGTATATAACCCGTGATTGGAATGTGTTAAAGGATTAGAGTTAGTTAGATTTTAAAGGCTTATGGACTATAACAATAGGTTTGTTAGTATATACCCCGTGATTGGAATGTGTGAAATGATTAGAGTTAGTTAGATTTTAAAGGCTTATGGTCTATAACAATAGGTTTGTTAGTATATACCCCGTGATTGGAATGTGTGAAAGGATTAGAGTTAGTTAGATTTTAAAGACTTATGGTCTATAACAATAGGTTTGTTAGTATATAACCCGTGATTAGAATGTGTGAAAGGATTAGAGTTAGTTAGATTTTAAAGGCTTATGGACTATAACAATAGGTTTGTTAGTATATACCCCGTGATTGGAATGTGTGAAATGATTAGAGTTAGTTCGATTTTAAAGGCTTATGGTCTATAACAATAGGTTTGTTAGTATATACCCCGTGATTGGAATGTGTTAAAGGATTAGAGTTAGTTAGATTTTAAAGGCTTATGGTCTATTACAATAGGTTTGTTAGTATATACCCCGTGATTGGAATGTGTGAAAGGATTAGAGTTAGTTAGATTTTAAAGACTTATGGTCTATAACAATAGGTTTGTTAGTATATAACCCGTGATTAGAATGTGTGAAAGGATTAGAGTTAGTTAGATTTTAAAGGCCTATGGTCTATAACAATAGGTTTGTTAGTATATAACCCGTGATTGGAATATGTGAAAGGAGTAGAGTTAGTTAGATTTTAAAGGCCTATGGTCTATAACAATAGGTTTGTCAGTATATAACCCGTGATTAGAATGTGTGAAAGGATTAGAGTTAGTTAGATTTTAAAGGCTTATGGTCTATAACAATAGGTTTGTTAGTATATAACCCGTGATTGGAATGTGTGAAAGGATTAGAGTTAGTTAGATTTTAAAGGCCTATGGTCTATAACAATAGGTTTGTTAGTATATAACCCGTGATTGGAATGTGTGAAAGGAGTAGAGTTAGTTAGATTTTAAAGGCCTATGGTCTATAACAATAGGTTTGTTAGTATATAACCCGTGATTGGAATGTGTGAAAGGATTAGAGTTAGTTAGATTTTAAAGGCTTATGGTCTATAACAATAGGTTTGTTAGTATATAACCCGTGATTGGAATGTGTGAAAGGATTAGAGTTAGTTAGATTTTAAAGGCCTATGGTCTATAACAATAGGTTTGTTAGTACATAACCCATGATTAGAATGTGTGAAAGGATTAGAGTTAGTTAGATGTTAAATACTTATGGTCTACAACAATAGGTTTGTTAGTACATAACCCATGATTAGAATGTGTGAAAGGATTAGAGTTAGTTAGATTTTAAAGGCTTATGGTTTATAACAATAGGTTTGTTAGTACATAACCCGTGATTAGAATGTGTGAAAGGATTACAGTTAGTTAGATTTTAAAGGCTTATGGTCTATAACAATAGGTATGTTAGTATATAACCCGTGATTAGAATGTGTGAAAGGATTAGAGTTAGTTAGATTTTAAAGGCTTATGGTCTATAACAATAGGTTTGTTAGTATATAACCCGTGATTAGAATGTGTGAAAGGATTAGAGTTAGTTAGATTTTAAAGGCTTATGGACTATAACAATAGGTTTGTTAGTATATAACCCGTGATTGGAATGTGTGAAAGGAGTAGAGTTAGTTAGATTTTAAAGGCTTATGGTCTATAACAATAGGTTTGTTAGTATATACCCCGTGATTGAAATGTGTGAAATGATTAGAGTTAGTTAGATTTTAAAGGCTTATGGTCTATAACAATAGGTTTGTTAGTATATACCCCGTGATTGGAATGTGTGAAAGGATTAGAGTTAGTTAGATTTTAAAGGCTTATGGTCTATAACAATAGGTTTGTTAGTATATACCCCGTGATTGGAATGTGTGAAAGGATTAGAGTTAGTTAGATTTTAAAGGCCTATGGTCTATAACAATAGGTTTGTTAGTATATAACCCGTGATTAGAATGTGTGAAAGGATTAGAGTTAGTTAGATTTTAAAGGCTTATGGTCTATAACAATAGGTTTGTTAGTATATACCCCGTGATTGGAATGTGTGAAAGGATTAGAGTTAGTAAGATTTTAAAGGCTTATGGTCTATAACAATAGGTTTGTTAGTATATACCCCGTGATTGGAATGTGTGAAAGGATTAGAGTTAGTAAGATTTTAAAGGCTTATGGTCTATAACAATAGGTTTGTTAGTATATACCCCGTGATTGGATTGTGTGAAAGGATTAAAGTTAGTTAGATTGCCATGATTATATTTGATTATATTTAATTAGATATTAATGGCCTATGGATGATAAGATGTGGTTTGTTAGTAAATATCCTGTAATTGCATTGATGCTAGGATTAGTGAGATTGTAAAACGCTCTGATCTGGCTTATAAGAAAGGATAATAGAGATATGTTTATAAGAGAAACGCAGGAAGCATAGAAAAAATAAAGGAAGGATTCGGAAGCCCATGATGCTCGACTCGGAAGGAAAGATGACTTTCTGCTCGCTTGGGAAAATAAGGATGCACTGTACTGGTATTATTACAAAGATGGCTACTTTTATGAGGATAGCAGGTAGTTTAACAAAAGAAAGCTACTGGAATTTATCGAGTTGAATGAAAATTTACATTTCATATGAGTTCATTCCGAAAGGAAAAACGATAAAGATTGCTCCCTTCAACAGAACCTGGGAAAACCGGGCCAAAAATAAACGAAATGAGGCTATGCTGTTTGTTGACATTACACTTAAATTCCTAAGCAGAAATATTTAAAGTATGACAATACATATAGGCCTATCAACATTTAATCTAATCTTATCAAATTTTGTACTAAAAGCAGGGGCTAATAACGAGGGCCTCTTGGGAGCGTAACGCCTTCGCTGTTGTGTTATCAGCGGCCTTATCAATGGCTGGCACACATGTCTGCACAGTGTTAGAGATAAGCGAGCAAATCCACTGACTTGTGGTCTGCTTTCAATCATACTGTGTTTAGTAAGTAGAACTTTAATTACATTTTTAATGAGGAAGGTCATATCTGAGTATGTTTAAGAATGTTCAATTCTATTAATATGAACAGAACATGTAGTGGAAGATAGATAGGGAATGGGGTGAAGGTGATTTGAGAGTAGGATAAGGCGGAGACATGGCCTTGATAATAAAAGGAAATGAGGAAAAAATCATATGCTTTTGGAAGGCTCAGACTAATCCAACTCCTGCCAGCTAAATGGTATGGTGGTTTGTAATACAGAATCTTTCATGACGATATCCGTTTAAACATTCGTGACGATATCCTCCCCCACTGAGAGAGAATCGGGGTCTTTCTCTAGCTAAGCAAAAAAAAAAACTCTCGTAACACCTAAAGAATTTTCTGTGTTTCTGTAACACTCTCCCTAAAGAAGTAAATCTTCTCGTCAATATATAAAACAATTGTTAGATAACACTTCTATTATTTTTTTACTCATATATTTTATCAAGGTTAATCGTTGTTTTTATTCCCAATTTCTTCGTATCACATTCTTCCTCCATTAGTCATATTCGGATCCAACTTCAAAATATTCCTTCCACAAGTCTTCCTTTCAACATCTGACATTCTTTTTCTTATTTTTTCCCATATTTGGTTTATATTGTCATTGGACAATGTTTTGATTATTTGCAATCCTAATTTATCACGCCCCTATAATTAGGAAAAAGAGGTTATTGAATCCAGTGAAACAGTAAATAATAACTTTTCGAAATTCCTTAAATCCGACTAAAAGAATTAATTAAATCAAGTAGTAATATAAAATAATATAATATAAAAAAATAATGAAATATAAATAAGATAAAACATTTATACAATTTTAAAACTTGAGCAACGTTACATGTTATACTGTTCGAAATGACAGTAAGAATTTTATGAACATGTTTTCGATAATTCAAAAAACTCAAAATACTCTTTCATAGAAAAGTATAGAAACCTATGAGGAATCAATTCGAATTCATTAGATGTATCTATGAATATAATCTCGGAGAGCAGACAGATATCCTAATTAAACTACTTTAATCCTATTGAATACTAATCTGTGAACAGCCCACATAGCCCTAATAAAAATAACACAGAAAACGTAGCTTATAGTGTACACTCGAGATAAAGTAGAACCATGTCAAATATTTAGGCTAGCAGTAACACCAACGTCTGTTCACAGAGATTTCGCTTTGAAATCGAGTAAAAGGCAGTGGATCAAGTGACAACCGCAGTGAAATATTGTTAGGCTAATGAGGACAGTTTTCACTCAGGGTGCGTAGGTCTACTGTAGTAGTACGACGTAGTCTCAGACATTAGTTTATATGTAGGCCTACCTGAGAAAGGGAAGAAAGAGTTGTCAGTCAGATTATAGCTCTGTCTTACAATCGATTGTTAAGACACACTTCTGGCACTACCATAATGTTGAAAATTAGATAGTATACGAGTATTTGTTTTGAAATTCACAACTAAAGAGATGGATGTATACAAATGTAAGAAGTTTAAACTTATAAAAATAACGTGAAGGGCGAAATTAAGTTCCACCGATAATATTACCTTCATCCATTCTTACAAAATTCAAATTTTTGAACATTAGATGAACAGTAAAATAACTGAAACGAACTCAATATAATTTGTTTTATTAACAAGATTATTTTTGTAGTTAAAGTGAAAAGGTAATAGTCAAAGTTTTCTCAATGAGTATGTAAGCGCGCGCTCACACACCCTGCATCTTATGTTTAAAGAAATGTTTTATAAACACTAAAACTATAAAACCATATTTTTATCAGGATACAAATAATTTATGTTTCTTTATAAGTAATTAAAGCTCAACTTTCACATCGTTAACTACACGTCGATGTTGTGAAATAGGGCCTGGTCCACTATGATACCGTATCTTGCACAATTATTCTAGAAAATTCAATTACCCAATGTGCATCTTTCACGCAACACGCTACAGAGTGCATCCCCCTGATGAACAGATTTTTTAAAACTCCCCCTAAGGTGTCCAGTTACACGCCTACCCCTGCACGCACAAGTCTATCAAATGGGTCTACGTCAGAACAGAATTATTCCAGTTCGTCTATAGATTTTGGGAATAATAGGTTCTAAAGAATAGAAGAATTCGTCAGATTTACGCTTTCTGTGGCTCTGAAGGCTCTGGAAGGATGAGTTGAAAGTGCAGTAAGAAAAAACTCTATAGAACGTTATGTAAATATTTTAAGGGATGAAAGAACTCACCTCAGAGATGACGCCTCTGATGTGATAATTTTATAAATGAGCAAAAAGTCACTATTCGTTTTACTACTCATATATCTGGTTCGAAACATTACAACATTTTTATAGCGAAAAAATAGTTCGTTTAAACCGTCGACAGATTTGCTTTTCTATAATTGATTCATTTGGCAAGTTTTAAAATTATATTAAAAATTGTATTAACTTAATTGTAATACTTGAGAATTACCAAAAATACAGAAAATATACGTTTAAAAACCTAAGATGTATTCTTTTTCTTCGGGAGAAAAGAATTCAACTTTGACTGTTGGACATACATAAAAGCAATTCTCTTTATTTTCATGTAAAACTGGAACACGTCTGTGTTTAAAATATTTTCAAATTTTTGTCTAGCAATTTTAACACCGGTGGCCGAGTTGAAGTTCAATCAGTAGGAGGTAAAATTAAGAAACTACTTAAAATCTTTCCGTAACTACTGCTTCGATGAAACTGTGCAACATCGATGATATTAAAACGTTTAATTAAAAAAAATAATTTACCTAAATATTACTTTCTGAGATACTTATTCCCTGTACAAAGCAAGACCTGCTTCTGAGGGCCAACCCTGCCCCCGCGAACTCATGGTATCCCTCTTAAGGTAAATAATGTCCCTTTCTTAGGTCTACTCTTGTTCTTCCTATCCTTCTTTATCCCTTTCCTACATGGGGAGGCAACAGGTGAACATTTCCATTCGACTTCGACAGGGCTAAGATCTACCTCGGTTATGCAATCCGTTACACATCAACCTATATTCTAGTTCACAGTAGTGTAAATCCTTCCTTTAACATCGTCCGTTTTTCAAATTTTTTTCACAACTTTCAAAGGTTAAAATAATTTACAACTTGTCTTAAACGAAATTTCAGAGGCTTAAAATAAGATGAAAATATGTTTTCTCCTCTACTACTTCCATAGAGTTTGTACAATTCTTTAAAAAAACAATTTTATCTCGATTGAAGCCGTCTCTCATTTCTGTTTCGATAATCCCGTGAGCCTTTACTTCGCCTTTCAATGTACGTTGATTATTTTGCGATGCAGGCTACTGCCACCGCCCCAGGTGTTCCTGCTTCAACCCCTTCTCAAACAACCACCATTGTGAAGGGATGATTTATTGATTTATCTAATGAACATCTCTTTTGTCCAACTTAGCCAATTACGATCTCTGTAATCATTATATCTGGCAGCGCGCCGTGATTAGATCGGAGACCAACTTGACTGTTTGAATTTTGCCTAAACCCTAGTCAAGTAAGAAACATTGAACGCAAAAGCAAATCGACAAAGCAACTACGATCGTGGTTTATCAACTAAATTCTTTTATATACAAAAGATTAAGAGGTACGTATTAACAGTTGTTTTGTAACATTACAAGAATTTTACTAAGAAAAGTTAAATCAACGCTTATTCATTAATACTTGGATATATCCGGATGTAGAACTAGAAGCACGAGAGCTGGCGGAATTATCAAGTAAAGTTTGCGAACACTGAGTCACAGTTTAGAGATAAAAACATTGTGTTTATTCAGTGTTAAAACTAATAATAATTTCCCGTACAACTAGTATATTGAGTAAATTTATAAAGCATGGATTTACGGAAATATCAGGAAGTAAAGACTTACTTTAAAAAAACTATTCTTAGAAGCTAGAAAGCAGCAAAAAGAATTAAATCTTAGATGCTAGTAAGCAGCAAAAAGAATTAAATCTTAGAAGCTAGTAAGCAGCAAAAAGAATTAAATCTTAGAAGCTAGTAAGCAGCAAACAGAATTAATTTTTAGAAGCTAGTAAGCAGCCAAAAGAGTAAATTCTTAGAAGCTAGTAAGAAGCAAAAAGAGTAAATTCTTAGAAACAAAAAAGAAGCAAAAAGAATTAATTCTTAGAAGCTTGTAAGCAGAAAAAAGAATTAATTCTTAGAAGCTAGTAAGCAGCAAAAAGTATTAAATCTTAGAAGATAGTAAGCAGCAAAAACAATTAATTCTTAGAAGCTAGTAAGAAGCAAAAAGAATTAAATCTTAGGAGCTAGAAACCAGCAAAAAGAATTAAATCTTTTAAGCTAGAAACCAGCAAAAAGAATTAAACCTTAGAAGCTAGTAAGCAGCAAAAAGAATTAAATCTTAGAAGCTAGAAACCAGCAAAAAGCATTAAATCTTAGAAGCTAGTAAGCAGCAAAAAGATCTAATTCTTAGAAGCTAGAAACCAGCAAAAAGTATTAAATCTTA
This sequence comes from Prosapia bicincta, assembly GCA_036971475.1. NCBI lineage: Eukaryota > Metazoa > Arthropoda > Insecta > Hemiptera > Cercopidae > Prosapia > Prosapia bicincta. The sequence goes on along the minus strand of JBAIZL010000004.1, from coordinate 84,223,293 downwards.
GAAGCTAGTAAGCAGCAAAAACAATTAATTCTTAGAAGCTAGTAAGAAGCAAAAAGAATTAAATCTTAGAAGCTAGAAACCAGCAAAAAGAATTAAATCTTTGAAGCTAGAAACCAGCATAAAGAATTAAATCTTAGAAGCTAGTAAGAAGCAAAAAGCATTAATTCTTAGAAGTTAGTAAGCAGGAAAAAGGTAAATTCTTTACCAGCACTGATAGTGTATTAAATTATATTTAAAAAGCACGCATTTAGAGTAAATATCAGGAAGTACTCTTAGAAGTACTGCTAGCACGCAGTACCAGGGCATTGTATAGTCATCCTTTCTAGTGATGAAATTCCTAACTCAGATGATCTGGAAGAGGCTACTACACTTGGGATGCGTAAGCTTAGATCTTATCGAGCGGTTTTACCGCTTATAACTGTCTTAGAAACGTAGACCGAGTTTGTGCTAAGCATTTGCTCTATCAGAAGACGAAGATTCTGTCGGAAAACCACAAAACGAAAAGAATAAGCGAATCTTCGTAAGGGGAATCAGATGCTAAAGTTCCAAGTAGTAAATGCTTACTTAGGCCCAACTCCCTCAACCGTGTGCCTTTTAAAGACGAGACAGCTTCCTCGTGTTCTATGGAGAAAAGGTTAAAAAGAATTTAATTCAAAATATTAATTACTACTTTCTTTTCTAGTTAACAGCGTAGAATATTAATAATCCCAAACTATAAGTTTATTTATGACGCAATGTGTTAAGATGGCAATATTTTATTTTAATGCCACACAGAAAAAAATACATAAGTTTTCAGTTTTTGCATTGTACATCTTGGGGTTTTTGTTTACATTACACTTTTTTGTAGTAACTTGGAAAAAACACTACTTATTGATTTATTCAGCAGATACGTTTTGCGCTAGGTTGGGGCATTATTCAATTCTGTGAGTCACTGGCAAGACTATTGCTCAGGTGTGTTGTATTGGTGTGAGTCTGTGGTGTATTTCTGTTTTGTGGTGTGTTATTGTTCATAGAGTAGTTGTTAATCATGTGCTCAAATATAGTAATTGATTGTGATTGTGTTTTGTCATTTAGATTGTGTTGTGGAGATATACAAACACCATAAATACTATCTATAAATAACACACTACATAACAGAAATACACCACAGACTCACACTAACACAACACACCCGAGCAATAGCCTTGTCAGTTACTCTCAGCATTGAATAATGCGCTAGTGCGAAACGCATTTGCTGAATAAATCAGCAAATAGTGGTTTTTTGCCAAGTAAATACACAAAATTGTAAATAATAAGTTTGTTGAAACTTAAACTGTCAAAAGTGCTTTCTTTTTATTGTTAATTAATTGTATTCTTACTCGGTCTTGTGGTTGCAAGTTAGTCTTATTGTTACAAAATTGTAGTCATTCACCCTCATTGTTTATTTTGTCCCTTCAAGTTAAATGGCAAGATAGGCTATAGTCGCCCGATACAATTGTGAAAAAAGGGATACGAAGTTATGGTTACGAATATTTAGAATTAACAGAACTGAAATACCCTCTGAAATACCTTCGTTACATTGTGCAGAAGCGTGTAGCCAACAATAGTCTCTGTACAAAAAAGAACCCGGCAAACGTGGAATCAAAAATATTATAGGAAAAATAGCAATTAATTAAAATCCATGAATTAATTTAAATTAAAATTAAATTAAGGCGTTGCACCTAATTTATCACTAACAGAAAATAATTGAGCCAAACTCAACATGAGTGCTCAACATGGTACCTATATAACTTATATCACTGGAGATATATTTAAAATATAAAGCAAGATATTGTCTCCTTTTCCTATTCGTAAGCATCCTGCTACAAATTAAAACTTAATCCTTAACATTGTATCTTGTTTCAACGTCATGCCATTTTGATTTATAACCTGCTACTAAACATTTTACCCCTATCCTAATGCTATATTTATTTACATTCCCCTAAATATTTTTTTTTAAAAAAAGAACAAAGTTCTTTGGACGGTGTTTCTTTCACCAATGTCGTGTCACAATTTCCTACATTCTAATGTTCAGTTTCAAAAACAAATTTCCCTATAAGTTTTACTTGACGTTCTTATCATTGCCTTTTTTGTTTTTGAACAAATAAACGCGTGGATCCAAGAGAAGGATTACAATCTAAATGGTTTTCAAATAAACCCATATAAGCCCTTTTGCTATGTTTTTTTCGTATAGCAAAACTGTCTCCATAAAACAATTGTTTTCAACTCTATTATATTACAGGGGTACATAGTTTGCAAATACTGATGTGACAAGCTGAAAGTGCATTGACTGAATATATTTCAATTGTCGTCTAGCCTTGATTTGGACCCTTCTCTCTATAACCATCATATTGCGTTAACCAGTTATTTTGAAGTGAATGCTTCTTACTGCTGACTATGTTTTACACGGGAGAACAACCATCTCATCCGTCACGCTTCATTCCATCATGAGACGCACTTCACATTTTCACTTAAAATAGGCTAAGTTATACCATATGATTTTATACAACACCTGATTGTATGTTATAGAACAGCTGTTTTAACACGGGTGTTATGTTACTTTATTAATTTATTTCACATTATTAAGTTAAAACGTTATCAAATATTTTTTTATCGGATGATAGATAAATTTACTTTATTTAAAACCTTACTATAATTAATTCTAAACAATGATACTGAATTAGGCCTATATATTTCAATTTTTGAAGTAATAACTTCTATACATGCGATGAACAAAACATGAGATTAAACCATTGCTTTTGCGTCACGCTGTTTCTGAAATGCATACCTTACAGTATATATTTCCGTCAGGTGACTCAAGTCTATTAAATGATAACATATGATTTCATGTAACAGCTGATTTTATGTTATAGGTTATGTTATAGAACAGCCGTTTTGCACGTAGATTGTTATTTATTTATAATCATAGATTATTTAATTAATAAATAGTTTTGATCAGGTAATCAGCATATTATTTATTTCAATTTTGATAAATCTCAATACAAATAATTCAATATAACGATAATTATAAGTTACGTATTTTTAACTAATTAAATCAATTTTGAAAGGAAAACAATTTTAGGCCAATTTATACTTCTTAAAGAACTGATTTGAGTTGAATTTGTTAAAACAATTTGTATTCAGTCAACGTCATATAAATGTTTTTTGGTTACCCACATTATTTTATTATTAACTGCAGTAAATATTAGTCTTTATTAAATACATTCTTTACATAAAGATGTAGAAATTGAATGAAAACTGAATTAAAATTTACATCCTTATATGAGGAATGTATTTAATAAAGATTAATATTGAATAATAAAAATTATTATTAATAAAATAATTGTACAATTGATAGCTCTAACTTTGAAGGTAACTTTTCTTAGCACGAAATATTTTATTTATTACCCTTTATTTTATTATTAACTATAAAAATAATAATATTTGTAGAATAAATATTAGTCTTTATTAAATACATTCCTCAAACAAAGATGTAAAGTTTGCAATTTTAGTTGAAACTTTTGTTATCACTTCTGTCGGGACTCCCCCAGTGCCAGAACAAATTTTTTTTTAAAGTAATACTTCCTTAGACGCATATTGCACGTTTTAAGATCTGATTTCAAAGGATTTTTTAAAATAAAATTTGTATTCAGTAAATTTTTCAACTTCTAATGAAGTTTTTTTATAAACTAAACTATTGTTAGTAAAGGATTGTATTAAAACCTTTATTAACTACATTCTTGCAATGAAGTATTTACTTCCTCCGGTTAGTACCACAGGCGGCCATACTGTAATTTATTTTATTAATACCATTAAGCTATGAGTGTATTCCTGGAATATAGGGACGATTTTTTCCAATTGTTTGTTACCTCTTGCTTAAGAGGATAAAATACTCAATGTTTCTAGTCTAATTTAAAAATTAACCAAAATTCCGAGAATGAGTGAGCATGTAGTACTCCAAAGTCGACAAGTGTGTATATATTATATCTTGCTTAATTTGCATTGAGCAACATTTTCATTATTTTAAACTGAAAATGTTACGAGAATCTATGCGTATACAAGATACTAATTGAACTAGAAATGTAATAACAAATTAAACCAGTCGTAAGCCATCAGAAAAAGTTGGTTTCACAATAAAACTGGAATATCTTCAGAGCATAAAGAAGGCAGCTGTCAGATCGTTCATCATACGTTTAGCGTGAGAAAACTACGAACTTAAGAAATACGTAAAATTGAACGAATTAAACAAGCCATTTTTACAAACAACAAATTTCATTGTACGCACTAGCAAATAACAATAGAATAACGGAAAAGGGTGTTTAACCCTTTTCCAACGTCAGCCCTCCGATAAAATCACCCTTAGCGGATTTATGAAAATGTTATAAAATATCCAATTTCCTGGATGGAAATTCAATAGCGCTGAATTGTTGGCAAATGCGAGATTTGTGACATTTTGTTGCCACGGGGAAATTTATTGCACGGTGACACGATACTTTAGGGATCAAGATATTGCATGACTAATCCACGGGGGTTATAGTTAGAAACACCAGCGTAATTAAAAATACTTAAATCTACCGGTCTGGCGTATTAACCAAACAAGCTGATAATAGTCTTGTTTTAGACAAAGAGTTAAAAATAGAAATGTTTTAGACAAAACGTTTTATCACTCTTTATCAAGTATTGAAACTGGGGGGTGGGGAGAGAGAGAGAATGGAGAACTATGAAAATATAAAAAAGGCAAGCCTGTGCCCGCCAAAAACAGTATATTTTATAATATTATATATACATAGGTATATTATGTGTGTATTACTACATACATACAAAATTAATACACAGTGCATTTGAAGCTTTTCGTCAACTATGAAGTTGTCATTATCAAGAAACCCTCACTCACTGATACATCATTAGCTACCATTGTTGGCTGAACTTGACGTAGCCTGCATACCTGTACAATTATACACACATACTCAATACGCCCTAGTATAAATTCTTTATAAATATGACCTTATTGAACCGCAACAAGTATGTATATATATATATATATATATAATGATACTGTATTTATAAAAATCTGTATTAAGTATTTCTAGTAGCATTAATTTCTCTTTTGTACAACATGAAGTTTTTTTATTCATTTAATGGCTATATTATTTTATTTCTGTGACGTCGTTCATTTTAATAGTTTATAAAACTAATTCCGTAACTTGTAATACCTACAAATGTTCAAGGTCGTTAGGAAAACAATGCACAGAATTCAATAATTGTTAAGACTGTAAAAGAAATTAGGTGAAATATATAAAGATCATTTGAATGTAAAAAGCAAACTAACGATATATATATATATATATATATATATATATATATATATATATATATATATATTAAATATATTAAATATGGTGATATGTTTTCTTGTAATGTAGTTAATAAATTAAAAATATTTCAAAAACAAGAATACTTTTAATGAATATATTTATTCAAAGCTTTTCGCCGATAAAATAGTATCAGCATCTTCAGGAAAATAATTATCTAATAAAATATTTTTACAAAATTAAATCATATATGGGAAAAGTCTATCCCTTTCTTGATAGAGATCGTCAAGGGAGTATAGATCGGTCCCTTTGAACGGTTCATATTATAACGGTTCTTAGAAATAAATAAAGAACCTCCGCCAAGTAGCGCCCCTTCTTGTTACCAGTCTAATACCAACAGCTCTGATCCAGTAGCCTACCAGCAGCCAGTGTTGAAGACGTCAGGTGCTGAAAAACCACCTAAGCCACAAAACCCATTCCTTCTCTGACCAACTGAAATGATTCTCCCAAAAGAATAATGACTCTTTCATTCTTGAGAATTGAATGAACCAAAACACGAAACGAATCGTGTTCCCATCCCTATTTATTGACAGAACAGAACTTAAAGGATAATTCTCACGAAAAGCTAAGCTCTTTAAGGCAAAGAGTTTACTTTTACAAGTCTACAAAAAAGGTACCAGATCTTGGACCAGGAGCGTTCTAATAATAACAGTTACGGTACAACCTATATAAACAATTAAGTGTACCGAAAGCGCCCCTACCTTAATCCCCTCATCATTACACCTAGACAGATGGGGCGGATAGGGACAATGAAGCCAGCGGCCCGTATGCTAACTCAGTCAGACGTACACGTGGTCCGTCCTATTATTCTTGATAACTCTGGCTAATTATTGTTAGGGATTAACCAGCAAGGATACAGTTGTTTGGAAAATATACTGAGTTGTATCAGATAGGGAAAGTTGTGATTGCATGCAGTTGCTGTGTCAGTTTTACTCCGTGTATTATTGTAAAGATGACAGTTACATAATAGGAAAGTAAATAGATGTTAGAATAACTAGAAGTTGTAGCGACTTTTAATTTCAAGATGTACGTCATTTTTGTCGAAAATTTAATTTGTAATCAAAAATGTCTTCCGGTTTTCAGTTAGGTAAAGCATTCTTCAACACTACTGTAATAGAAATCTCCAGAAACGTTTGTATCAAACTAAAGCAGAAAGTATCGACTACTCATGTCGGCTATTGTCATCAGCTCATACACGTGTCGATTCCTTGTGTATATTACTTTCCTTTCTTCTTGCCCTATCGTAAGATAGAGAGAAGCATCCCTGGACTGCAGAGTTAGTTAACAAACTGTGTGGTTGGAAAAACAGTCGTCCTTTAATTCAAATGAGTCAGAAGTATTACAAAAACAGCTGAATTTAACGGTACTATCTCATTTAAACGAGCCAGATAAAAGATGGTATTTGTATATAAAATTAACTGTGTTCTCATTTTTTTATTCGTCAAGAACAAGGCCTCAAAAAATGAAAAAAGTTCGAAAGAAAAATTAGCAAACATTGCCTTAGCAAAGACATAAAAAACCAATGTCAAGATTAGAACAGGCTAAAATATAACAGGACTACATTCGAATATAGATAAGATATTATATGAATTACAAATAATTAATTTTGTGGGTTACTACTACGAACATAGGTTTCATCTGAACACATACATCTTTAGGCCTTCAAGTACCATAACGTTTATTGTTATTCGTCCAGAAAATCTACAAGCTATAAAATGCCTTTCCTTGGGCAAACCTCCTCATCATAGAATAGATAATACCTTGAAAAAGAAAATTTCACAATGAAAATAATGGGGAAACATTGGTTACGATTCAGAAAACACAGAACCTTTTGTGTATCAAATAACACGTATGAGTTTGTGAAGACAATTTTTTTAATTTATTTATTGGTCCTAAGTTAAAGTTTAATGAAATAGGTCATGTTTCGAAATCTTGTTGCTGTTCACGAAGATCTGGTTGTAAATTACTTATTACACTTTTTCTATTACTTGCGACCAGACCTTTTGTTAACTAAAGTTGTTAACTTACACTTGGAGGAAACGTTTTCGTTTTACGACTTCTTCAGCCTCGTATTTTTGACGCTAGGAATGCTGCAGTTGTGCTTCCCCGGTACCATTATTTTGAAAGTTATAAGTGATGTGATCGAAGAGTATGTGTTATCTATGCCGTGTTTGTTCACTTGAACAAAACATTCATTTCTACGTTCATTTAGAAATGAACAAACACGGCACAGATCACACATACTCTTCGATCACATCACTTCTAACTTTCAAAATAATGGTACCGAGGAAACACAACTTCAGCATTCCTAGCGGCAAAAATACGAGGCTGAAGAAGTCGTAAGACGAAAACGTTTCCTCCAAGTGTAAGTTAACAATTTAACAACTTTAGTTAACAAAAAGTCTGGTCGCAAGTAATAGAAAAAGTGTACTAGATCATGTTTATTTGAAAAAAAAACACAAGTAAATAATGACCGATTTCAGTTAGGATTGCCTTGGTAGTAGTTCTGTCTTTGCTATTTAGTAAACTTACCCCTTTATAAAATTCCACAAAAATTTTCACAAATCATATTTTTCGTCTGTGGAACAGGTATGCCCTGTTGTTTATTTTTTTTTTGAAATATGCCAATGGAAAATAGAACGAACATGCTCACGTGTAGCCTACAGTCTGGAACAAGTTGATTAGACCTAATCTTTATCGGGGACATAGATGTCTCTGTAGAGGAGTTCTTGTAACTCCAGCAATGGTACTCGGCCTTCGGAACGTCTTGAAGTAACTGCTTTAGCATGGTATAAAAATAACCTGTTTAAGTCTAATGACTTTTTTTCATTCCAACACGCCTTCATTCCACACTACACAATAAATGGGGGGGGGGATTACAAATGTTAAACTAAAAGAATCTTTAAAAATTTTACTTGTTAACAAGTTATTAGGTCATAATTTACACTCCACACTGAACAGTTTCGAAGACTATTTATAACGCTGTCAGAACCCCTTCAAAGCTTCATGTTTTTACGGTATAAAAATATAGAGTTACAAGGAAGGGGTAGAATATAATATTGGACTTTATATATTTTCCCTTTTTTTCATTTTCACGGAACAGTTGCTGGACACAATGTGTGGCACAATGGAAAGGGGTAGTAAACGCAGTAAAGGTGGGGAACGAAGGCGCGTAGACGAAATGTGAAAAGCTAAACGAATAACATAAAGTATACAATCCGACAGTATACATTAATAATATTTTTTATGACCTAATAAACTCTTTTAATTCTCCCCCCTCCAAAAATGGTTCTTTAGTATATCCTGGAGAACCATAGCCCTTCGATATCAATTTTCTCTTCTATATTTTTCCAAGATTTACTTGTTTCATTTTTACTCTTATCGAGTGGTATTAAGTCTTTTACGGGATGGTCACTCACTCTCTTGTCACTCACTCTCCACACGCCATAGTCCTCGTAAACTAATATTTAATCCGTTAAACCAGATTTCTTTACATCTAGAAGTAAGTGAACATTCAGTCAAGCTCATCGCATTACTTGGCCATAGAAACAATCTTTGTTTAGAAATAACTTTAATGTCTTTTTATGTGCTATATGACATGACTTCCTGAAATCACCGCGTCTTTGGCCGGACCAACAACACACCTAAAACCTTTCATTTTAATTTGTATTTATTTCCAACATTCGTGTTAAGTTTGTAGTCATTTCCGTGTTATTTCCTAATGTAGAGACCTAAGTTTCATTGATATTAATCAATCCTGTAATATTTACTTTGCCACGTTGTCAATCGTGCCGTGTCAATCTCTCTCTTTGCTGTAATATATTGGTAATTAATTAATTTCGTTCAAGTTAAATCCATTCTTCGATTTTTTTTTTTTTTTGTTCTGAACCGAGAAAATGTACAAATGTGCAAGTCCATCCTTTTGTTTTGTCCAGGCTTATATACCTCCGTCTTGAAAACTTCTCTTTACAGTATCTAAAAGTGTTTATTCGGTTAACTTAATCTTTTTTTTATTTTAAATTTTTATTTAGGTGTAACATATTTTCAATTTCATCAAATCTAATTTATATGTATTGTTCCATTTCTTTTTCGCAAGTTTCATTTGCGATAGATTATTCCATATTTTAATGACCTCTAATCGAAAAATCAATTTCATTATAATTTTAATTACACCTTTTTAAAAATAAAATTAGGTAATATTTTATGTTTATTGAAGTCTTAAAAGTAGACCCACAGAAAACTCTTTATCACAAAGAACACACGTTCAAAATAGTAAACATTAAACAGACGTTAAGCCAAGTATTATAAATACAAGTATCTTCCCTTCCGTTACAACCCACGAACATTTACCATATTTACAATTCCATGTGTAACATCAGGGATAACAGTGGCTGGGAAAGGTAACGGGTTGAAACCCCTAATATTTTCAAAAGAAAGTAAATTTTAAACTATTTTAAAATAGAAATAAGAAAGTACGTAACTCAAATATTCTACGTAGTAAATCCGAAGGTTTTTGCTTTGAAACATGTTTGGCCCTGTTTTATCTTGATTTCCCAAAAATCCAGCCCCTCTCTTTTAATGACTGCCTACGACTCTGAAAATTCCTAGCTACTGCCCTGTTACCTGTTTCATGTTACTCAGGCAACATGAAAGTGAGTTTGTTGAGTCTATAATAATATTTTTGTAATTTTTATTTGTTTATGCCTTATTACAAAAAATTAAAAGGTTTTCTCAATCAGCTACTTTGCTTTGCGTCCGTATCCTACTTGTAGTATTTATAATTAGGCAACCTTAAACCTTTAGCGGGCAAATTGAACATGGATTCAGGCGAAATGGAGTTTACCACTACATTAACGAATTACAATTAGTGAAAAAATATAGGTTTCAGAATTCGAAATATAGTAATTTGGTTGGCAGTGACCAGTTGGCAGAGCTACTTCCAGATTCTTGCAGCTTGCGCTACATTTAGAACCCCGCAAACCTCAATAAAAGAGTTCGCAGCATCAAAAGAATTTATTCCGGTCTTTTTTCAGCCTCTTTTTAATGAGATTGTCCATCATCAGTTCTTATTGTCTCGATATTTTCTCTACATCCATTAGGCACCTTCTTTAAACTTCAGTACAATTGCTATTTTATAAAACGAAGTTTTAAAAATGTTGTTCTAAAAATTGTTCAAGATGATTATTTTAAAAGATGTCTAATTAATTAGTTTAAATAACTGCTTGGCCAGTACGCTTTTTAAACGCTCCGTTTGTGTTTTATATTATAAACTATTATTACATCGTTTTAACGTACTTTTATTACAACGTACCTTTAACAGTCAATCTGTAGAATTCTTACCTGCAATCAAGAAGAAAACATGTTAATTTTACTAATCAACTTTTGAAATTAATACAATAATTATTTGAAAATAGCGTAAATCTGCCTGACGGAACAAAAACCATCCCCATTTAATGGAGTAAATGTTACTAGGGATGGTCGATCTAGTGACTTTATAGGATCGGTGATTTTAGCTAAAGCGTCAGACTTGGATAAGTGACTTTTACCGGTGATTTTTGTACCGGTGAGAAGGGATACTGAGACAGATCTGTATGTTCCAATAACAGGCAAGCATACCACACTGGTGACGAAAGACACTACCGGTGACATTATTATTAGGAGGTTACTGCAACACACACACCGGGGCAATAAATTATATAAAACTACAAAATAACAGTTTATTTACAACATAGGGTTAGGGTTTAATTACAAAATACAGTTTATTTACAGTATTGGATGGTTGTATTAACAAAAAGAATTTTTCAGACCATATCAAGGCATAACCGAGATCTTCTGTCATTTAAAATGTAACCTCCATTAGAGAATATTCGCTGGCAAGGTACGGATGTGGCCAGTTCACAAAAATGTTGTTTCACTAGTTTGCATAAATTAGGATAATTATAGGAGTTCACACCTCACCTTTTTCTCGGAAAGCTCATTTTATTTAAAAATAAACTCATACGAAATTATGAACAAACTATAGCGTCTACGGCACACAACACTGCCACTGTCCTGAAATCTGACACAAATCACCCACTTAAACACGACGTAAATGATTTGAACCAGTGACAACGACAGATGAATCAATGACAGTGTCGATAAAATATCAGTAACTATAAATTCAGTGACGGCGACATTTTGCCCAATCACAACAGAGAATAGCCCCTCCCCTTTCAGTCAACGACACTGCAAGATAATCAGTACATCCAGTGACAGCAACAAACAAACCAATGACAGCCGCGGTAAAATATCCGTAACTTTCCAGCCAATGACGACGACGTTTTGGTTGCAATTGATCTATTGTCACTGGAACTTTCATTTTCCATATTTTGCAACTGGTGCGACCAGCACAAACTAATATCAGTGACAAAGTCACCGGGACAGAAATATCGACCATCCCTAAATGTCACAGTTTTTACTTATAATAGCTTTTAGTAACCTTTTGTTGTCCGTAACGTTCAGGTAGATGCTCTTTAAATTTTAAATTCGCATTTTAGAATTCAAAATATAGGATCTACCGTCACCAGAAAAAAAATAATTGGCAGTGTTAGAACAGCCAGTGTTATAAACACACAAAAATACTCTTGTTACTAAAAGTGCAATTAAAGTAAAACGAACTTGTGGTAGCAATTTTAAATCTCTTCTCTTATATACTTCTGTCTAAAATTGGCATTAATAGTATAAATTATATTAACAGATCCATATTTGTTTCAAGATAGTTAAAGAACAGACTTACTGCTTAAACGCACAAAATAGTTTAACATTATTAAGAACTGTAATTTGTTATTGTAGCCTCTTACCATTCGCCTTACGTAATAAGCACAAGAAATAAATGTTGATATAATTTTTTTACCCATTTTAAAGATAACTTTCCTTACCTTTCAAACTATAAAATTTATTACCCGCCCACACTTTGGTGGTGCATTGGAGTTTAATTTATTTTAAAATTAAAACTATCATATTAAATAAATGTGTAACCAAGTTTCTACATTGAGAGTACTTGTAGTAACCACGAAGAATTGAAGTAAAATAAAAGAAACAATTGAAACTGAATAAAATTTCTATCATATAGTTATAAATAGTGAGCAGCTAGTCCAAAACATACTAAGGAAGGAAACGGAGCGCAATCATGAAATGACGAAATAAAAAATTTGCAAACAAATTAAAAAATACTAAGCACTAATGCCCAAAAATATCAACAAAGAAATCAATGCAATTGAAACGGTGGCACGAAAAATGCGTACAGTAAAAGATGCGTACAGCGAAATATGTGTTACAAGAGAAAACAATAGCAATTGAAAAGGGTAAGTTGCGAATTTGACAAGCGAAAAAAGGCTACAAACCAGACTCCAGTGTCAACCCAGGTCATTTACCATTAAACTATTTGCTAATAACCTTCAAAGTTTTGGATTCTTCCAGTCAAAATGCGTCAAAAAAGGGTTTCCGCTTTGACGAGGTCAGTGGTCACTTTGATTATAACTGTCGAAATAATAAGTTTGATTTAATCAAAAGAGACTTATCAAAAGAAGGTGAAACTGCGATTTCTATGCAGGTGAGACTGGAGTTACACATAAAAAGAATGAAAAGAAAAACAAAGGATATTAAGTCGGATAAAAGAATTAAAAAAAAAACAGTACAAAAATACCAAGAAACTGGAGGCTAATGTCTTGTTTGTGATCTCTTTCCTACATCCAAAAGGATTAGATTAGACTCAAGAAATCAGATGGAAGTTCATCTGATCATTTTGCCAGTCCAAAACCTGGAAACGTGTGATGGAAATCAGGAATAATAGATAAAGTTTTAAAGGATCTCCAGTCCCGAGAAACTAAGCACCATCTATGTTTAGCTCAGAGGTAAACTCATTTATGTAGCTCAATGATTTTGAAAGATCCGTGTTCGCCTAAAAGTTGTACGCATTTTTTGCCAGTCACAATATTCTGACGTCATAACCTACCCCCGTCATCTGTCAAAACCTGATCCTGTACGCATCTTTCGCAATATTCCTGAATCTTTCGGGTATTTATTGATACTTATCACACACAAATGGATACAGAGACACAATAAGTGATAAAACTACAAAACACGAATACAATAAGGGAAAAACTCACTACACTCAAAAAACCAAATAAGAACGATAAAAATCCAAATCAAGGGTATAAGATAATACAAAAACAATCAACAAACTGCAACACAAAACAATGCAAACAAAATTGATAAACTCCAAGCACCAGGTAGGCTACATTAAAGTAAAATGTACCGACTGAACCCAATTCTACTCTAGACAAACAGGTTGCAGCTTTCAACAAAGTACACATACACCCTATTAAATATAACTCGACTTATCTTTTGCTAACCATATAGAAACAGGCTATACTTACACTGATACCAACCACAACATAACAAATTGTCTACAACAAAAAAGAATCACATATTAACACATTAGAGCAATACGATATTTGCTCTATATTAGAACACAAAATTACAACTTACTAAATGAACAAAGCTAAAACCAACCAGAACCCTCTTTAAGCACACTATAGAATCACTGAAAACACAATTATGTTATCGTTTGTTTCAATAACGCTCCAGACAATAAGCCTTATAGGATATGACTTACCATATATACATACATACATACATATATATATATATATATATATATATATATATATATATATATATATATATATATATATCTTAATGCATTAATAGTTGATATGTTGAAACAATTTTTTCAAATTACTTCATATCAGTAATTAGTTCACTCCAATTATAAATTCGCCAATATTTTAGTAATTTCAAATGGTAAACTATCAATATTTCACTTAAATATTGCCATCTTGAATATTTAAAAAAAAATGTAATTTCATTTTAAGAAATAACATTTTTAGACCAAGACGTTATCTGTAACAATACAGAAAATATGAAATAAGCCATCAGAATGTTATCGAAAAAACTTGGGACTCCTGTACAAAAACGGCGCAAATATTAATTTCCATTATCCAGACTTTAGGCCTTACCTTACTGAGCAAACGATTTACTGATTCCAACATCTTGTAGTAGAATTTACAAGATGTTTTACTCCGATGTACTATTTTCATTTATGTGTGAATCCATTATCAGATTTGTTTATACACATACTTTCAGGTTTTGCTCTGCTGGAAACAAGACTAGCATTTAGAACATAATAAGTGAGCGAAGCAGGATCTAAACTTTACACTAGAGGTTAAGCTATGTTAGTTCCAACTTATTTCGATAGGTGTGCATGTCTTGAAATTTTCTTCACTTGTTACGACGTTTGCAAAGCATACTTGAATGCTGTATGACGCAAAACATATTCTTACACTATAGGCTACTGTAGCGTATTAACTAGGGATACGCCGATTCCGATTCTCGATTCCAGGAATCGTCGATTCTAATGATATGGCTGCGTGATTCGTGAACGAGTGTACGTATTATATAAATCCCTTGTCATTCCTATTGGAGAGTAATCTACACATCGACTTCACTTGACGTCATTCCATTGGCATTATTATTATTCTAAAATTGCTGAAATGAATATAAGATCCGTGGTATCGGCTTCGTAGGCTAAATCAAAACGACAAGGTATCGATATATTTTGTATCGACGGATAGAGGTGTTGATAAAAATTCGTAAAACCTTATATCGTAGCATTGTTTGCTTTGTTTGTTAATTAAATCCGTAATACAGGCGTATTTCTCATTTATCATGGGATAATGACGAAATCGACAGAGAGACAAAACCTGTACTGATTGCTTCTAGTTCGGTATGACATTGATATCGAATACTTTTAGTTCGATACGTTTTGATAGTTTGATACCAAATTGCAAAATAAAAACGTGGCCTTATCCCGGTAATCCGCTTTGTTGTGGTTTCATTTCGTCGTTCGACGAGACGTTTTAAGGAGTTTGAGTTTTGTGCAGCTACGACTATTCCGAGGTTATGTTGTTAATTACAGGTCAAGCGTTAGTTTTATGATCTTTATATTTATTTTGGAAGAGACTTTTCTCACTTTCGGGTATTATATGCGACAAACGCCAGCGTGTTCAGATGCTTGTATTTTTCAACAGAAACTTGCATTACCTGCAAAATTTGTTAATTACATTAAATCAAATTTATTTGTAAAACCTTTTCACTTTTTGTGTTTTTACTTTGCTTTAAATTTTTGTTTGTTTGACAGTCAATGACCATTGATTTAGGTGTTTATCAAAGTTTATAAAATAGTTTATATAAAGTTCACATTTGAAATATGAGATAAATCGTTATTTTTATTCGTTATGTTTTTCACGTTTTCAGACATTTCTATTCATAGATCAAGGTTGAACGTTTTGTGTAGCATATTACATTAAAACGGAACTTTCAAAAGGCTTCACCATGTGACCAACACGTTATCTAAATTCATTATTAGAGAATATCATGTAGGCGTAAATAACTTGAAAGAATCTTAAGGAAAAAAATTTTTAGAATCGAAATAGAATAGAATATTTTATGAATCGGCCCATCTCTATTATTAACTAAAATATCATTTGTATAGTATCATTTATAATATCAACAAAAATTACTTAACAGGTGTCTTAATGCTTCAGTCGAGAGGATAATTTATTATTTTTCAAAATTTTAAGAAAACACGAAGCTGTACGACATATCCTAACACATCCTCCCACATGTAGGACCTATCTAGCAGCGACACAGAGCACAACAGTAATGATGCAAAAGCATATTAATAACAAACACACGCCTATTCTCCAAGGAACACTTGAAACAATTCCCCAGTCGACAAAAACATCAGATAAGAACTGTAAGCCAGCTTAATTTCTAGTCGGATCTCCCCTTCGATCAGAGTTGAGGTTTATTAAATCATATGCTTAACCGCTAATCCAGTAACGCGATTAGTCCTCGATCAACCCCGAACTTCGAGTGCATTTAATTATGTAGCAATTGACAAATGCGAACTGTAATTCCGGGGGGCGGATGTAATTAGCTGGTTTTGGAATAAAGTACCCGGTTTCGAATATCCAATATCGTTTTGGGAGTTGAAAGGAAAACAAAGAACGCTTGTTTATATTACATCGGGTCAAAAATATGTGAATAGAGTGAAACAGTTGCAGACGGTTTATCTAGTACTACTAAAATTAAAAAACGTAATATAACAAAAAATTTTAAGTCAATTTCTACTTAGATCAAAAAAAATATTTTATTACTTTTTATTTTGTAACTACAATTAATATAAATATGTATTACATATATATGGTAGAATCACAATATTAGGTGTCAAAATAGAAAGCAAATTTCCTTGAAATTTTCCACTTTCCTCTCTATACAGTATATGGTGTTTGACTACTATTTTTTATTGTTACTATTTATTCGCTTTCTGTTTGCGGAGTTTTGTAAAATTATTTAGGTAAAGCAATTATCACTATGGCCTGCAGTCGAGTTACGGAAGTTTCCATAAGAGGATCAGATGCAACTATGGAGGTAAGTAAAAAATATGTATATTTCAGGCTTCAGGCTTCTACAGTTTTTTTTTTCAAAACTGTAACTTTTTGTTTTGTAACTTTTTAAGACAACAGCGCAGGACATGGACCATGCCTGAAGTAGATCTATTTTCTACTTCCCTAACAGGATCTTATACAACTGTCTAATAGTTACACCTCCTTTAAGCGAAATTCAGGAGACCTGTATGGAATTATGTACGTTTAAGGTAAACAGATAATAATCTCCTGCTGCTAGATAATAGGAATCTTTTAGATAAAGGAGATCAGCCAGTCATTCTCGTATCGCCTCGGAGGATAGCAAATAGTTGTGAATTTATATACGGTATGAATAAAATAGGGACATAAAACCACCTGGAGAGGATATAGGGATATCTTGGCACTTAGTGTGTAAGACTATATACCGGAAGTAAGCCTACTCTCTATTGGGGATAAAACAAGTGTTTACTTGTTACATCCCCTTGCAATAAAAGATAATAAAAGCGGATGTAATTGGACTAAGGGAAAGCATAATGGCCCCCTGGTATTTTGAATATGGAAAAAATATGGCATCATTTAAAGTATAGCAAGGACACTTAACCGAAATATCAAGAGTGAAGTCACGAAGTTAAGGGGCGGTTTCCTTCAACGAAGCAAATAAATTTTCCTATTGTTTTTTTAGTTTCTGTTTCAAATTATTTAACTATTTATTCAAGCAAATTATTTCTTCCATTAGAAAATGGTTCACTTTCCAATCACAGCCCATATTAAGGCTTGTAATACTTTCCAAGTATCAAAGCTTTTCAATATTTTCAAAGATCTAACCTCGGTTTCTTGGACAATAATTTCCCCCATCCTTCTGATATCTACCACATCTATCATTTCAAATACAGCATTCAAACATCAAGTAATTTGTCTTTTCATAATTTAGTAACAATACCAATTCAGTTAGTAAATCTGAAAACAAATTATCTTCTTCCTCAGGCTATCACCCGCTTCCCCTGTTCACAGCGGTTATTCCATATGAAAGGGGTAGAATACACCCTTTTCTAATTGCGCATTTTCCAATTAAATTTTTTCCTGGTCTGGATATCCATTAAAAGGAATATATATTTCAAACTGCCTACGGATATCCAAATTATCTTATGAAATAGGCCTTCCGACCTCAAAAATTTCCGTAGGTCGATGAAGACGGTGACCATCTTAAAAAATTCTAGTTTGGAGTCAATGTTTGTTAATTCTATAGTACTTTTTAAACACCAATAAACTTCAAGCATCCTTTATCTTTAAAATACGTCTACAGTTATTGAATCGCAAGGAACACGGCACAAAAAACGATCAATAAATTCTCTGAAACGAAGTAATAATCACCGCGCATAAGAAATTACAAAGTGTTTGAAAAGAAGACGTTTGCCAACAAAACGCCCAGAAAGAATGTAACACTAAACATGTCAAACAATCAAATGGCGAGTTCAAAGATGACAACTCCATGAGTGTGTGCCAACAATGGTTTAACAAGATGGCTAATAAACGTAAATATGGATCTATAGTGTGCACTGTGAAAGATGGAGTCAGGAACGCAAAAGGTAAAAAAAATAATTCATTGGGGATTTCAGCTCTGAAACAGATGTGATTTCTTTACGAATGTCGAGAGCTCTGAGAGAGATATTAAATTTTATTAGATTTGAGTGTAAGTGTGCATTAAGTGTAAATTTGATACCTCTGTATTTGAGTATCTGTCTACACGGTTACAAGAGTTTTGATTAAATTGGTATCGTTTTTAAAACGAAAATTATTTTAAAATACGAAATAAAATCTTAAAAGTTGTAAGAAAGCTCGCAGGGCCATCTCTAAGGTTTTTGGCGCCCTAGGCGAAAACATTTTTCCGTCTCATTAAAGTGTCTTTGGCGGGATCTGCCGGGTATAGAACTTTGGAAATACTGTATGTATTTATTAATAATTGTTATTAAATAAAATAACTAATACTTCGTCTACTTGTGCTGGTAGCGCGCAGAAGTACTAAACTTTAACTTACTTTACGTTTTTAAATGCGCAAATTAAAAAAACCCTATATTACGCGCCCACCGCCAAATTTTGGCGTAGGTGGCCGCTAGGTTGCCGAGAGAGAATTAGTATTGTTATCCCTGGAACTTGAATACAAGATAGTTACAACATACATCCATGATTGTAATACTGGTTGGCCTAAAGTTATTACCAGTGAATCTATATCTATAAAAATGAATGTGTGTATATGTACGTGTGTATGTATGTTATAAACGCCGCTGAACCGAAGTTGATGAAATTTGGAGGGTTTGTTTAACGTGTTCGCAAGATAAGTTTCTGTGAAGTCTGGTGTAAATCCATCCACATAGTTCCGCCCCAGTGCCTTAGGATGGATCAAAAACCGATTAATGTATGTATGTATCTTATGGGCGCCTAAACCACTGAACAGAAGTTAATGGAATTTAGAGGAATGTTTGACATATTCCCAGGATGGTTAGTGTGAAGTTAGGTGCAGATCCAATCCCAGGGCTCCGCCCCAAACACCGATGTATGTATAGTACATCCTATATGTGTATGTACAACACCTATATGTGTGTGTATGTAATGTCTTATGAACGCTTAAACCGCTGAACAGAAGTAAGTGAAATTTGGACGGATTATTTATAATATTCCTAGAATAGTTCGTTTGAGGTTCGGTGTAAATCCATCCCCTGGGCTCCGCCCCAGTGGCTTAGGAACGATCAAACACCGTTGAATGTATGTATGTGTGTATCTTATCGGCGCCTAAACCGCTGAACAGAAGTTAATGAAATTTAGAGGGATTGTTTGACATATTCCCAGGATGGTTCGTGTGAGGTTTGGTGTCGATCCATGTAAAGGGCTCCGCATCAGAGGCTTAGGATGGATCAAAAACCGATGTATATATGTATGTGTGTATGTATGTATCTCATGGACGTCTAAACAGCTGAATAGAAGTTAATAAAATTTAGAGGAATGTTTGACATATTCCCAGGATGGTTAGTGTGAAGTTTGGTGCAGATCCAATCACAGGGCTCCGCCCCAAACACCGATGTATGTATATATGTGTGTGTATGTAATGTCTTATGAACGCTTAAACCGCTGAACAGAAGTTAGTGAAATTTGGACGGATTATTTAGAATATTCCTAGAATAGTTCGTTTGAGGTTTGGTGTAAATCCATCCCCTGGGCTCCGCCCCAGTGGCTTAGGAACGATCAAACACCGTTGAAAGTATGTATGTGTGTATCTTATCGGCGCCTAAACCGCTGAACAGAAGTTAATGAAATTTAGAGGGATTGTTTGACATATTCCCAGGATGGTTCGTGTGAGGTTTGGTGTAGATCCATTTAAAGGGATCCGCCCCAGAGGCTCAAGATAGTTCAAAAACTGATGTATGTATCTTATGGGCGCCTAAACAGCTGAACAGAAATTTATGAAATTTAAAGGGATTGTTTGACATATTCCCAGGATGGGTCGTGTGAGGTTTGGTGTCGATCCATGTAAAGGGCTCCGCATTAGAGGCTTAGGATGGATCAAAAACCGATGTATATATGTATGTGTGTATGTATGTACCTCATGGACGTCTAAACAGCTGAATAGAAGTTAATAAAATTTAGAGGGATTGTTTGACATATTCCCAGGATGGTTCGTGTGAGGTTTGGTGTAGATCCATTTAAAGGGATCCGCCCCAGAGGCTCAAGATGGTTCAAAAACTGATGTATGTATCTTATGGGCGCCTAAACAGCTGAACAGAAATTTATGAAATATAAAGGGATTGTTTGACATATTCCCAGGATGGGTCGTTTGAGGTTTGGTGTAGAACCATTAACAGGGCTCCAACCCAGAGGTTTCGGATTTTTCAAAAACCGATATATATATATATATATATATATATATATATATATATATATATATATATATATATGTGTGTGTGTGTGTGTGTATGTATGTGTGTATGTATGTATCTTAAGGCTAAACAGCCTGAACAGAAGTTGATGAAATTTGGAGAGATTTTTTAACATTCCCAGGACGGTTCATGTGAAGTCTGGTGTAGATCTATCAACAGGGCCCCAGAGGCTTAGGATGGTTCAAAAACCGATGTATGTATGTATGTATCTTACGAACGCCTAAACCAATGAACACCTTAATGACATTTGGAGAGACTGGTTAACATATTTTCAGGATGGTTCAAAAACTGATGTATAAGTTACATGTATATATCTTATGAACGCCTAAACCGCTACACAGAAGTTGATGAAATTTAACGGGTTAGTTTAACATACTTCCAGGATGGTTCGTGTGAAGTTTGGTGTAGATCCAATCACAGGGCTCCGCCCCACAGGGTTGGGATTGCCAAACACTGATGTATGTATACCTATATGTGGCTATGTAATGCATATGAACGCTTAAACCGCTACACAGAAGTTGATGAAATTTAACGGGTTAGTTTAACATACTTCCAGGATGGTTCGTGTGAAGTTTGGTGTAGATCCAATCACAGGGCTCCGCCCCACAGGGTTGGGATTGCCAAACACTGATGTATGTATACCTATATGTGGCTATGTAATGCATATGAACGCTTAAACCGCTGAACAGAAGTTAGTGAAATTTGGAAGGATTGTTTAACATATTCCTAGGATGGTTCGTGTGAGACTTGGTGTAAATTCATCCACAGGGCTCCGCCCCAGAGACTTAGGATGGTTTAGTGTACAGCCTTCTATAAGTCGAATGTTAAAATGTGTATATATACTAGCGTTACTAAAATAATTTTAAAAAAAATTATAAACATTATGTAAGAATAAAAATACATTATTCATTATTTTAAACAGTTTATAATTCTATTCTATATTCTAATATATAGTCTAAATTCTAATTATAATCTATGTACAATTATTGCTACAACTTGATCCAGACAAAAATCAGAGGTGGTAAGTTCAAAGGAGAGATGTCTTAATTCCATGAATACCGATGATTTCATCAGATCTACTTTTTTATTTCAAACTACTACAATTTCCTTTGTGACTTGCATTCGCGTTAACAATAAACAAGGCAGAAGGACAATCATTAACCATTGCTGGATTAAATTTAGAACATTTGAGCTTTTACTAGGGATAATTATACTATGTTGTGTTCTCACGTTTTAGAACACCTAAAATTTATATGTTTATATGGAAATAAAGAAAAACATTGTTAATCCTCTAGCATTGCAGTAGGCTAAATGAAATATATTTATTTAGATGTTTGATTTGCCTTTCTAATTGCAAAAATTATGATTTCGGGCACAGCAACGTACACCGGGTAACGCTAGTAGTCTATAAATAAAAAGTTAAATATTCAATAAGACTTTCTAAAAAATAATTACTTATATTAAGTTATAGGGTTAAACAATTTCAATAAAAAAAAGATATCACAAAAGAAAAATGTCTAAACAAAAAGTTATGTAGGGCTATGCTTCTTTTTACGTACAATCTAAACGTAGTTTAAACAATCATTCATTCAAGTAGAAAATTAAAACAGAAATCTCCATTAGTGACAAAAAGGCAATTATCTATTAATGTGTTCTGGAGAAGTTCTAGCTAAAACATGTTTATCTAGCGTGTTTTTCAACAAGCTGAATTTTCCTGAAGATGCTGGTACTGTTTTATCAGCGAAAAGCTTTGAATAATATATGTATTAAAAGTATTCTTGTTTTTGAAATATTTTTAATTTATTAACTATATTACGACCTATATATCAATAAGTCATCTAAACAGAAGAAGAACTGTTTTAAATAAATATGGTATATTATAAAATAACAAAACATACAGCGGATTTTACGTCAACAAACGAGCGCTAGTAATTAATGTGTAAAATTATTTATTAGTGTAAAATTAATATAATTCAGGTAGCAGAGTAAACTGCCAGTCTAGATATTTCTAAGAAAAGACAAAGGTACTTATGTTTAATTACGGAATGAAGGACAACGCTAAGCGACGAATTAAAGTAACAAAAGTGCCTTCTACGACAGCCTTACAAACAATACAACTAAAACATACATAAACTACGCAATAAATAAACGCTATAGAGACATAAAACATAGCAACGGTAGATGCATACTGTGCATCAATTGGAGAGGCAGGTATAGCGACGTAAAGGGAAGGATGTTTGCATTGACAAGGATAAACCTTGTATAAGCAGATGTTCTCTACAGGAGGCACGGTGAAGGATGAACCTTTATGCACGCGTACGTGAGGAAAATATTGTGATGAGTTTCAATTTAATTAAATCTGTAGACATTTTTTGAAACAAAAAATAACAATAAATATAATTATCAGAAAACATTTTAAGTAAATCAAATGAGGACCTAAATAAATAACCATTAAAAACAAAATTTTCAATCTAAACGCAGTATTAGAAAGGATTTTTTAATCCAAAACACGGTTCATGTCCCACACGATTATTTTCTTTGGAAATTTATTTCCGAGATGTAAACAAATTATTCCTTTTTTTCAATTATTCAGCTTGTTTTGTCAACATACGGTTCAAGTAGAATTATCACTAAATATTATTTTACTTCATCCTTAACGTAAGCTAGTTTTACACTAAAACACTTGAACTTATATTAGTACACTGACCTATAGCAGCATTTACGTTTTTGATTATTAAGGGCGGCCGTTTCGAGGGGCTTGTTCCATTCCCAATCCAGGCTGTAACTCAGTGACGGCCAGTGCAACATATGACTTGAAGAAATGTTGAGTATCAATACTTTGTGTTTTAGTGTATTAGTAAACATACTGTGGATCCCGTAATCTGAAGAAAGCCTCCAGAAAATCTATTAACCCAACGGTAACAAGATTTCCAATTATTCAGAGTTTACTTGTCCTTCATGAAAATAACTATCCTTAATATCCTAATCCAAAGTTTTTTTTGTGTATTTAACTCCTGACTACAATCACAATTCTTTTCATATTATTCAATTCCTTCTACTAGTTCACGCTCTCCGTATATATATATTTTGTTCAATCTTGTATGTATATAACTTATATATATATATATATATATATATATATATATATATATATATATATATATATATGCTATACAATTTTTCAGTCGTTACTAAAATATATTTTTATTCATCTAATCAAGTTCAAACATATATTTTTTTAAACCTTTAGTGAATGACAATTGATATTATTATACTTTTTTAAGTAACTCTTATGGTAGTTGTAGGGATCTCAAGTTGCATGAGTCAGGGTCAGGATGATCGTTCTTATGGTAGTTGTAGGGATCTCAGCCTGTATGACTATCATCGTCTGCGAAGGGTAGGAGAGGATTATGGATATAACAATGATTAAGGTAGAGAGGGACGTAAAACCCTTGCCAGAGGATCATGGAACTACATGTGCAGGGCGGCAGGTCATAATGAAGAAATCCCTGACATTTCTCTCTTAAGAGAAGAACAAGGAAGGGCAGATGATACCGGGTAGGGCTAAGAACAGGACATAATCATGTCCTGGTATTAGTAATGGGGGGGGGATCAGGTGGGCAGGGTCGCTTACCAAAAATAGACTTGCACTCGACTGGAGGCGCAGGGTGTCTAGCTGCTACCCGAGAGATGTAGTTGAACAAATTATATATATATACATATATATATATATATATATATATATATATATATATATATATATATATATATATATATATATATATATATATATATATATATATAGCTACAACGAGTAGCCAAGCACTGAGAAAGGCGACATCGACGCCGAAACTTTGTGTGTGTGTTTATTACAAACTAATTTTTTGTGAGATTCACTATTATGACTTTTACCTTTGTGAATAGTTCTCACTAGCTAACTCCTAATTAACTATATATATATATATATATATATATATATATATATATATATATATATATATATATATATATAACTTATATATATATACATACATAAAAAGTTTTAATGAAATTTAGCACATTACATATTCAACATAATTTTTAAAACGTATTTTCCCGCAAACTTACAGCAAGAATACAAATAAATAAAAGCAAAGATTCCGCGCTCTTATTTTGGAGTAGCAAACTTACCAATGAATGTGAAATGAAGCGAAATAAACGCAGGCCCTTGAGGTAAAGATAACATTTTGACAAGGGTCGCGCTTTTGTTGGGCCTCAACAAAGGATTTCAGGGATTAAATGGCCCGGCCATGTAAGCTAATGCTCGGAAAATTGGACTTGGTCTTGTTTGTGTACTTTGTCTATCACCGGAGAACATCTCCCCGATGTAATGTTATTTAAAAGGGAGCCTCGCATATTTTCTCAGGGCCAATCGCCTGTTACGTTTCTGTCGTACGGCTCTATAAAGCCGGAACGATCAGTGTCAGAAACAGATACAAATTTCACTTGGGAACATTTACCTGTCATTTTACACACGATAGTACTTTACGATTTTTCGGATGCCTACTGCATAATTTTAAGAAACCATAATGAATTGTGGAACGGACAAATTACTCCCAGAGATTAATCTTTACCTTCATTTTCTGCCTCCATTGTTCATTGATAAAATTGCCACTCTCAAACTTCTTATTTATTTGTTTTAATGAAAATTATTCACAATAACAATTATATTTACAACACGTTTTTATACTTTTGTTTATTTCAATAAATTTTAATTAATCACTTAAACAATAGTTTATGACACTATCGCCACATAGCGATCGAACACGTTCTGTCTCAGTACGTTTTAACAAATTTACACAATTTAAAGTTCGGATAGTCATAAACTATTGTTTAAGTGATCAATAAAGATTCACCGAACGTAATGGACTAAAAAATTCAAGAATTCAATAAATTTGTTAATTACAGAATATGAAGATTTAAACGTTTCCACGAATTATTTGGTAAACATATTCCTTCCTCGTTTGTGAGTATATCTTCACCCTGCCCATGCGATGCCATAATTCTCTGGTATTTTCGGCATCAGGAGTCATTATGTACCTGATAGAAGCGTGCTTATAACTCCGACACAAGATAGTTCTATATCAGGTAAAGACATGATGCTATAACATTTCTAAAATAAAAAGACTGAATATTTCATAAACTTAATAATAGCCCCGAAAGTTAACAATTGTTTTAGAAATGTAATTCGTGAATTGGTTTTCCACCTTCACAGCACTGGGCATAATGAAAATTGGTTTTCCACCTTCACAGCACTGGGCATAATGCAAATTGGTTTTCCACCTTCACAGCACTGGGCATAATGCAAATTGGTTTTCCACCTTCACAGCACTAGGCATAATGCAAATTGGTTTTCCACCTTCACAGCACTAGGCATAATGAAAATTGGTTTTATGAATTTTTAAGATAACTACTTGTATGGACACGTTTTTAATAATAAACACGAAACTGTATTATAAAAAAATGTTTTACTCTTTATTACTTGGAAGAATCTGTATTTTAACAAAATATAATTTATTCGTTTAAAAAAAGTATATATTTTCAAGATTCTTCTCGCATTGTAAACTATGAGACAAAATTACTAACTAGTAATTAGCTAAAATTAAGCATATATTTTGAAAATATAATATAGATATTAAACAATCTATTAACTTTAACAATATTAATGAATTATAAAATTATACATTTATAACCTATAAAAAAAATAATTTAAAGAAACAGGTAAATAACACTTTCAAGCTATATACATAAGCTTGTCATAACGATAACGAGGTAAAGTCCCACGAACCCAAATAAATAAAAACCCCAATAATCTAATCTTTAAAAAAAATGTAAACGACAATAAATTACAACCTAAATAAATAATGGCAAACATACAGACCATCGACCAAGTAGTAAACACCAAGTAGTTAGATTAGACAGACTAAATGGTTTTTTAGACAAATTAAACCATAAGATCTTACATCACAAATCACTAAAACAATGCCAACCACTTTTTAATTGGGACAAAAGTAAAACAATTATTGCATAAACTGATTTTTGTTTGAAAACATTGAAGATTTGTGTGTAAACGTTTACAATAATAAATGTATGCATATTATTACCATTAATTTCTCTCATTTTGTACACTATTCTTAATAGCTTTTGAAAAATTACTACACTATTTTATTTTTGTTAACATAACCCCAAATTTGATTTAAAATTTTAGGTACAATGAACGAACAGGAATGGGGTAGCAGTTGGTTTTGAGTTACGTGTACAGTTTGTTTTTGAACATACAGTATTGCTTTAAACATGACTTTACTTTTGTATTTTTGTTTTAAATCGGTCGGCTAGTTTGGCGGTTGTTTCCTTTGGTTAGGCTAAATGATTTTAAACAAGTGCGTACGTTACCATTCAAGACTTACATGCCGCAAAGGCAACACAAAATTATTGCATTCAAGTTTTAACAATGGAGAAATAATTAAAATTATAGCCTACTTGTTATGGTGTACAACAGGAACAAATCACCTAGAATTATTCAAATCATCTGGTTTCTCCTGACAAAAAAGGTTGAAACAAAAGATGTGCCTTATTAAATTTTTTCTATTAGCTTACACTCTCCTTATATATATCTTGTACAAATTTTCTATCGTTACTAAAATACTTTTCTACTCATCCAATCAAGTTCAAATAGATTTGTTTTAAACCTATAGTGGATGACAATTTATGTTAATACAGTTTTTTCACATATTTATTTAATAACTAAATTATAAAATTTGTGGGGTCCAGCCGGATTTGAACTGAGAATCTTCATGTTCGAAGTCTAGGGCGCCTTGGCACTGCGCCAACTTTCCAATATATATTTCCAAATATATTTCTCAAAGATGTATTTTAAGATCCCCCCTCTGGTTGTAGTCAAAACATCCATTGTACAACCTTAAACTAAACCTACAACTAAACCATTGTTACCACACAATATCATAAATAATGCTCTAGGGTAACTAAAATAATTTTTTCTTTGTTAATTTACCTAATTTTTATTATATTACTTTATTGTTTATTTTGTTCCTATTACAGTTGCAAAACAATACTGTAGGCCTAACAAAAAAATTACCAAAATAGACATTAAGTTAAAATGAAGCAGGCTACACAAGTTTTCTTCGTTGAAAAGATGCAAGGATATTAATTAGAAAATAAATGCACACGAAACTAAATAGGTCTAAATGTGCTAACTACCGATAGGTTTGGAAAGCAAGATTTTTAGGCTCAGCGTTAAGACTTGTGAATCATAGCTGCGATGGTGGGCAAGAGGAGAATGACAAGTAAGAATTCGTCTTCATTTAAATATACATATCTTGCCTTCTTGGAAACTGTACAGGAACTAAAAAAGGTGTACAGGAACTGTGTTCACCTCAAAAATAACTATCAACTTGTATACAAACAAAATAAGTTAAATTACATTTTTCGAATTTAAAAACATTAAAAACCGAATTAGAAAAATCCGTTTTTTGAAAGAAAGAATTATCACCCCACGCTTAGTTCAAGCTTTTCCCACTTGGCGTGGCTAAATTATGACAAAAAAAACCAGTTTAAACATATATCAACATTTAGAAACCTCAAAAAACAGAGATCTGTTCTTTTACTTGAGTTGACATACTTCAGCGTTTTGTTATGTGGCTTCAGTGTATGGTGTACAAAAAGTTAAACATTTAAGAACTTTTACGAAACATTTCTAAATACAATCGCTTTTTTAATTAAGTGGTTTTCTGTAAATATTAACGGGGATTTGAAACGTCTTTAACTTTACATCAGTTAGAAATATAAACATCGATTCTAGACTTTAAGTG
Source organism: Prosapia bicincta (assembly GCA_036971475.1). Lineage (NCBI taxonomy): Eukaryota > Metazoa > Arthropoda > Insecta > Hemiptera > Cercopidae > Prosapia > Prosapia bicincta. Next base: position 84,194,575 of record JBAIZL010000004.1, on the reverse strand, counting down.
TAGATAAAATGGAGCAGTCCTATAACGGCTAATTTGTTTACAGCAACTAAAATTAGCAAACGACTTAATTAAGCCAGCACGACATTGGTAAACCAAAATCCAGTCTTTCTTTAATGTTAGTATCTAACAAAACAATTTTTTTTACTAAACGTTTATTTTTACAGTGTAACGTTGGCAACTATTTAAAGAACACTTTTACAAGACACAAGAATTTTACAGCATTCACTGTTTAACAGTGATGGACGGTAACGCCCGGTCCTTTGCCTGCTACTCGACCTGCGTTAAAGTCTCTGAGCACATTAGGTTGATTATAAAACCTATGCACGATGAATACCGGCCCCACAACTAATCACTGCCTGTCTATACCTGTACAAAATTATCCAGTTTTGAAACATTAACTCGGTTGACAGTTTTCCGCTCAGCTGAGCGATGCAGTGTTGAGACTAATATATTTGGACAGGTTACGGACACATTTAGCCTTGAAGTCGCTTATATATTACACGTGTAGACAGGACGGTGTCTAGGAACAAAACGCAGAAATTTATCGGCTCCCGATTTTTACATACTAGACACCGACTATAAACTGTACGAGCAGGCATCATGAATTTCACTAAAGCGTGCTTGTAGCGTGTCACAACGGTCTGACAATGGTTTCCTTTTTTGTTATTAATTTTTTTAATCTTTCGGTCGAGAGAATGCTAATGATGATGAATGGTGCAAAGTTTTTATTGACGTTTCAGTTTGAGGCCATTTGAGTTTAAGTGGTTTTCTATAACATTGTCTCTACACGCTCTGACGGCAGTTTTTGTGAGCAAAAACTTACTTTGGACGCTATGGTGGGAGAAAGGTTTCAGTTCGCATTACGAATTTGTAACACCAGTTTTTTATGATTATTTCACAATTTGCGTAGTTCACTATTTCATGCAAAAAGTAAACCCTAATTACTTCTTGATTGAAAGATTATGTTTATATATTTTTTAAGCAAATGTTATCTAAATTAATCGATTCAATTAAAAATGAGCTATCAACATCTGACAAATTATTTATTCAAATTATAATGTTGGCTAAAATTTTAAACTGTGAAATTTCAAAGTTTCAATAATAAATATGATAGAAGTTAGTTATTTCAATATGGAAACATAGTCTTGATTTTAATTGCTAATGTAAATAGAGTTGAAATATTATAACCAATTAGGATATACGAAACAAATATTTATAAAATAAAATTACCGATATTTTTTATTGTACAGCCTAGTTACTGCCATAGGTGTTAGAAACTGAAAGACAATTATAACATACAGAATTGGAAATATAAGGAAGACGACTTTAAATACTTATACAAGTATCTGTCTCAAAAATTAAATCACTCACTTTTCTATCATTTATAGATTCATTTCAAACATAGATTCTTAACACAAATTCATCAATTACATCTATGGTAGAATAATATTTTTTACCATTCGTTAAATACTCAGTGACAAGAAAATTTTAACAATAATCTGGTATGACAACGAATTATGTAAGGAATAAAAAAAGTAAAATCCCATTTGAACAATGTTACATGTGTTGTTTAACGAATATAAATGTATGCATACTTGAAAGTGTGTATATATATAAAGAAGTAAGTCAAAATACAAATACTAGAATTATAATTGAATTTACAATTCAAGGCTTTTCGTTGGCTAACAGTACCAACATCATCAGGAATATTAAACCATATATAATACATAATTTCTTATATATATATAAGAATATAAACCTATTTCTTCAATAGACTAATTTGTATAATTTTAAAATTTTAATTTTTAACAGTAAAGCTAATGTAATTTAATTGAAAATGAGTTGTCCAGGCTCCTATCCTTTAAAATCAAATTGAACTTCCGAAACAAAATCTTGTATAAGTCTTTAATCTCTTTCCTAAGCAATCGTTAATATTTATTCATTTGCATTGTGCTCCGATTAGTAGCCTACTATTTTAATTTATGGGTAATGCCTACAACCCTAGGTTTTTCCTGCCTCTACTTCTGCAACAGCGTGCAGCGAATACTATATACTTCAATATGACGCCAACAAAGAGTAGGTCTATAAGAAATGCGACTCTGTACAAGTGAACCACAACTCTCCTCCCTCACAGACAAGTAGTATTATGGATCTACCTCACTCTTCGCCGTTTCACCTCGCCATCCTTCCACGAGAACAAACAAAAATAGCCTTATTATAAAAATAAATAAGAGTCTACTCGTGATTAGTGTCTTAGATTTTAAAATGTTTTTTAGAAAATTGAATATTTTTTTAACCGTGGTTTTATTTTCTATTCCGTTCGCTATTTATCGGTTATCCAGAAGAAACCGATATTATAAAAAAAAAACAAAATTAATCACGACCAGAACTCATGAAAAATAATAAAACCTGTCCCCTGGAATTGGAAGTACGAAAAAATTATAGTATTACTTAGGCAGGTTGGCGTACACGAAGAGACCTAGTTCCCAGTTATGCAAAAAAGAGGTGTCTATACCCTGTCTTAGAGTAAGTTGAGGCAAGTCAGGTATCTGGGGGACCAAGAACTGCCCGACCGATGAATAGGCGGGGACGTCCCAGCGAGTAAATCCCATTAATGACGCGTCACCGAATAATTCAATTAAAAACGACAATGTAATAAATACGCATTATTTGAGAAAAACGTTGATAACGTTATGTAAATTATTATTAAACAAACAATAGCATGTTTGTCTCATGTTAACCGGTCGGCTTGAAGTATTATAACTGAAGCTTATTACAAATTTTAATATACGAAGTGTATTACACTTAATACTATACTGGTAATGACACTTAAAGTTGGCCGATTAACATGAGACAACCACGCAATTGTTTTTTTAATAGTAATTAAGAAAAACTAATCAACGTTTTTCTCATATAATGTATATTTATTATAATAACCTTTTTAAGTGGAGTAATCGGCGATGCGTCACTAATGGGATTTACTCACCGGGCCGTCCCCGCCTATTCATCGACCGAGCAGTTCTTATTGCCCCAGGCTACCTGGCTTGCCTCAACTTACCCTCAGACGAGGTATAATGCCTACCAATGGAAAAAATAAATGCCACTTTAAGTTAAAGCAGTCTCGATAAAAGGTCAGGTATCGTTCATCTTTCACCGTAATACCTACAACGAAATTCAAGTGCAATTATTGTGGCATTGACATTAGGTTTTATGTGACGCTACGAACAAATACGATGCTATCAATCAAGGAAAGCATTTGGACCACACACTTACTAAGAATCACACAGCGACAATAACATTCTTGAACAGTTTTTGTTTAGAGAAGAAAACCAAGGTTATTATCGACTATTGACAATCGAATGTCCTTTGTATCAAAATGTAATGAGAGATTCCGATTAAATAACAAACAACATAATAAAACCAATAATTCATTCAAAAACTTTAATTCATTAAAGAAAACATAAGCATAAAGAAGCCAGCACAGTTACTTTTGTGGGGAAACAATTAATTACAATAAAATATGCCTATTCCAACTGAGTGTAAGAACATGGGATATCGAAAGGTCTGTTATCATTACAGTCCTTTAGACGTAATGTTTGAGAAAAATTTTAGCCTTTCAATTCTGCTTTGGATCAATCTGTTCAAAGATATTATTTCATTTCACAATTTTTAAAAATTAATTTAAAATAATGAAACACTGTTTTCTCTTATGCAATGATATTTGTCTACTCAATTGTTACAAAAACTAAAATAACTACTTTGGCTTTCATCTTAGAAATAAGTGTATTTAAGAACAGTATTTGAACTTTTGTTACTTTTAGCGTTAGTTTTACTTATTTGTTGGTAAGAATTTAGTTCTTTTTAGTTTTAGATATGTATGACTTTCATTTTTTTTATTTTTAAAAAGTGTGCAATAACGACATTTTTATTTTTAAACACTTATACTTTTAATCAGTTATTATGTATACTTTGTAAGTAATTATGTTTGGTAGTGTTTTCTTGCTTAAGAACAAGTGCCTTCTTTATTACTGTAAATTACACAATTTAAACTCCCACACAGTCATCCCAAAGATTCGCCAATAACGTTAAGCTAACTTTCCTTTTAGAATAATTTTTTTTTAATTGAGTAGCTATTTTAAAAATTACATGCAACAACTTAAACCCTACAAATAGTGTAACATTGAAATCTCCGCCCATTGTTTAAGGTGTTGTGTGGTTAATAATTGGCACTTGTAAGTACAATACAGGCCGGTATTGCTCTTGACTTTAGGGTTGTGCCAGCCCTCCCTTTACTCGAGGGCACTTTCAACCCCCCTCTTTAAGTGTTTTGTAAATATTAGTTTTGCATTGCAGTTAATGCTATTTTTGTCATCTGCCGACAGATTCAGTTTGTTTTGGGCGGTAACTTGGGCGCCATTGAAATGGGTTTCCGATTGGGGCAGTTGGAATGGGGTGTAAATAGAAGTGAGTAGTGAATATTCTTGTGAAAGGGGAAGGTTTTGCAAATCGTCTCACAAAGCTGTTCATGGTGTAAAATCTTTTAAGGGTATTAATTTACAGAATTCCAAATAAAACTATAATAGTTATTAGATAAAAGGAAGAAAATATTAGTTTTCTCTACAAAACGTTACTTATCATAAGTCACATTATTAACTTCTTTACCTCCTTAAAGTTAAACTTTATTATTAAATACAAAATAAATTTTTACTTTCTTTCTAACGTGAAAATTTTATAAAAGTTCAAATATATATATCTACAAATGAAACCTTCTACAAAAGCAAAATAAAATTACAGTTAATGTTTCTAGGAAACACAATAGCTGACAAACGGTTTTTTCAATATAA